>BLSH010350663.1:175922-193749 GCA_018402905.1 Glandirana rugosa
CCTTTGCAGTGGGGCTACGCCCATACTGCAGAGTGTAATTGCTAGGGCTGGTTCACACCTAGGCAATCCGACTTCAGAGGTGACTTTGCTAGGCGATTTGAACTCGACTTCAAGGCGACTTCAGCGCGACTTTGGTGGGGAGTGACTCAGGGGAGGGGCTGGAGATGGAGAGAAGGGACACCCCTTGGAGGTTTCCTCCCCTTGAGCTGGGAAAGGTCTAGAAGGGGGATGGATCAGGAAGTGTCACTTCCTGATGTATGACAAGGAGCCCTGACCAATCCACAGGCTGGGTTGGCAGGGGGCAGGCCTCCTTAAATCCAGCGATCTGCTAGCAGGTGTCAGGGGAGTTAGGGTGGAAGAGATGAGGATGTAGCTGGAACTGGGGAGCAGGCCTTGCCCAGGAGGGGAGCCGCCAGTCTGGGGGGGGTGAACCTGAGGCCTGGGGCTTGGTTGCAGCTGGGTGCGGGAGTCGGCTCCTGGAAGGCACAAGGAAGCAGGAGAGCAGCTGAGGTCTAAATGGAAATAGACTCTTTAAGGCTGGATTCACACCTATGCATTTTTTGTGCTTTTTGCATTTTGCAAATTTGCACTGCAGTCCATTTAACATGGTTTCCTATGGAACACATTCTACAGTGCAAATCTGCAAAATGCAAAAAGCACTAAAAATGCATAGGTGTGAATCCAGCCTAAAGGATCCACCAAATAGTCGGTGAGTGTCTGCCCCTGGGAGTTGGATGAGAAGGCTGAGACAGTCTGGGAGGAGAGCAAGCAGTCTATAGAGGCGCCAACCAAGGGGAAGGAGAGCCATTAGGCCGCAGGACAGGCCGGATGGGTCTGGAAGATGGATGGGCTGGGAGTTGTAGTTCATCCACGGCCCAGCTAGCACCAACGTACTTAGCTACACAAGAGAGGGTCCATGGTTTCACACATGGAAAACTGCAATTTTACCCACAAATGGTGGTCCTGAGACCATGCTAGCGGTTGCAGTAGGCCTCACCATGCGCTAGCTGCGGTGAAGAAGAAGTGTCATGGAGGTCTGATAAATTTCCTTTAGGATCTAATCCCTATCCAAGTTCAACCCCTAAATAAAATAACAAAATAAAGTACCGGCCTGTTCAGTGACTCCGGGTGTGTGGAAATCATGTGATTGAGAGCAGCAGGCAGGTGGACCACAACTATTAGTCACTCTTGAGGAAGCACATGGCTACCAGAAAAAAAAAAACATCTTATGTTAACCAAAGTCTGGTGAAGCAATGAAACTCCAAAGCAATGACATTTATCATCCTCTCAACCTCTTTTTAATTTCTCTTCTGAAAATATTATATGATAAAAAAATTCTAAACGCCTTCAGGAACCTCCTGTAACCATTGTCATCTTGTCCCTAACTGCAGGTAATAACTATACATGTGATTACATGAAAACGGACAGTCTGTCATTTCTTTGAACAGGCTAAGGGGCTACAACTGTGTTACCAAATTCTCAGTCCACACTGTAAAGTATAAGTTCACCTTCTATTAAAAATAAATAAATAAATAAAAAATAATAAATGCAAATCTTTTTGTAGGTAAAAAAAAATATGCATTTATTATTTTTTATTCTGCAGCCTGTAAGGCATTGCTCCCGTGATCAGCAGAGTGCAAGTGCAGTTCTTGTATTCTGCAGACTCTCAGTACACTGTCTGAATGGCAGGAAAATCAATGGACTATGAGAGTGCAGTTCATTGAGAACCGCTAGCCGACGGCCGAGGAGTATGATGGTACTTGTAGTCCATTCATTCACAGAACTCTGTGAATGAATGACGTGGCCATGTCGCGGGTGAGGGGAAAAGGTCCCCCTCTTGCAGTCACAGGGAGGGGGGAGCAGTAGGAAAGGAGATAGGAGTTGAGACATGTTACATGTTCCACTCTAAATACGGGTGGAACAAGTCCAAAGGTGAACTTATCCTATAAGCTGGTCATACATGCCTTAGATTTTTTTTTGCTTAGCCCGCTGAAAATAAATGCAAGATTGTGTGGATGGGGGAATCCTCCCTGCTGTGTCATTGTATTCTGATAGCGGAGGAGTCAGCTGGACTCCTCCATTGTCAGGATGCACTGATCAGCGCTGTAGCACTTATTGAACTAAAGTTTACATCAGTAGATCGACCGCTCTCAAACAGGACCAGTCATAGGTGGATCGAAATTCGTCTGGTCCATAATTTGATCCATCTATGACCAGCTTTAAAGCCCAACTCCAGGCAACTAAAAAAATATCCTTTGCAGTTGGGCTACGCCCATACTGCAGAGTGTAATTGCTAGGGCTGGTTCACACCTAGGCAATCCGACTTCAGAGGTGACTTTGCTAGGCGATTTGAACTCGACTTCAAGGCGACTTCAGCGCGACTTTGGTGGGGAGTGACTCAGGGGAGGGGCTGGAGATGGAGAGAAGGGACACCCCTTGGAGGTTTCCTCCCCTTGAGCTGGGAAAGGTCTAGAAGGGGGATGGATCAGGAAGTGTCACTTCCTGATGTATGACAAGGAGCCCTGACCAATCCACAGGCTGGGTTGGCAGGGGGCAGGCCTCCTTAAATCCAGCGATCTGCTAGCAGGTGTCAGGGGAGTTAGGGTGGAAGAGATGAGGATGTAGCTGGAACTGGGGAGCAGGCCTTGCCCAGGAGGGGAGCCCCCAGTCTGGGGGGGGTGAACCTGAGGCCTGGGGCTTGGTTGCAGCTGGGTGTGGGAGTCGGCTCCTGGAAGGCACAAGGAAGCAGGAGAGCAGCTGAGGTCTAAATGGAAATAGACTCTTTAAGGCTGGATTCACACCTATGCATTTTTAGTGCTTTTTGCATTTTGCAAATTTGCACTGCAGTCCATTTAACATGGTTTCCTATGGAACACATTCTACAGTGCAAATCTGCAAAATGCAAAAAGCACTAAAAATGCATAGGTGTGAATCCAGCCTAAAGGATCCACCAAATAGTCGGTGAGTGTCTGCCCCTGGGAGTTGGATGAGAAGGCTGAGACAGTCTGGGAGGAGAGCAAGCAGTCTATAGAGGCGCCAACCAAGGGGAAGGAAAGCCATTAGGCCGCAGGACAGGCCGGATGGGTCTGGAAGATGGATGGGCTGGGAGTTGTAGTTCATCCAAGGCCCAGCTAGCACCAACGTACTTAGCTACACAAGAGAGGGTCCATGGTTTCACACATGGAAAACTGCAATTTTACCCACAAATGGTGGTCCTGAGACCATGCTAGCGGTTGCAGTAGGCCTCACCATGCGCTAGCAGCGGTGAAGAAGAAGTGTCATGGAGGTCTGATAAATTTCCTTTAGGATCTAATCCCTATCCAAGTTCAACCCCTAAATAAAATAACAAAACAAAGTACCGGCCTGTTCAGTGACTCCGGGTGTGTGGAAATCATGTGATTGAGAGCAGCAGGCAGGTGGACCACAACTATTAGTCACTCTTGAGGAAGCACATGGCTACCAGAAAAAAAAAAACATCTTATGTTAACCAAAGTCTGGTGAAGCAATGAAACTCCAAAGCAATGACATTTATCGTCCTCTCAACCTCTTTTTAATTTCTCTTCTGAAAATATTATATGATAAAAAATTCTAAACGCCTTCAGGAACCTCCTGTAACCATTGTCATCTTGCCCCTAACTGCAGGTAATAACTATACATGTGATTACATGAAAACGGACAGTCTGTCATTTCTTTGAACAGGCTAAGGGGCTACAACTGTGTTACCAAATTCTCAGTCCACACTGTAAAGTATAAGTTCACCTTCTATTAAAAATAAATAAATATATAAAAAATAATAAATGCAAATCTTTTTGTAGGTAAAAAAAAATATGCATTTATTATTTTTTATTCTGCAGCCTGTAAGGCATTGCTCCCGTGATCAGCAGAGTGCAAGTGCAGTTCTTGTATTCTGCAGACTCTCAGTACACTGTCTGAATGGCAGGAAAATCAATGGACTATGAGAGTGCAGTTCATTGAGAACCGCTAGCCGACGGCCGTGGAGTATGATGGTACTTGTAGTCCGTTCATTCACAGAACTCTGTGAATGAATGACGTGGCCATGTCGCGGGTGAGGGGAAAAGGTCCCCCTCTTGCAGTCACAGGGAGGGGGGAGCAGTAGGAAAGGAGATAGGAGTTGAGACATGTTACATGTTCCACTCTAAATACGGGTGGAACAAGTCCAAAGGTGAACTTATCCTATAAGCTGGCCATACATGGCTTAGATTTTTTTTTGCTTAGCCCACTGAAAATAAATGCAAGATTGTGTGGATGGGGGAATCCTCCCTGCTGTGTCATTGTATTCTGATAGCGGAGGAGTCAGCTGGACTCCTCCATTGTCAGGATGCACTGATCAGCGCTGTAGCACATATTGAACTAAAGTTTACATCAGTAGATCGACCGCTCTCAAACAGGACCAGTCATAGGTGGATCGAAATTCGTCTGGTCCATAATTTGATCCATGTATGACCAGCTTTAAAGCCCAACTCCAGGCAACTAAAAAAATATCCTTTGCAGTGGGGCTACGCCCATACTGCAGAGTTTAATTGCTAGGGCTGGTTCACACCTAGGCAATCCGACTTCAGAGGTGACTTTGCTAGGCGATTTGAACTCGACTTCAAGGCGACTTCAGCGCGACTTTGGGCGACTTACAACACAACCTGAAGCGACCCCCATGCCAGGCGATTTTGCCTGTGGCCAATCAGAGAAAAGAGGGAGGGGGGCTGCCTTAAAAAAATATTTTCTTTTTCCTGTAAAGTTGCTTCTTCATAGACGGTGATCCAACTTAGAAGCGACTTCCATTGACTTCTATGGGCTCAAATCACCTAGAGGTCGCCTTGAAGTAGTACAGGAACCTTTTCAGAAGTCACCCTGAAGTCGGAGTGACTTGAGTAGTGCATATTAAGACGGCTCGTATTCATTTTAATGGGATTTCTGATGTCAAGAGATTTGAGGCGACTTGGGGCGACATAAGTCGGATCACAAATCGCCTAGGTGTGAACCGGCCCTTAGGGTCTACGGCAGTGATGGCGAACCTTGGCACCCCAGATGTTTTGGAACTACATTTCCCATGACACTCAACTACACAGCAGAGTGCATGAGCATCATGGGAAATGTAGGTCCAAAACATCTGTGGTGCCAAGGTACGCATTCACTGATCTAGGGGAACGGAAAAAATATTTACTTACCCGATGCTTTGCTCCTGCAGCCTCTTCTCCCCATGTTCTAGCAGTGTAGGATCCTGGTGTCATGAAAATGAGGGACAGTCCACAGTTAGAGTCTGGGGGAGCGCCATCTACCGAGGGAGCAGAGCATTGGGTAGGAAAAAGTGTTTCTTCTCTTCCCTAGGCAAACAAGCAATCAACCCATGCAGATAATTCAAAACTTTCCTGAAAATGGGTCCAATTTGGGTAATGAATAACTACTGAAGTTGCTTTCACCGAAATGTTAACAGAATATTATAGGGAACCTGTTAGGATGGTTGTTATCTGACACATATTTCTTCTTAATATTTATTATTCTGCTTTATTCTGTTACATTAATTGTCTGGTTTGGCACGCTACCCTGATTAGATTCTCACACCAGTGGATTATTTCTGACACCTTGTGGCAATAATGGCACACTGCAGTCTAGACTGGAGGGATGGTTTTGGCATGCAACACATCATGTTTTGATAAGGGAGCGAGAAGCTGCACATACTGTAGACTTCTGCGGAGTGACTTCATCCTGGGGTACATTATATATTAACATATAGTATATCTCCATGGTCTTGGAGCGATCTAGACTAAGTTTCAATAACAAATGGTTGCTAATAGCAATGAATCTTTGAGGGAGACTTAGGTGTAAGCTAAAAGTAGAATTCCAGCTTACACCTAACTATTCTTAAAATTGCCCCTCCCCAGTCCTAACACCTATGCTAACTAATCTTTATAGGAAAGATGTATATCCTCAGCTATTTTTTGGCTGCTCATGTGATCCAGCCCCCCTGGGGTAGCCAGGGTCCCAGCCAGCCAGGAGGGAACGCTGACAACAGGTGGGCCATTGAAGCATATGGGTGACCTCATGGATTCAGGCTTTAATAGCCGTTGTCAGAGCGCTCTCTCCTCTCCCTGCAGCAAAAGCTGGCTGACACAGGGGAGATCATGTGACTGGACTGGAGCAGCCTGAAAATAAGTACAGTCAGGTTCATAAATATTGGGACATCGACACAATTCTAATCTTTTTTGCTCTGTACACCACCACAATGGATTTGAAATGAAACGAACAAGATGTGCTTTAACTGTAGACTTTCAGCTTTAATTTGAGGGTATTTACATCCAAATCAGGTGAACGGTGTAGGAATTACAACAGTTTGTATATATGCCTCTCACTTTTTAAGGGACCAAAAGTAATAGGACAGATTAACAATCATAAATCAAACTTTCACTTTTTAATACTTGGTTGCAAATCCCTTGCAGTCAATTACAGCCTGAAGTCTGGAACGCATAGACATCACCAGACGCTGGGTTTCATCCCTGGTGATGCTCTGCCAGGCCTCTACTGCAACGGTCTTCAGTTCCTGCTTGTTCTCGGGACATTTTCCCTTCAGTTTTGTCTTCAGCAAGTGAAATGCATGCTCAATCGGATTCAGGTCAGGTGATTGACTTGGCCATTGCATAACATTCCACTTCTTTCCCTTAAAAAAACTCTTTGGTTGCTTTCGCAGTATGCTACGGGTCATTGTCCATCTGCACTATGAAGCGCCATCCAATGACTTCTGAAGCATTTGGCTGAATATGAGCAGATAATATTGCCCAAAACACTTCAGAATTCATCCTGCTGCTTTTGTCAGCAGTCACATCATCAATAAATACAAGAGAACCAGTTCCATTGGCAGCCATACATGCCCACGCCATGACACTACCACCACCATGCTTCACTGATGAGGTGGTATGCTTTGGATCATGAGCAGTTCCTTTCCTTCTCCATACTCTTCTCTTCCCACCACTCTGGTACAAGTTGATCTTGGTCTCATCTGTCCATAGGATGTTGTTCCAGAACTGTGAAGGCTTTTTTAGATGTTGTTTGGCAAACTCTAATCTGCCCTTCCTGTTTTTGAGGCTCACCAATGCTTTACATCTTGTGGTGAACCCTCTGTATTCACTCTGGTGAAGTCTTCTCTTGATTGTTGACTTTGACACACATACACCTACCTCCTGGAGAGTGTTCTTGATCTGGCCAACTGTTGTGAAGGGTGTTTTCATCACCAGGGAAAGAATTCTTCAGTCATCCACCACAGTTGTTTTCCGTGGTCTTCCGGGTCTTTTGGTGTTGCTGAGCTCACCGGGGCGTTCTTTCTTTTTAAGGATGTTCCAAACAGTTGATTTGGCCACACCTAGTGTTTTTGCTATCTCTCTGATGGGTTTGTTTTGTTTTTTTCAGGCTAATGATGGCTTGCTTCACTGATAGTGACAGCTCTTTGGATCTCATATTGAGAGTTTAAAGCAACAGATTCCAAATGCAAATAGCACACTTGAAATGAACTCTGGACCTTTTATCTGCTCCTTGTAAATGGGATAATGAGGGAATAAACACAGGTCCCTTAAAAAGTGGGAGGCACATATACAAACTGTTGTAATTCCTACACCGTTCGCCTGATTTGGATGTAAATACCCTCAAATTAAAGCTGAAAGTCTGCATTTAAACCACATCTTGTTTGTTTCATTTCAAATCCATTGTGGTGGTGTATAGAGCCAAAAAGATTAGAATTGTGTCAATGTCCCAATATTTATGGACCTGACTGTATATACATCTTTTTAACACAGGTTAGTTAGCATAAGTGTTAGGAGGGGGATAGGACAATTTTAAGGCTAGAGTTTGTTTCTACTGGAAATTATGGTTGTAATGTGGGTCTTTGAAATGCTGGCTTGCTCGTGGTTCACAAAAAGCAATTCGCTACCTCAAATAGGCTCTGGCAACTGTGAATCTTAGAAACATGGGGCAACCTGATTGGGGGGCAGTCCACTCTCATATCATTAATTAATCTCCACTGTTTATTTATAGAAGACAGCAAGCAGAATCCCTCTAATTTTATCTGTCCAGGACACTTTGTTCAATAACACCCTGTAGGTAATTATTCACTATACCAGCCTTTTTCAACCAGGGTGCCCAGGCACCCTGGGGTGCCTTGAGGTTTCTTCAGGGGTGCCTTGGCAAAATGCCTAAAAATTGCCCAAAATGTGTATACAAATCAGCAGGTGTATCAAGCCTGCCTTTTAGTTACACAAAGCCATAGGCTTTCATTTTGCACCTATACATCCTTCTAGCTGTCAGTGTTCAAACAACCAACAATTATAGCGGTAGATACGGAGGACGTCAGGCACACACACAGCATACTTGTGTGCTCCTCCCCTGCCTTGCTGTATTTGCTTTGAAAGAATAAAACACCTCTAACTTTGGATACCCTATGTGTGTGGATGTTGCTGCAATATATAAAACTATTAGTTTAGTTGTTTACATTTTAGAATGGGATGCCTCGATATTGTGCAAAACTTTAAAGGGTGCCTTGACTGAAAAAAGTTTGAGATACTATGTACTATACAGTTCACTCCACAAAAGTCTCCATTTTACTATGCATTGAAAAATTACCTTACATACCGTAATACTTTCTAGTGCTAAATTATAAATAGTGCATGTCCCATGATTTTACTTTTCATCCTCTTTTTGTCTGTTAAGCCTATGCTTAATAATTGTGTGCACTCTTCTACTAAAATGTAGTAATGATATATACAGTATCTCACAAAAGTGAGTACACCCCTCACATTTTTGTAAATATTTTATTATATCTTTTCATGTGACAACACTGAAGAAATGACACTTTGCTACAATGTAAAGTAGTGAGTGTACAGCTTGTATAACAGTGTAAATCTGCTGTCCCCTCAAAATAACTCAATACACAGGCATTAAAGTCTTTGTTAAAGCAAAGTTCCACCCTTAGAATGTTTATTAAAAGTCAGCAGCTACAAAAAGTGTAGCTGCTGACTTTTAATAAACAGACACTCACCTGTCTCCCGGTCCAGCGATGGAGCCGCACGGAGCCTCCCTCCTCTCCCCCTCCCCTCCGCTGCGCCGGCATTGCTACTGTGGGCACCCAGCCAAGACTTCGGGAGGGAGGGGTAAGGAGACCTTCCACTTCCGATCGCCTGTGGCGACCGGAGCAGAAGTACCCGAAAAAATCGGGTATCCCCACCCCCCCACCTCCCCAAAAGAAGAGGGAGAAGTGAGGAGGGGGGAGTTGAAGACAAGCACACAGGAGATAGGAGAGTTGGGAGTGCCTGCATAGACCACGGGGCTCTCAAGATAAGCTATATACAGGGGGAGTCAGTACGCAAGGGGGAAGTCATGACCTGGCATTATCAAACAGGTATTTAAGGGGATACAGAGGGATAATTTAAAAAGCGAAAGTACCACGCTGCTAATTGCACATTAACGAGACAGGAGCAGCATTTTTTTTTGGGGTTAGCAAGCGCTTTAATGTCTAAACCGCTGGCAACAAAAGTGAGTACACCCCTAAGTGAAAATGTCCAAATTGGGCCCTATTAGCCATTTTCCCTCCCTGGTGTCTTGATACTTGTTAGTATTACAAGGTCTCAGGTGTGAATCGGGAACAGGTGTGTTAAATTTTTGTGTTATCGCTCTCACTCTCTCATACTGGTCACTGGAAGTTGAACATGGCACCTCATGGCAAAGAACTAACTGAGGATCTGAAAAAAAAATTGTTGCTCTTCATAAATATGGCCTAGGCTATAAGAAGATTGCAAAGACCCTGAAACTGAGCCACAGCACGGTGGCCAAGACCATACAGCGGTTTAACAGGACAGGTTCCACTCAGAACAGGCCTTGCCATGGTCAACCAAAGAAGTTGACTGCACGTGTTTTGTGTCATCCAGAGGTTGTCTTTGGGAAGCCCCGTGAAGACGTCGTTCTGACGAAACATACGTAGGGCCGGGTCAGAACGTTTGCTGACGAACGCGCCACCCACGATCGTTCGCTTGCAGCTTGTGGGATCCCGAGACAAGCTATAGCCGATCGGGGACATTTGTTTGCGAATAATCCTAAGTGTGGACACTATGTACATGTGAGTGCAACTTTGTTTTTATTTAATAAACATGTTTTAAGATGGTTTTACGCTATGGGAGCTTCCCTTTCCTTCTTTTCCACATGATGGCTGCAGCACATTAGAGTCCAGGGTGGACAGTGGAGACTTGCTGGATGGTTAAAAGAAACAAGATTGCTGGTTCTTAGAGAGACTAGCCATTCCGTCTGGTGAGTTCATTTAGTGAGCTTGGTGGAGGAACACTCTGGGTGTTGTTTTAAAGGAGTCACGGATATACCAAGATTGTTTTGTTTCTTTTCACCTGGATTTTGATATAAGGATGATACACATGAAGCTATGATGAATTTTTGATCCATTATTCATGGCAACAGTTTATGGACTATAATTTTTGTGGTTTCCACATATATAGAATTGGCTATTCTGTCACTTTGAGCACTTTTGCGTATATGTTTGCACAATTTTTGAGATATGTTTTTCAGGTTGATTTGATTTTGCAACAATGTATTAACTATGTATTTTATGAAATAGCAGATTACACAGATTTGGTCTGTGGGGATCAAGGGAGGGTTTATGACCTTCACACACTAAATGTATATTGACATTATTGGTACGGGTCACTTGTAGAATATTATATCACAACGTTTAGAGGGTATACAATTTCACCATCATAGTGTTTTTGCACTGCCCACCCCAATTTTATAAACATGGCAGACCTGCCAATTCTGGTGTTCACTGGCAAATGCCAATCGAGCTCCACGGTGCCAGGCAGTGAGCACAGGGCCCACTAAAGGACTTCCTCGTGAAGTCTGTTTCTGATTGATTCTGACATTCACACCAGTGGCCTGCTGGAGGTCATTTTGTAGGGCTCTGGCAGTGCAAATCCTGTTCCTCCTTGCACAAAGGAGCAGATACCAGTCCTGCTGATGGGTTAAGGACCTTCTACAGCCCTGTCCAGCTCTTCTAGAGAAACTGCCTGCCTCCTAGAATCTCCTCCATGCTCTTGAGACTGTTCTGGGCGACACAGCAAACCTTCTGGCAATGGCACGTATTGATGTGCCATCCTGGAGGAGTAGGACTGCCTGTGCATCCTCTATAGGGTCCAGGTATTGCCTTATGCTACCAGTAGTGACACTGACCCTAGCCAAATGCAAAACTAGTGAAGTACATTTAGAAAAGATGAGCAAGGGAAAAAAATTTCAGTTGCCACCACCTGTAAAACCATTCCTGTTTTGGAGGCCGTCTCATTGTTGCCTATCTAGTGCACCTGTTGTTCATTTCAATAACACCAAAGTAGCTAAAACTGATTAGCAACCCTCTCTGCTAATTAACTGACCAGATCAATATCCCAGGAGTTGAATTGACTTGATGCTATACTCTGATTAAAAAGTGTTCCTTTATTTTGTTGAGCGGTGCACAGTATAATACACACACATATATGTGAATGTACAGTATATACCATATACAGCCCTCAAAAATTCTACTCGCCTGCTCGCATTTGGTGAGGGAAATTTTGCTGAGGGTGAGTTGAGAGGAAGCACTTAGATCAGATGAGTGCTTAGCTCTCCAGCTGCCTGAATGACAAGAGTGATGCTGCCGACAATCACTGTCATTCCGAGCAGCACTCAGTGCAGGCTGCGATGACTGATGGAGGGAGGATTTTGCTTCCCACTCCCTCCAACTTCGAGACTGGCAGTTTCAGGCTCTGGCCGCTTGTTGTGGGGGTGAAGCAACCTTCTGGAGATCCCGCCCGCCTGCACACCTGCCCACCTGCCTGAACCGCCCACCCGCCTACCTGTCCACCTACCTGAACTGCCGGCCCGACTGCTCACCTGTCCACCTGCCTGAACTGACTGCATGATTGCTCACCGGTTCACCCATTCGGCCACCTGCCTGCCTGCCTGCACTCCTGGAATAAGATGAGTACTTACCAGAAGAGAATATGAGCTGAGATAAGCTCAGCCGACTGTACTTGTTTTATTGCAGTTGCTCCCTGTCCAGCAGCATAACACGAGGAATATGGGACTGGAACAGGTTGAAACTGAGGAAGGGGTTAACATTGCCATGTCCACCAATGCATGTGGGGGGTAGAGGGTCAGTGGCAGTGAAAGGTAACCCCCCCCCCCCCCCCATGCATTGGCCTTAATGGCAGAGAGTTTTAACCTCCTCATCCCCCACCTTGCATTGGTCCTCATGGCAGTGAAATTTTAACCCACCAACCCCCTTCTGCACTTGTGGTAATGTCAGTGAAAGTTAACCCCCTCCTCCACTTTGGGGGTCATGGGAGGGTCTACATTTCATTGCCACTGACCACCAACGTGGGGGAGGGGGTTAATAATAATAACACCTGTGCTAGCGGTTATTAATGAGTCCACAGGCTTCCATGCTGGGAGTTATTAATGCGTCCTCTGACATCAATGGTAGAGGTTTTTCATGCATCCTCTGACATCAATGCAGGGGGTTATTAATGCATCCTCTGACATCAATGCACGGGGTTATTAATGCATCCTCTGACATCAATGCTGGGGGTTATTAATGCATCCTCTGACATCAATGCTGGGAGTTATTAATGCGTCCTCTGACATCAATGCAAGAGGTTATTCATGCATCCACTGACATCAATGCAGGGGGATATTAATGCATCCTCTGACATCAATGCAGGGTGTTATTAATGCATCCTCTGACATCAATGCAGGGGGCTATTAATGCATCCTCTGACATCAATGCAGGAAGGTTATTCATGCATCCTCTGACATCAATGCAGGGGCTTATTCATGCGTCCTCTGACATCAGTGCGGGGGGTTATACATGGGCCCTCTGGCATCAATGCAGGGGGTTATACATGTGTCCTCTGACATTAATGCAGGGGGTTATACATGCGTCCTCTGACATCAATGCAGGGGGTTATACATGCGTCCTCTCACATCAATGCAGGGGGTTATTCATGCACCTCTGACATCAATGCAGGGGGTTATTCATGTGTCCTCTGACATCAATGCAGGGGGTTATTAATGCGTCCTCTGACATAAATGCAGGGGGTTATTCATGCGTCCTCTGACATCAATGCAGGGGGTTATTCATGCATCCTCTGACATCAATTCAGGTGCTTATATATGCGTCCTCTGACATCAATGCAGGGGGTTATTCATATGTCATCTGACATTAATGCAGGGGGTTATTCATGTGTCCTCTGACATCAATGTTGAGAGTTATTCATGCATCTTCTGACATCAATGCTGACAGTTATTCATGCTTCCTCTGACATCAATGGTGGGGGTTATTCATGTGTCCTCTGACATCAATGCAGAGGGTTATTCATGCGTCCTCTGACATCAATGCTGAGAGTTATTCATGCGTCCTCTGACATAAATGCTGACAGTTATTCATGCTTCCTCTGACATCAATGGTGGGGGTTATTCATGCGTCCTCTGACATCAATGCAGAGGGTTATTCATGCGTCCTCTGACATCAATGCTGAGAGTTATTCATGCGTCCTCTGACATAAATGCTGACAGTTATTCATGCGTCTTCGGACATCAATGCAGTGGTCCTCTAATACCTGTGTTGGGTCCTGTGTGGGAGGTTATTATGGTGTCCACTGGCACCAATGCTGGGAGGTATAATTACGGTCACTGACATCTATGCTGGGAGTAATTCTAATTCATGTATAAGGGCGGGGCATGGTAGGAGTTGGGTGGGGCAACTGGTGGCGAGTAACTCTTGAGGCCTGGCTAGTAGCTCAGGACTTGAAATTTTGAGCCCTGATATATATATATATATATATATATATATATATATATATATATATATACACACACATATACACAGTATTTCACATAAGTGAGTACACCCCTCACATTTTTGTAAATATTTTATTATATCTTATAATATCTATATATGACAACACTGAAGAAATGACACGTTACTATAATGTAAAGTAGTGAGTGAACAGCTTGTATAACAGTGTAAATTTGCTGTCCCCTCAAAATAGCTCAACACACAGCCATTAATGTCTAAACTGCTGGCAAGAAAAGTGAGTACACCCCTAAGTGAAAATGTCCACATTGGGCCCAATTGGCCATTTTCCCTACCCGGTATCATGTGACTCGTTAGTGTTACAAGGTCTCAGGTGTGAATGGGGAGCAGGTGTGTTAAATTTGGTGTCATCACTTTCACTCTCCCATACTGGTCACTGGAAGTTCAACATGGCACCTCATGGCAAAGAACTCTCTGAGGATCTGAAAAAAGAATTGTTGCTCTACATATAGATGGTCTAGGCTATAAGAAGATTGGCAAGTTCCTCAAACTGAGCTGCAGCATGGTGCCCAAGACCACACAGTGGTCTAACAGGAAAGATTCCACTCAGAACCTCGCCATGGTTGACCAAAGGAGCTGAGTGCACGTGCTCAGCATCATATCCAGAAGTTGTCTTTGGGAAATAGACGTATGAGTGCTGCCAGCATTGCTGCAGAGGGTGAAGGGGTGGGGGGGTCAGCCTGTCGGGGCTCAGACCATAAACTGCACACTGCATCAAATTGGTCTGCATGGCTGTTGTCCCAGAAGGAAACCTCTTCTAAAGATGATGCACAAGAAAGCAAACAGTTTGCTGAAGACAAGCAGACTAAGGACATGGATTTCTGGAACCATGTCCTGTGGTCTGATGAGACCAAGATAAACTTATTTGGTTCAGATGGTGTCAAGCTTGTGTGGCGGCAACCAGGTGAGGAGTACAAAGACAAGTGTGTCTTGCCTACAGTCAAGCATGGTGGTGGGAGTGTCATGGTCTGGGGCTGCATGAATGCTGCCGGCACTTGGGAGCTACAGTTTCTTGAGGGAACCATGAATGCCAACATGTACTGTGACATACTGTAGCAGAGCATTATCCCCTCTGTCACGTACCTGGTGATGGAGTCTGGCTTATGCAGGGGGTACCTCTCTTGCGGCCCCGGTTCGTGAGTCCCTGGTAGTGCAGACAGGGAACTCAGGAGCACGGGGGGGGCACGAGGGCTGGACAGTCACTGATGCAACGTAGATGTCCGCTGGAGCTCGTGCAGGCAGAAGGGTCGTGAGGCAGTCCGGGTCGGTAACTGGCGGGCGGTGCGGTACAATCGTTCAGGCAGATGGATGGTCGGGTGCAGGCTGGGTCGGTAACGTTCAGGCAGCAAGGTACAAGGGAGCAGGCAGTAGAGTGGTCGTAGAAGCCGGGGTCGGTGCAGGCAGAATTCAGAGCAGGGTCAAGCAGGCCGGGTCACAGGAACAGGTATCAGATAGTCAGGAAGCAAGGAACTCACACTAAACGTTGTAGAACGGACAGCATTTGCTACAGGAAGCAGGAAGTTTAAATAGGGCTGCTGCTGCCCCGGGATTAGAGGAAACCACAACCAACTGCAATTAACCCTTAGCAAGTCTTTTCCTAACACCCTCCCTTCGGAGACTGGGCCACAGGGCAGTATTCCAACATGATAACGACCCTAAACACACCTCCAAGACGAACACTGCCTTGCTAAAGAAGCTGAGGATAAAGGTGATGGACTGGCCAAAATATGTCTCCAGACCTAAACCTTATTGAGCATTTGTGGGGCATCCTCAAACGGAAAGTGGAGGAGCGCAAGGTCTCCAACATCCATCAGCTCAGTGATGCCATCCTGGAGGAGTGGAAGAGGACTCAGTGGCAACCTGTGAAGCTCTGGTGAACTCCATGCCCAAGAGGGTTAATGCAGTGCTGGAAAATAATGGTGACCACACAAAATATTGACACTTTGGCCCAATTTGGACATTTTCACTAAGGGGTGTACTCACTTTTGTTGCCAACGGTTTAGACATTAATGGCTGTGTGTTGAGTTAATTTGAGGGGACGGCAGATTTATACTCTTATACAAGCAGTACACTCACTACATTGCATTGTAGCAAAGTGTAATTTCTTCAGTGTTGTCACATGAAAAGATATAATAAAATAGTTACAAAAATGTGAGGGGTGTACTCACTTTTGTGAGATACTGTATACACAGTTGTATGCAAAAATTGAGGAACTCCTAACAATTTCCATGATTGTCATTTGTAAATATTTGGGTGTTTGGATCAGCAATTTCATTTTGATCTATCAAATAATTGAAGGACACAGTAATATTTCAGTAGTGAAATGAGGTTTATTGGATTAACAGAAAGTTCGCAATATGCATCAAAACAAAATTAGACAGGTGCATAAATTTGGGCACCCCAACAGAAAAATCACATCAATATTTAGTAGAGCCTCCATTAGCAGAAATAACAGCCTCTAGATGCGTCCTATAGCCTGTAATGAGTGCCTGGATTCTGGATGAATGTATTTTGGACCATTCCTCCTTAAGAAACATCTCCAATTCAGTTAGGTTTGATGGCTGCCGAGCATGGACAGCCCGCTTCAAATCAACCCACAGATGTTCAATGATATTCAGGTATGGGGACTGGGATGGTATGGGGGGAATGCAGAGACAACACTGAAACGCCATTTTGTCTTGGATTCCATTTTAAAAATATCCTTTTTTCCTCTGTTTCTTGATGTTCCCCACCCCCCTTCTTCCATTTCACAATTCACAGTTTACACGTACAGACATGATCTAATCTATGATTCCAATTACTAAATTCCATGTACCTGGTACTGCTAGCCACGATAATTAGGATTGTAGTAAAGTATTACTTTCGTTTCTCCTTAAACACAACCCCATAGTTCCAGGGCTCTGGAAAATGACCTCCTCCTTTCTTAAGGAGGAGTTTTATAATTGTTTTTCTTATCTATTATAATTACTAAACCTATAGTCTCATATTATTTGGAATATTATTAACTTTGTATAATTGTTAACCTATAAGGTGATGTGTTGCAGAATATCATTAACTTTGTAACGCCCTTCATAATGACTATAAAATGTTTGCTTCAAACAATACAAGTCAGAATAATCTTGGCATACAAACTGTCTGTCTGTGTGTGTTTCTCATAACGCTAAGATTATTCTCAAACTGGACCCTTAAAAGACACAGGGTCGCTGCAAGCCAGTCAGGACAGCAGGCCTCGCTGATACCCCAACAAGCTTTGGAGGTCCCACCGAGATTCGGAAGGTCGTCTTCACATCTTCAGACACTCCCGGTAAGGTATATTTTTTTATTATTATTACCTGCCGGAATTGTCTGAAGAAGCTGACCAAAATCCGAATAAAAGTGTTTTTAGTATGTATGTGCCGGGACCCACTTTCTGAAGTGGAGAGTACAGTACATTAAATAAAGGGGAAGAGGCGCTGCAAGTAAATTCTAGCCGGCTAGGGGGGATGATTTTATTTTATTTTTGGAAATATTGGAAAAGAAAGTTTTGTGACATTTTAAGTAAGCTGATGTGAGAAAAATAGAAGTTTTCTTTTTTCTCTTTGTCAGAAAGTTTTTTGGGAAAGTTTAATTGTAAGAAAGTGATAGTATGTGTTGTATACAGATGGGGTAGTCGAATGAATTTTACAGTGTTTTGAAAGAAAAGGTTATAAAGGTTTTTATTTTATTTTAGTAGGGGGGATCGGCCGATCTTAAATGAACGTCGCGGAGAAGGGGAAATAAATTACATGACATGAGAGGTGAAGTCTTTCACCCAGGGCCGTGTATGTATGATTTTTGTGAAAATAAGCCTAAAACCAGTCGAAGAAGTCTGTTAAGGCCGTCCATTATTATTATTTTTTTATATGGAATGGCCCTCACAGACTTCTACACTTCTGCTGGAAGGCT
>BLSH010350663.1:220733-250353 GCA_018402905.1 Glandirana rugosa
CCCTCCTGCAGATAACGGTGGTAGGTGGGTGGTAAATGGGTGGTGGGGGGAGTATTTTGTCACTAGGCAGCGCTGTGGGCATTACACATCGCCCACAGCGCTGCAGCACGTCCTCTCTCCCCCCTCTCTCCTCTCACACTGCACCGATCGGTGCGGAGAGGAGAGAGAAGCCGGCGCTTCCGCCGGCTTGTTTACATGTGATCACGCCGTCATTTGACGGCGAGATCACGTGGTAAAAGGCCGCTCACAGCGGCCATTCACCACGATCCGTGATCAGTCGGGTCCCCCGGACCCGACGGTCACGGATGTTCCCGTGTGCGCGTCCCAGGGGGCGCGCGGGAAGCGCGATTCTGGGAGGACGTCAATAGACGTCCTCCCAGAATTAAGCAACCGCTCTGTAGACGTCAATTGTCTATAGGGCGGTTGTTAAGCGGTTAACACGGATGCGGCTCACAGCAGGGGTCCCGTTCGTCTCAGTTTTCCATTTCAGGGAAGAATCAGGCCCGGATTTTTGCCTGAAACTGAGCCAAACACGCACAGTCTGTGCAATGCACTCCATGGCTGTCCCGGAGATGCATGAACTGGCTCCATTGTCTTTTGAATTGGATATGAGGAAATCCGCATCCAATTTGCATAAGTGTGAACCCAGCCTTAAACAGACCTAACCTGAAGCAGAACACCTACGGGGTCCATTTATGTATCTGTTTTAGGGTGAATGCTACCAACCTGCATGGTATCTCCATTCATTTTGAAGGGCACTATGCCGCACAGACCTCCAGTGCACATGCATTGCAGCGTACAATAGATGGTAACACACTACCATGCGTTTTCGTGCTATGTCTTAGAAAAAATGTTGCAGGCGCCTTTTTTTTCTGCTCTCGAGAGTTGGAAGCCCATTCATTTGAATGGGATGCCTTAATGCAATACACATGCATTAGAAAAAAAACTGACAAAATACGAAACTTTTTTTGAAAATGCCTAAGACCCTTTGCTGCAATAAGAGTAATCATTCAGAAATCCTGCATCCAGTTACATAACTTGTGAAGACTTTGTCAAGTGATTTTGGCTGACTGATATCAGGCCGAGTTGGCCTGTCAGTGGCTGTTTCCTGATCCTAAATTATTTGCATAAATGTAGTGGCAAATTTGGTCATATGACAGTCAGTTGGACTGTTGTGCAGGAATTGCTAGTTCAACA
Organism: Glandirana rugosa; assembly: GCA_018402905.1. Lineage (NCBI taxonomy): Eukaryota > Metazoa > Chordata > Amphibia > Anura > Ranidae > Glandirana > Glandirana rugosa. Next base: position 221,931 of record BLSH010350663.1, read on the forward strand.
GAAAAAACATCTTTAGTTCTCACAAACTTTAACTTATATTATGCTGGCTGAATGGCGTGTTATCTAAAAGGTACTTCCTGAAGATATGTTTTCTAAACACGAAATGCGTTGAAGCCGCGCCCTTCTACCCGACGTCATTTCCGGTTGCTTGGTTAAGACTATCACAGCAGTGAAGCAAACGCCGCTCTGTGAACAACTGGTCCTATTTGCAAGCATGCCGTTTATGTCTGTGCTGACACATAAGCACCAGCAAATGTTAGTTGTCACTTTTGGATACTTTTTAATTCTCTTTTAACCACTTCCTGACCGCATAACGTCTTCTCACTGCAGCAGTGTGGCACGATAGCGCAAATCGGCGTTTGTTAATGGCGATTTACACAGGCGCGAGTAGCGGGTGGGCGTGCACCGCCGCTCACTCCCCGAGTGTGGCCACGGGTCCTGCGGACTCGATGTCTGCCAGCGACCCACAATCGCCTGTTAGAGAGGAAAAACGGGGAACGGCCGATGTCAACACAGCGGCTCCCCGTTTTGTCAGGTGGCATGAAGTGATCTACTGATCCCTGTAATCGGGATCAGTTAGATCTGTCATGTCCCTGCCAGCCCAGCCCCCATACAGTTAGAACACACACAGGGAACTCAGTCAACCTATTGATTGCCCCCTACAGGTTAACCCCTTCCCTGCCAATGACATTTATACAGTAATCAGTGGCTATTTTTAGCTCTGATTGCTGTATAAATGTCAAAGGTCCCAAAAATGTATCAAAAATGTCCGATCTGTCCGCCGCAATGTCTCAGTCTCGAAAAAAAATTGCAGATCGCCGCCATTACTAGTAAAAAAAAAAAAATAGTAAAAACGCCGTAAATCAATTCTCATAGTTTGTAGACGGGCAACTTTTGCGCAAACCAATCAATATACGCCTATTGCGATTTTGTTTACCACAAATATGTTGAAGTATATATATCGACCTAAACTGATGAATACATTTGTTTTCTTATATTTTTTTTTGGACATGTATTATAGCAAAAAGTTAAAAATATTGTATTTTTTTCAAAATTTTTGTTTGATTATAGCGGTGATCAGAAGTGATGTAGAGGTGATCAAATACCATCAAAAGAAAACTATTTGTGGGGAAAAAAGAACGTCAATTTTGTTTGGGTACAACGTCGCACAACCGTGCAATTGTCGGTTAAAGCGGTGCAGTGCCGAATCACAAAATTTGCTCTGGTCGGGAAGGGGGTAAATCCTTCCGAGGCTGAAGTGGTTAAATAAAGCGGTGTTACACTATGGGATTTTAAGTTATGTCTCCAATATACCGGTAACAACTTTTGTGGAGGAATACTTGATTTAACAACACAGGTCCTCCCTATGGTCCGGAGTGTATTGGTTCCTGGTCACAGTCATCTGTTTGATCTATGGGCTTTTTGAATATTGATTTCTGGTGAGTTTAAACCCCTAGCACACACGTGGTGGTGAATCACTATTGGATACACTGCACTTCGGCACTTTATGAACACGGTTATGGACTGATTCACATATCCTTTTTTACATCATATATTTTTTATATTTTTGATGACATTTTTTTGATTATTCATTTACCATGGTCACTTTTTGACGATTTTTATGAACTTTATTTGGTATATGTATGCACTTTATATATATATGCGCTGTATTAATACTACTCTACAGGGTGGGCCATTTATATGGATACACCTTAATAAAATGGGAATGGTTGATGATATTAACTTCCTGTTTGTGGCACATTAGTATATGTGAGGGGGGAAACTTTTCAAGATGGGTGGTGACCATGGTGGCCATTTTGAAGTCGGCCATTTTGAATCCAACTTTTGTTTTTTCAATAGGAAGAGGGTCATGTGACACATCAAACTTATTGGGAATTTCACAAGAAAAACAATGGTATGCTTGGTTTTAACATAACTTTATTCTTTCATGAGCTGCCCAATGTGTTGGATTGTCAATGCAACCCTCTTCTCCCACTCTTCACACACTGATAGCAACACCGCAGGAGAAATGCTAGCGCAGGCTTCCAGTATCCATAGTTTCAGGTGCTGCACATCTTGTATCTTCACAGCATAGACAATTGCCTTCAGATGACCCCAAAGATAGAAGTCTAAGGGGATCAGATCGGGAGACCTTGGGGGCCATTCAACTGGCCCATGATGACCAATCCACTTTCCAGGAAACTGTTCATCTAGGAATGCTCGGACCTGACACCCATAATGTGGTGGTGCACCATCTTGCTGGAAAAACTCAGGGAACGTGCCAGCTTCAGTACCATGGTCACCACCCATCTTGAAAAGTTTCCCCCCTCACATATACTAATGTGCCACAAACAGGAAGTTAATATCACCAACCATTCCCATTTTATTAAGGTGTATCCATATAAATGGCCCACCCTGTATATTTTTTGTATTGAATATAATTTGCTACTTAACCACTTCAATGACAGGCACTTACCCCCCTTCCCGCCCAGACCAATTTTCAGCTTTCAGCGCTGTCACAATTTGAATGACAATTGCACATTCTACTTAAACAAGATTTTCATTATTTTTTCCCACAAATAGAGCTTTCTTTTGGTGATATTTGATCACCTCTGTGGTTTTTATTTTTTGCGCTACAAACAAACAAGACCGAACATTTTGAAAACAAAAAAGTTTTTCTCTGTTCCTGTCACAAAACTTTGTAAATAGGTACATTTTCTCCATCACTAATGGGCACTGATGAGGCTACACTGATTGGCACTGATGAGGTGGCACTGACGATGAGCCACTTATATGCAGCACTGATGGGCACTCATAGGCGGCACTGATAAGCTGCACAGACGGGCACTGATATGCAGCATTGACGGGCACTGATGGGCACTGATAGGTGGCACTGGGCACTGATAGGTGGCACTGGTGGGCACTGATAGAGGGCGCTGTAATGTGTATATTCCCTGTGGTCTAGGGCGGCATTTAAAATAGGCACTAAGTGCCATCCATGTTGGGCATTATGCCCCTTACCTGGTGGTCTAGGGTGGGCCCCTTGGTGGTCAGGGTGGGCTCCCTGGTCGACTCCCTGGTGGTCCTGGTTGGCTCCCTGGTGGTCCCTGAGCGGGCTCTCCTGGTGGTCCCTGGGTAGGCTCCCTGGTGGTCTAGGGTGGCGATCCTAGGGGGTGCTGCGCTGATAAACAATCAGCACAGACCCTCCCATCAGGAGAGCCACTAATCGGCTCTCCTCTACTCGTGTCTGCAGACGCCGATAAACGGCTCTTTCTGTTTACATCGTGAACAGCCGTGATTGGTCACTGCTGATCACGTGGTAAAGAGCTTCCGATGGAATGCGGTGGGACAGACTGACACACCGCACCACCGACCACGGGCGCGCGATCACGGGTTATCTTGATGACGTCAATGGACGTCCAGTCAGGATAACTGACCACCCGCCCAGATGTCATTTGTCAATAAGTGGTTAAAGAGCAACTATATTCACCTTAGCTCCAGTGATGTAACCTCCTGGAGTTCTCCGCCAGCTGCTGACATTTTCAAGCAGCCAGCTTCTGGGTATCGAAAGCCATTCGCTTTGATTGGCTGGGTGGGGATGACATCACTCCTGTTCATTCGCAGGAGTTCCACCGGCTTCGGCATTGCCGAATTTCTACAGTGAGCTGTGCATGCACGGCTCACTGTACAGGAGCAGACAGGCAGGGAGGTAATTTTAATGCGCAGGCCTCTTCTGAATTAATAAATTCTGCCTGCTCTAACTGCAGACAAGGCTACTTATTTGTCCCGTGGCTGTCCCAAAAAAATTAAACAAAGTTTGGGACCTGTGGGTCAGCTTGGACACCGACAGCCCCTTCACTAGTTTAATAGCCCTGAGTGTTATAGTGGGAAGGGTGTAACCAGGGCTTTTTTTCTCAGAGAATAGGTGCAGGAACTCTCCCTCCCTAGCCAACTCCCCAACAACCACACCCAAACCCCGCCCAACCCCCCCAACCACACCTTACTTAGGGTACAGAAGTACAGTGGCACCAAATAATAGTAATAAGTTAAGGCTTAGAACTGCCTGTTGCATAGGGCACATGGTTTAGGAATATGCAACACACAAAGTACAGGACTCAGGAGTGCATAACACACAGGGCTCAGGGGTATGTATTGTGCAGTTGTGCGTATCACACAGGGTGCAGAAAAAAAAATCAGCAAAATAGACAGTACTTACATTCATTGTGAAGCATCCCTTGTGCTCAGGAATATGCAACATATAGCCCTGTACATAGTGCAGGGGTCAGGAATATGCAACATATAGCCCTGTGTTCAGAGTGCAGGGGTCAGGATTATGCAACATACAGCTCTGTGTTCAGAGTGCAGGGGTAAGGAATATGCAACATATAGCCTTGTGTTCAGAGTGCAGGGGTAAGGAATATGCAACATATAGCTAGGGTTGCCACCTGTCCGGTATTCACCCAGACAGTACAGGTTCTCAATCATTTGTCCTGGTCTCTGTCTGCCCAAGGCCCTGACTCACTAAACAAAACATCCTCTACTACAGTAGTCTTTCTCAACCAGGAAAGAATGGAGATCACACTGAGCTCCAACTGCTCTGCCGAACAGTATATCAGCTGAGCGGGAGCTTGATTAGGGCAGGCAGAAGGAGCCACTCCACCAGTGAGATGGGTCCTACATCAACCAGGAGGTGGTTTTATCCCACTGGCGGAGGCGGAGCATGGATGAGCGGGCAACCCAGGCATGGGGGCATGGGGGTGCTGGATCCACGTACTGTACAGTTCGAGCAGGGAACGGAGATTCTGGTTGTCTGTGCTGGAGGAGACGCTGAGGAGAGGTCAGGAAGCAGTTCAGTGACAGCACCAACTGGTATCGGTGCTCTGCACTAGGTGAGGCTAACAAGACTTGCAGAGCCCAGAAGTTACAGGCAGGGACAGTGTGCCCAGGACAGCATGATTTGTACTGTGTTAAGTTCAGGCTGCCATTGCTCTGATAACACAGTATAGGCATCTCCAGGTCTGATAAATGAGGTGCTGGTGCCAAGGTGTTGTTGGCCACATGGAGGTGAGTTGCCCAGGTGTTATTGGTGATATGGAGGTGCCAAGGTGTTATTGGCGGCGACATGGAGGTGCCCAGGTGTTGTTGGCCACATGGAGGTACCAAGGTGTTGGTAATATGGAGGTGCCCAGATGTTGGAGACATGGAGGTGTCCAGGTGTCGCTGATGGCATGGTGCTACCCAGGGTTTGTTGGAGGCATGGCTCTGCCCAGGCTTGCATGAGGGTGCTGAACGTCGCAGAGAAGCTGTGGGTTTGCCCACAGACAAGGCCAGATTTATACTTTTGCCCCCCTTCCTAAGACAAATGTTTTGTGTCACTCCTCTAATTCCCTGCTCAACAGTACATGTATGTGTGTGTATGTATGCGATATTGTATGTTTATATGCGTGTGTGTGTATGTATGTATGTATGTATGTATGTATGTATGCATGCATGCATGCATGCATGTATGTATTTATGTATGTACTTTTAATTTTGACCCCTAATCCTGTAGGACCAGAACTACTTTTTTGGAACTTATTCAGAATGGTGGCAAGAACTGCCACTCCTCTGAAAAGCAAACCATGCATGGATTGCTTTTCAAATGAGTTTCACAGGTAGTGAAGAGAAGACATGCATCTTCAGCAACATCTGTTTTAACCCCTTAAATGCAGCTTCACCGTGCCACCACTAAGTGCAATGCACACGGTTGCAGAGTAGGTGCAGCACAGCCCCATTCACCTGGGGGTATACTTCTGCCACAACCACAGCATTTATACAACCCAGGCTGCTGCCTCTACAGCTAAAAGGGGGGCAGATGAAAGTAGTAAAAAGGCTGTTCAACCACGTGGTTTTACTGTCCCCAACCTCAAAATGATTGTGGTGAGGTTTATACATGTCTGTGAGACTCTTAAGCCTCGTACACACGGTGTGACAGTCGTATGAAAATGGTCATACAATCGTACATGGTTGTACAATCATCTGACCGTTAGTACGCGCGATTAGAAGAGCCACCGTGCGATGGTCGTATGACAGGAGTTGGATGAGCAGACTAGAAAACTTTTGTTGTACAACAAGCGGTCGTATGACTGTTATACCGCGTGTACAGAGAAGTTGGGCCAACAAGTTGTACGTGCAAAACACGCATGCTCAGAAATCAGGAACGCCCGGAAGTGTCTGTTCTGGGAAACCTATGTTCCCAATTCCTCTTTATACGCTCGTAACACATCACCACATTAGGCTTGGTCGTACGATCGCTTAGTGCACATCAGTATGTGAGACACAACAGCAGACATACGATTTTGGACGTCCGGTCGTACGACCGTCACATCGCGTGTACGAGGCTTTACTTGTAGCATAGCCATCTAAGCACTACGTGAGCTACATTGCTACTCTCCGCGGGGCACAAAGGTGTCCCAGGTGTTTTACAATCCTATAGTGTATACTACCAAAAAAATTGAGGTGCGCCGTTAAAGTGTTTCGGGTTTGGTCTGAAGAAAAGGTAGCAACCCTACATATAGCCCTGTGTTTAGAGTGCAGGGGTAAGGAATATGCAACATATAGCCCTCTGTACCGGGTGCAAGGGTCAGGAATATGCAACATATAGCCCTGTGTACAGAGTGCAGGGGTCAGGAATATGTAACATATAGCCTAGCACACAGAGTGCAGCAATAAAGCATATGTAGCACCCTCTAGGTTGCTAGATGTGTATAAATAGGTTAGGTTAGAAAAATTTAAGCAGGCTTGGCAGGTAGCCAATTCTGTGTGTGTTTTGATCTGGGTTGGGAGTGACTCAGGCAGAGCTGAGTGACTCACAGGCAGCATCACCGAGACCTCCCACTTCTTTCCAGAACATGCTGGAATCTTCTGGAAGGGAAGGAGGAGAGGAGAGGTGGAGCTGCCTGCAGTATTCTGTGGAGCCCTGACAAATCCCCAATCTGGATTGGCAGAGGGCAGGCCTCCTTAAATACTCAGAGTCAGTCCAGCTGGGGAGGAGTTGTTTGGGTGTGGAAGCTGAAGATGGAGTGCTAAGCTGTTGTGACCTTTGAGGAAGGTGGGTGACCTTGGGCCTGAGCTCGGGTTTGGACAGGACCTTCTTACAACCCACGGAGGTATCCTGGACAGGAGGCATGGGAGCAAGGAGGGGACAGCAGGAGAGCACTGCAGGCAAATCTCCAGGGAGGAACAACAAGTCACAGCCAGGAGGGCTTGTGAGTGACACACAGTCAGAAGGAATGGTGAGGCATGCCTGAGAGGACTGGGAGTGTGCAGTCTGGGATGGGTGCAGAGCCAGTGGAGTGGACTGTGGTGGCACGGACAGTGGAAAGAGAGGCAGCTGCAAGCCAGGAGGGCTGGCAGGGCCTGAAGAGGTGGTGCTGGGAGCAGTAGCCATGTGGACAGCTAGCACTAGGACTACCTAAATTATTTTTTTTACACCAGAGGGGCCCACGGTCCCTGCCTGCAAAGGACATTTGTCAGGCCTCATCTAAAGTGCTAGTTGGTCCTGGAAGTTAGCAATCAAGTAATGAGCTGGAGTGAGATCAGCAATCAAGTGATACGCTAAAGAGTGAGATCAAGTGATGTGCTGAAGAGTGAGCTAAAGTGTTGTGCTGGAGGAAGAGAAGAAGTTGTATATACAGAGAGTGTATATAGTTTCAGTCCCTACATCAGCTGGGCACCTCATATCTACCCATCCCCATCCAAGTTGAATTCTCCCAATAAAAATAACATAAACAAAGTCCATGGACTGTTTTCTGTCTGGGAGTGACTGAAAAATTGTGTGCCTGGCTGGGCATGGTGACAGAAGGACAACAACTACCAGCAGCCCTTACAGGGTTACCACTACACATATGTAATATGCAGTCCAGCATACAGAATGCAGGGCTCAGGAGTATGTAACGCAAAACCCATATTACAGAGTACAGCATTCAGGAGTACCACCCGAAGGCCTCTAATATGTAACATACACTGTAAAAGATATGCAACATACAGCACATCAGCGGCGGCTGGTGTGTGAGGGGCGCTGGGGCTGTGTCATTTTTACCCCAGGCTGGGGAAAAAGCCATCACTTTACATACAGCTGGGTCTGGTAAGCCTCCAGACACCAGGTGGTGGACGCACTTTATTTACCTACGCACTGGGTGTTATGCTGTGATAACAACACATATGTGGACAATCTTGCAATAGATGCTCAAGAGTGGAAACATTGTGGTTCTAGTGGACTTAACCTACAATATTTGTTTAGTATCATCACTGGACTTTTTTCCTTTTTTAGCACAGGAACTGAAGACAGTTGCAGTAGAGGCCTGGCAGAGCATCACCAGGGATGAAACCCAGCGTCTGGTGATGTCTATGCGTTCCAGACTTCAGGCTGTAATTGACTGCAAAGGATTTGCAACCAGGTATTAAAAAGTGAAAGTTTGATTTATGATTGTTAATCTGTCCCATTACTTTGGTCCCTTAAAAAGTGGGAGGCACATATACAAACTGTTGTAATTCCTACACCGTTCACCTGATTTGGATGTAAATACCCTCAAATTAAAGCTGAAAGTCTGCAGTTAAAACACATCTTGTTCATTTCATTTCAAATCCATTGTGATGGTGTATAGAGCCAAAAAGATTAGAATTGTGTCGATGTCCCAATATTTATGGACCTGACTGTAAATGCCAGGGACGTGTGGTGAGGTCAGTGGCTAGTTTTAGAGCCAGATACACACAGGTTATATACGTCGCAAACGGAATCTGGCTAAGTTTCCTTTTTTCTTTTTAATTCATGAAACTGTTTCTTTCAAAAAAAACGTGTTTGAAAAATTGCTGCGCAAATACTGTGCAACATAAAAAGTTGCAACAACCGCCATTTTATTCCTTTGGGTGTCTGCTAAAACAATATATATAATGTTTGGGGGTTCTGAGTAATTTTCCACCAAAAAAATGATAATTTTTCTATGTAGGAGAGAAGTGTCAGAATTGGCCTGGGTAGCAAGGGGTTAATTACTATAATTAAGTAATATACAAATAATTATTATATATTGTTTTTAAGGTAATTTACTATATTTTCAAAAACTGTACTCAAGCGGGTGGCTTAATGGACAAATTACTGAAGTTTGAAGTTATAACTTCAAACCAGAAATTTCACAGTAAATAGATAAATAATAAATTATTATTTTATAACATATAGCATAATAATATATGATTTAGCTTGTACCTTTTCAGCAGCAGCAGATTCTAATTCTCCCTCTTAACTGCGTGAGAAAAACATGGGATTATGGGTAAATCTTATACACATAAGCCCATGTATTTCCTTGTAGTTGTGAGGGCTGGGCTGCAAAGGAGTATTTGACTTTTAGATACATGCCCCCTTCTATGACACTGCAGTGAGGCATGCCTCCACTGCAGCATTTTTATTGGACAGCTTGAGCCAATGGTGCTTTACCATTGGATAAGGCTCCAAGCTGTTCGTTGAGCTCAGTGCCTCTGACAAAAAGTGAGGAGAGGCACTGTGCGCTCATCCTCTCAGTCTACTGCAAACACAGTGTCAACTTGTATTTAAACTGGCTGCTCTGTATGTACAGTATCTCACAAAAGTGAGTACACCCCTCACATTTTTGTAAATATTTTATTCTATCTTTTCATGTGACAACACTAAAGAAATGACACTTTGCTACAATGTAAAGTAGTGAGTGTACAGTTTGTATAACAGTGTTAATTTGCTGTCCCCTCAAAATAACTCAAACACACAGCCATTAATGTCTAAACCACTGGCAACAAAAGTGAGTACACCCCTAAGTGAAAAAAGGCCATATTGGGCCCAAAGTGTCAATATTTTGTGTGACCGCCATTATTTTCCAGCACTGTTTTAACCCTCTTGGGCATGGAGTTCACCAGAGCTTCACAAGTTGCCACTGGAGTCCTCTTCCACTCCTCCATGACAAAATCACGGAGCTGGTGGATGTTAGAGGCCTTGCGCTCCTCCACCTTCCATTTGAGGTTGCCCCACAGAAGCTCAATAGGGTTTAGGTCTGGAGACATCCTTGGCCAGTCCATCACCTTTACCCTCAGCTTCTTTAGCAAGGTAGTGGTCGTCTTGTAGGTGTGTTTGGGGTTGTTATAATGTTGGAATATTGCCCTGCGCCCCAGTCTCCAAAAAGAGAGGATCATACTCTGCTTCAATATGTCACAGTACATGTTCGCATTCATGGTTCCCTCAATGAACTGTAGCTCCGTAGTGCGGCAGCACTCATGCAGCCCCAGACCATGACACTCCCACCACTGTGCTTGACTGTAGGCAACCTCACCTGCTTGCCACCACGCATGCTTGACATCATCTGAACCAAATAAGTTTATCTTGGTCTCATCAGACCACAGGACATGGTTCCAGTAATCCATGTCATTAGTCTGCTTGTCTTCAGCAAACTGTTTGCGGGCTTTCTTGTGCATCATCTTTAGAAGAGGCTTCCTTCTGGATGGACAGTCATGCAGACCAATTTGATGCAGCGTGTGGCGTATGATCTGAGTACTGACAGGCTGACCCCCCCACCCCTTCAACCTCTGCAGCAATGCTGGCAGCACTCATACATCTATTTCTCAAAGACAACCTCTGGATATAACGCTGTGCATGTGCACTCAACTTCTTTGGTCGACCATGGCAAAGCCTGTTCTGAGTGGAACCTGTCCTGTTAAACCGATGTATGGTCTTGGCCACCGAGCTGCAGCTCAGTTTCAGGGGCTTGGCAATCTTCTTATAGCCTAGACCCTCTTTATGTAGAGCAACAATTCTTTTTTTTCAGATCCTCAGAGAGTTCTTTGCCATGAGGTGCCATGTTGAACTTACAGTGACCAGTATGAGAGAGTGAGAGTGATAACACCAAATTTAATACACCTGCTCCCCATTCCCACCTGAGACCTTGTAATACTAAGAAGTCCCATGACACCGGGGAAGGAAAATGACTAATTGGGCCCAATTTGGACATTTTATTTAGGGGTGTACTCACTTTTGTCGCCAGCGGTTTAGACATTAATCACTGCGTGTTCTGTTATTTTGAGGGGACAGCAAATTTAAACTGTTATACAAGCTGTACACTCACTACTTTACATTGTAGCAAAGTGTCATTTCTTAAGCATTGTCAAATGAAAAGATATAATAAAATATTTACAAAAATGTGAGGGGTGTACTCACTTTTGTGAGATACTGTAGCTTCTGACAGGCTGTGCAAGGAGCCCTACATCTTCGCAACCATAGATGGTAGAAGCCCCACATTTTTACCAGTGGTGGGGTAGGACTTCAGCTACATACCTATCATTGATCTTTTTTTTTTTTTTTTTTTTAATGGCAGGTGAGGCTCTGCATGCAGGTGGATTGCAGGAGGCGTCCCCTGCTTTGGCTAATATTATTGTAAGCCATTCCTTTTATGTTACTTTTTTAAATATCAAATAAACGTCAAAACGTACTTCACCATCGTTGGCTCCACTCTCTCCCTACTCCCGCCCCATGTGGGAGGTGAGTTAATATCCATAGTGACCGGGTATCTGAAGGATCCATTCCTGTTCCCAAGGAGGTCGGTGGAAACCATCATATAGCACAGGCTCATCTGATTCCCGTAATAGGAATCCATGACATTTGGTGAGTACGCAATCTCACTGGGTGTAAACGGTGAAGGATTTGCCAGCACATTTGAGTCAGCATAATATCGTCACTTGCAAGTCACTATTATTGATCACAGATTTTTTGGACTTTTTTTCTTCACTTAATCAGTATTATTTCACATTTGTGGCAAAGGACTTTATATATTCACTTTAAACCTCACATCACTAGCGTGGAGGTATATTTTTTTCATTGCACGCCTGACATCTAGTGGTTTGATGCAGGCAGTACTTTTGTTTCATTATTTGTCATTTCTTTGCACGTTTTCACTCCTTAGCAGTTTATTGTGCTATTACATTTATGTGATTATTGTTATTGTTTAGGTATGGGCACAGATATAATTTGTTCACTATAATGTCATGTATCATGTTATAAATTAGGGGTCTGTTAGAGGTCTAACTTTGACCACTTAATTAGCCCAGTACTAGATATATGGTGTGAGCGTGGTATTTTTGCCATTATTTAAAGGTTGATTGTATGCCTTTTTGGTGACCTCCTCTTATCCTGTGGTGCTGAGCATTTGTTGTTTTAATGTAACCAGTTACGTAAGTAGTATAACCGGTGTATAGTGCAGTGCACACTGTGTTGTGAATTTGATCAGAGGAATGCTCCAAGGCTCTGTTTTGTATTTACACTAAACCTGCCTGTTCGCCAATTTTTATTTTTTACCTAAAGGGTCCTTTCACATGAGAGGATCGTTCAGGTCTGCCTGTCAGTTTTTCAGGCGGACCTGAACGGACGCTCCAATGCCCTCTATGGAGCGACAGATTTCAGCAGTGACATGTCCGCTAACATCCGATCCGCTCCGCCAAATACAGATGGATGGAAACCCTATTTTCCATCCTTCTGGCGGATCAGATCGGATGAATATGGACAGACAGTGCGTGTTCATCCTATCCTCCATAGAGAAGAATGGAGCTGTGATATGTCCATTTTTGCACGGAGTGCAGAGACGGTCCCGTCATCTGCCAGCTCAGCGGGGGATCAACGGATGGATCCCCGCTGAGCAGCGGAGCCCGTCGAAATGGGCTCCGCTCATGTGAAAGGAGCCAAAGTTCCACTTTAAAGTAAATGTGTCACAAACCTGGGCAATTCAAACTTAGCACATGATAAGCAGAGGTTGCCTCATGTGAAAACTATACATCAAAACAAAATCAGCAGATTCAGAGAAGCAGGCTACTAAATTATATGCAAAATTTGTTTTTTTTGTTCCAGTAAATGCTGACCCTCCCTCCTTGTGAGGTTACTGAAAGAACTTTTAGGCTAGGTTCATATTTGTGCATTGCAGTAACTGCCCTTTTGCAGACGTGTGGCGGTGTTATTATGTTTTGCTCAAAAGGGTCAGGGACCTTTTTTTAATTGCTTTTCATGCATAGAGCAGCCCATTGAAATGAATAGGCTGCCCTACATGCAGCGTGTGGAACCGCATACACGCTTCAGTGGTGTGAATGAAGCCTTAATACAATGGCCGGCCTCACTTAACATGAACATTTGTCAATAACTATGTATTGTCAGGTTCTGTTTGAATGGAATAAAGCTCTAAAGCTGGCCATGCATACAATGTTGTATTTGATTTCCATTCATTTTTTATATTGAAATTCAATTTATGGGAGATAGCTGAGTGCTATGTAATTATGTTGTCTCATAAGTCTGTCGATTCTCTAATAAAACTCACTCTCAAAACATTAATTATGTTGTGTCTTGGAATTATTGTTTTTGTATGATGTTGCTAGAGGTTCTTTTTCAGTAAAGCAGACATCAATCTTAGGTCTGCACTCAATGGAAGATCAATCACTAACGTATGGTCGTATATAACCATTTTAGGGCCTTGCAGGCACCCTTCCTCAAGGTGACACAGTGACCTATGTGATATTTTAGGAGTAAATAAATACACTATAATCTTGAGTGCTTGCTGTGATAAGGTCTGAGCACCCCAAAAATGTGTGGGCAAACACAGAGCAGCCTTGTATAAAAATTTGCTTTAGACCCCTTTCACACCTGTGCGAGTTGTCCTGCGATTTGGGACTGAAAAGTCCCATGACAAGTCATTCCCCATTATTTCCAATGAGTACCATTCGTATCTGTACGACTTTCAAGTCGTGCCGACTTAAAAGTAGTCCCTGCATTACTTTGGTCCAACTTTGATGCAACTTGAGGACCATAGACTTCATTGTTAAACCCTCAAAGTCTCATGCAAATCGCACCTGAATAATATAGATGCGATTTCTGTACTATTCTGTACGACTTTGTAATACATTTTCATTGAGCCAAAGTTGCAATAAAGTCGGACCAAAGTCATACTGATCCCAAATCACGTCAAAATCAAGGTAAAATCGTGTTAAAATCGCGACAAAATCATGGCACAAGTGTGAAAGGGGCCTTAAGGTAATTTACACATATTTGAGTGTTTCTCCTCACAGAGACATGTTTTAAAGCATACCATAAGGTCCCTTTCACACGACCAGGTTTATGCGGCCACCGGATTCATCTGTCCCCATCCACAGCTAATGAGGCTATATGCAGATTGCATTGCCTGGTCGCTCCAGCAGCAAGAATTTGCAGATTCTTGCCACAGGAATCCAGCGGCTGCACCAACCCGGTCATGCGAAACTATGTTTTTAGCAAGCGGTGGAATGTGAAATCAACTTATTCTGGCTAAGATAAAATCTTTACATAATCCATAAACTCTGTTGTGATTAAACTAGATGGATACCATCATTTTAAAACCAAACACCCCCATCTTACAAAGTACAATGGGCCTGTGAGGTACATTACTTCTTCCAAGGAAGGTGCCTTTCAAGTGTAGGTCATGAGTGGTCTTGTTCAAAAGGTCATTTTTATGATGCATGATTAAATGTGGGTTATTAGATCAGGAGTCTCCAAATTGTGGTCCTTTGCTTGCTTTGCTCCTGCCCTTGGGGTACTATTATATTCACTGACACCAGCAATGGAGGACAATTTTTGTCACTGACATTAACAATGGGGCACTATTCCTCCCATTGACACCATTAAAAGGGCACAATTACTCCCACTCACAGCAAATACTGAGCATAATTCCTTTAATTGACACCAACATGGGAGTACAATTCCTCCCATTGACACCAACAATGAGGCATAATTCCTTTCATTGATACCAATAATGGGGCACCACACCTTTCATTGACACCAACGATGGGCATAATTCTTTCTATTGATACCAAGGATAGGCCACTATTCCTCCCACTGACACTAACACTAACAATGGGGCACTTCTCCTCCCACTGACACCAACAAAAGAGCACAATTCCTCCCACTGACAACAATGATGGGGCAGATTTTCTCCCACTGACACCAACGATGGGGCAGAATTTCTCCCACTGACACAGATGGGACAGAATTTCTCCCACTGACACCAAAGATGGGGCAGAATTTCTTACATTGACACCAACAATGGGATACTATGCCTCTAACTGACACCAAAAATGGGGCATTTTCCTTCCACTGACATCAATAATGGGGCCCTAGTCCTCCCACTGACACCAACGATGGGGCAGAATTTTTTCCATTTACACCAGCGATGGGACATTATTCCTCCAAATGACTCCAACAATAGGGCATATTCCTTCCACTGACATCAATGATGGGGCCCTAGTCCTCCCACTGGTACCAAAGAGAGGGCATTGTTTACTCCCACTAGATGCCAGGACATTTTCTACTCCCATTGGCTCCAAGATAGTAAACTGGCCCTTTCTATAGAAATTTGGAGAACCTTGTATTAGATTGCAGCATGTGGTATACTCTAAATATTAACACATTTAAAAAACTGTATCAAAGGGAGTGTCAACCGCATGATCAGCTTTGACACCCCCTCACCCACTCCTCAAAACTCTAAATCGATCAGGTAATTTCTGTGAATATCCTCCTCAAACACTAGAAAACAATGGCTGCATCAGCAGTCTGGAGCTCTCATTTACCATCAAAATGAAGCACATCGGCCAAAAGTCTTTTTTAACCACTTGAGGACCAAGCCTATTTATGACACCTGTTGTTTACAAGTTAAAATCATTTTTTTTTTGGCTAAAAAATTACTTAGAACCCCCAAACAGTAAGTATATTTTTTTTCAGACACCCTAGAGCAAGGGTGTCAGACTCAATTTCATAGTGGGCCGTATCAGCATTATTATTGCCCTCAAAGGGCCGGTTGTATATGTAATACTAAATGTCCAGAGCACCCCCCCCCTGCATCAGATATCAAGAGCCCCCTCACCATCAGAAGTCGAGAGCCCCCTACCCTCTCTTACATCACAGTACAACCCCCTTACGTTGAGCTGCTGCTGGGAATGAGCTGTGGCGTTGCTGGGAAGCAGAAAGTACAGGGTCTGGAGGAAGACCAAAGGAGGGCTGGAGCTCTTCTGCAGCTGCAGGAGAGGTATGAGGGCCACATAAAATGGCCTGGAGGGCCGGATTCGGCCCCCGGGCCTTGTGTTTGACACATGTGCCCTAGAGAATAAAATGGAGATTGTTTCAATACTTTATGTCACACCGTATTTGCGCAGCTGTCTTACAAATGGATTTTTTTTGGAAAAAATACACTTTAAAAAAAAAAAAAATTTTTCTATGATGTGAAAATGATGTGAAAGATAATGTAAATTGATACCTAAAATGCTAGGATTCAAAATTGTGCCCGCTCGTGCAATGGCCTCAAACTTTGGCACTTAGGCTCCATTCACACGGGACGATGTTGCAACCTCCCCTGAACATTTTATCTTGACAGTTTTGCCGCGTTTTGCATGCTGCGTTTTGCCGCGTTCGCATCTAGGAGCGTTTTAGAAAAAGAAACATTTTTTTTTTTTTAATGGAAACGTCTGTAAACGAAACGCTGCTAGACACGAGTTACCGCATTTAGGCGCTTTTACAAGCTGTTTGGTGTTTCAAATGCCTCTGAACTAGCGTCTGAACCCATTTTTTTTGTGTTCCAAAACAGCCTCTAAACTCAACTGCCTGGAAACGACCTTAAACGACCCTGTGTACATGTGCTGATAAGATAACAGAGGAGAGTACAGGTGCAGCTGAAAAAAAACGCTCAAATGCCTCTAAACGTCCGATTACCAGCAGCAGTGTAAATTAGGCCTTAAAAATCTCCATAGGTGAAGTTTAAACATTTCTACAGGTTAACAGTTTTGAGTTATAGAGGAGGTCTAGTGCTGGAATTATTGTTCGCAGCCTAACGATAGTGGCAATACCTAACATGTGTGGTTTGAACATCGTTTACATATGTGGGCGCAACTTGCGTATGCTTTCGTTTCTGTGCGCGAGCTCGGAGGGACGAGGCGCTTTTAAATTTTATTCCTATTATAAGGAATGTAATCATGACAGGGCCTCTTTAATGTGAGATCTTGGGTCAAAAAGACCTCAGATCCGACATTTACACTTAAAAGCAATAAAAAGAAAATGTATTTTTTTTTCTATTATAAAAAATTGTCCCTATAAGGCTGGAGGGCGGAAGTGACGTTTGACCTCGCACCAGTCCTCCAAGGGCACAGATGGCTCCCACTCGACTTCCTGCCCATCGCTACGTCGGATCGAATAGTTTCCACCACTCCCACCGGGTCCGTCAAGCGCCGGAGACGCCCGGTAAATCAGTGGGGGAGGGGCACCTCTCCCACCGCCCATAAAAGTAATCTTGTGGCGAATCCGCCACTGAGACCACTTTCTTGTGAAAGAGGATCGCTGGCCGTGGATTGAAATACCGTGGTTATGGCAGCTTTCTGCTGCCATAACCACGGTATTTAACGTCAAAGTAGCGACGTATATCCACAGTGGGCGGTCTGGAAGTTTTAAGAGAGCAAAAGAATTGGATCCAGTTTATGCCCATTTAATGAACTTTGCCAGAACTCCAGGGTTTTTTAAGGCCCAGTTCATTTCTCATGTAGTGGGAACAAGTGTCACCCAAAAGAAGCTCCTGTTCCTTTTGGGCGACAAGCTTCTTGCAATTTTTTTAAGTCATATTTTGCCACAATTTACGTGGGATTCTGTTGTGCAACAATTGAGGCAAAATCGCACTACATTTGGGGTGTCATTGAGAATTATGGCACCCAAAATCGTGTTGCGTGTTTTACTGCGATGAGGAATACTGGGCGCAGCGATTCTAAATTGCCAAGTATGAAAGGAACCTTAAGTATTCTCGATCCCATTTTTGTTTTTTTCTTTTGTATTATTGTCCTTTCTTTTGTAAAAAAAAAACTTTTTTTGCAAATATTATGGTTTGCACCAATCTTCCTTTTTTAAATCTAAACCAGAATTTAAATCCCAGTCTCTTTGAAGAGGGTTTAAATCTCTAAAATATTCCTGTCTGTCATGACAAAGTGTATTACATATCTGAAAAGTCACAATGACATGGTGATTGGTTTGTGTTTCCGATAAAAACACGAGGCAGCTGTTAAGATGTGTAAGAGGTTAACGAAGTAGTTATCTGACTCCCTGCAAGCTGGAAAATCTCTGTGCTGGGTGACAATGACAACATAATCGTCACAAATTGGTGGCCACACAGTGTAATCCAACTTGTCATTTGTCATACATTGCTGAAAGCGGCTGGGATCTGATCCTCTGTGGACTATTCATCTTCTAATTTGGTACTGCCTGGCACCATCTGCTTCCGGTATGCAGCCCAGAACCATTGTAAAGAATGGCAACCAAAAGCACCTCCAAAACATTACCTACTTGTCGTGCGTTGAGTTGCATTTCAGCCCATTCATTTTGAGAGGGCTGCCTAATGCAGTGTACTGCAACCCACCTCAATGCACAAAAAATACGTCCTCTGAAGCTCATTGCGTTGTGAGGTGAACAAGCCCTATCAGAGTACATATTGTTAACTTGCAGTTAATACAATTAACGATAATATTCAGTATAGTTTTTATATTCCATTGATTGACTTCAGTACATCAAGCCTCTTGTTTTTTGCATGTGATCACTGCCGGTGGCTATAGCCGCTAGCAGTGATCATTGTGTTGTCGGCCTGGAAGGCTTCCTGTGCCCCCACCGGAAGAACACAATAGCTCCACAGGAGGGATCCCATCAACACCAACTGTGTTGATGGTCGATTCAAGCTATTTTATTTCCTTCAACCTGTGCTGGAAGGAAAAAAAATTGTATCATCTATGGCCTGTCTTACTTAAATGGAGATCACAACGCAGATAATTCCCAGAAACACTGTAAAAAACATCAAATGAGGGATAAATCACAGCTATGAATCAGTGTGTGTAAATTTCAGCTTGAGCTACTGAGTTATATAAACAAAAGGCTTTATGCAAAAAATAGCTAAGGCGATACTGGTGATATGGCCAAAATCTCTACTTCCTGACTGTATAGAAAAATACAAAACATCCAAACCATCATATTTACCTGATCATTATATTAAAGCCCAAAATATAGCTTATTCTAAAATGTATTGGATACATTGAGGATGCAGTAAAATTACATTTTGAAATGTCTTATTGTTTTGTCTATAAATCATTAAATTAGTATAAAAAAACTGCGCTGTATGATATATTACTTATAGAGTGTCTTAGCAGCAGCTAACCTGTGAGATATACACAGCACAAAATCATTAATTTCAAAAATAGCCGTGCTTATACCATGATCCAATAAATTCATATATAAAAAAAACCATTGCACGATATAATCCATAACATGAGCGGATATAATTAGTAAAAATCAGTTCATGGTTCATATATGCATCAAAATCAGTCCATATAGCAATCAAATTGATCTACAGCGGTGTGCATCTTTCATCCCCAAATTCATACACCCAAGTGCAAACTGCCACCACATGAGGTGCCTGCTTACCAGAACATATTGATCCCCTATTATGGGAGGTCAATTGGACGTGTAGCTTATAACCCAGCCAAGGCCTTGTATCTCTCCAGAACCAAATGAATAACTGTCACTTTGAGTCTTCGGTGGTACACTCCTCATATAAAAATAAACTGACCATAGCATAAAATCCTTGGCAAATTTATTGGAATATAAAATATTGCACTTACATCAAGGTAAATGGTATACACATACAATAATAAAATATCAGCCGGCCAGCTCCAAACATACACCCATCCTTGCAGGACTTCCACATGCGGTGACGTCAGCACGTTGCTCCACCGTACGCGTTTCATCACATATGACGTCGTCCTGGGGCTCAGGCGGCGTACCGACTCACCGCTGTACATAGGCAACTCCAAATAACCACGCCTCAGTCTGAACCCCAGATATTGGCTAGGTATGCACAGGGCAATCATAGAGACCAGAAAGCATGATTGAGATCCTGAGACTGTAATTTTCAGATATAAAATGACCGTTAGTTCATATTGGCATATCGGTATTACTGATTCATGGCTGACTCTGCCGGCACGTAGCTACTACATAAATATGTGTTACACCCCATGTAAAAATTCTGAGTATTTCAGTGTGCTAAACTCAGTAAATGGTTATAGCCTAATTGAAAATAATAAAAACACATAACCCACATTAAACCTAAACCCCTTATGTGTACCAACACTAATATTAAAGTGTGGTTGCAAAATATTTATAAAAATATGTGGTCAAAATAATTGGAAACATATAGATTTGTTTCACACAGGGACACGATATTAGCGCACAAAATATACAGCGGCCCCCGCAGTGGTGACTCCATGAACCACAAATGTATCACACGGAACAATGGAGTAATTAGATATACACTTGATGAATATTAAATCAGTCAGAAGACCGAAATGTAAAAATGAGAACTATATAATGAGTACAACGTTAAACTTAAGCCCTAAATATCAAGTGTGGTTAAAAATTATTTGAGCATATAAGGTCAAACTGAAGGAAATATATAAACTTTTTTCCCACGGGGACGTGTTTTAAGCACACAAAATAGACAGTGGCCCCCGTGGTAACTCCATGAACCGCCAGTGTATCCCATGGAATGAAGGAGTATTTGGATACATAGTTGATAAAAATTATTAATGAATATCTACAACAAAACTGACTAATATATTATACGTATATACTGTATATTTGTCTATAAATCAAATTGAAAGTAAATACAAAGTCCTCCCTTCCAGGCAGCAAGCTGCAGGCAACAACTGATGCATCTGTATGTAATCAATGGACTCTGCAGCAGTCTCCCTGCTTTGTCAGATCTTCAGTTCTGCAATGAGTGATTTTATGCTTGAGCCCAGGTTCACACTGGTGGGATGCAGGAACCAGCGCAATTCCAGGGCCAATTCCCACTTCACATCTCTCCCGCAGGCAGTTCACACTGCCTTCTGCAAACTGCTGTGCATGTCAATACAATGTTAATGACTCTCCCAGATCAGTTCACAGATCACAGTGCAAACTGTGGATTTGGACAGGAATCGGATCGCATGGGTAAGAACACCCATGTGATCCGATTCCAGTGCGGAGGAAAAAAAAAAGTCCCTGCACCTTTTTCTGCACGAATCCAATGGGAGTTCAGCCATACAACTGTATGGCTGAACTCGCATTACTCGGATATCCCATGTGATCGGCCCCGCAGTGCGAATCACATGCGATGTCTGACATCGCACAAGTGTGAACCCGGGCTGAAGCTTGTAGCTCTAAAACGCTCAACAAGCCAAATCACATTGATTTCCTTTCCTTACCTTCTTTGCTAAGGCTCTTTCAGCTAGTCTGGTGACATCATGGGTCCCTTCTCCTCTCCTGCAGTGACAGCTGGGGCGGTTCATATTGCTGCAATGGATGGTGCCTGGGTAATGAAGTGTGGGTTTTGCAGAGCAGTAATACTCTGAGTCCAGGCTCCTAGATAACATCCGTCCCCAGAGGTGCTTCCATGACAGCCCCAGAGGAAGACTGACATGTGGTTGTACAGCTATAGTTCAAAGAGGAGGACTGCAGCAAAAGTTGTTTTTATTTTAAATGTAAGTGGGCTATTAGGCTTTTTTGGCTAGAGTTGTGCTTTAAATAACATTGAAACCTTAAAAATAAAACGTGACCATTGTAAGCACCCAGTCTGCACCGCCATCAACGTCAACCTTTCCACGCTGCGCTCCACGAGCCTCGCTTTCAGATCGCTCTATTGCAGGGTAGTCTTCCTGGTCACGATTGCAGACTGACAGCGGTGAGAGCAGGTGGAGCAGAGGATGGTCTACTGTATGTAGACAGTTCTACCCCGATGCCTACATACTTAGATGTGCCTCTTTTAATCATCAACCGTGTGAGTTGCTAAATGTTGTACCTTCATTAAATGTAACCATATTGCTACACTTAGAGGCACCTCTCTTCTTTTTTATGCTCTGCTGCTCTGGCTGGATTTTGCTTCTAATCCCCTTGTGGAGGCTGCCATTTGTGGATGGACATTTTATGGTTACACAAGCTATCACTTTGCTATAATCTTTTTATATGGACTATAAACTGAAGGACTTATGAATAAATGGTTACAGGAACAATTCAACTGAGTTTCCATTATTTCTTATGGGGAAATTCACTTTGATATGCAAGTGCTTTGGATTACAAGTATGTTTCCGGAAAGAATTATGCTTGCAATCCAAGGTTTTATTGTATATATATTTAGCAGAGACCCTAGAGAATAAAATGGCTGTCGTTGTAATGTTTTTTTATGTCACACGGTATTTGCGCAGCAAATTTTTTAACGCATTTGTTTTGGAAAAAATACACTATAATTAATTTTAATGCAAAAAACCACAATACGCCGAGTAATTACATACCTAACATGTCAAACTCTTTAGAATTGCAAACGCTTTAAACATTTTTACAGTTTACCAACATAGAGGTATAGTGGAGGTCTAGTGCTAGAATTATTGCTGTCACTATAACGTTTGTGGTGGTTCCTTACATATGTGTAAAAGTCGTTTACATCTGCGGGCGTGACCTACATATGCATTTGCTTCTGCGTGTGAGCACAAGGGGACGGGGGTGCTTTGAAATTAAATTTTTTTATTATTATTTATTTTATTTTTAACTGTCGCTTTAATATTTTTTAATCACGATTATTCCTATTACAAGAAATGTAAACATCCCTAGTAATAGGAATAAGGCATGATGGGTCCTCTTCATGGAGACATTTGGGGTCAATATAACCCCAGATATCTCCTCTACCCTGGAAAGAGATTAAAAAAAACAATCTCTGCTTTTCAGGGGAAAAAAAATAATAGTGTTTACACCTGCCAGAGCCGTGACATCATGACGTTGCTTCCGGCCTCTCAGGATCATAGAGATGGCCGGGGACCATCCGGTCCAAGGCCAACTCTATGTTAATCCAGCGTCCCCTCCTGCTGCCCGTAAAAGCAATCCAGCAGCTAATCAGCCGCTAGGATGGCCTTTACAAGAGAGGGAAATCGCTGGCTAAAAACAGGCATCATCCAGATATCACCACTTCAAGTCCAGGATGTCACATGACGGCCTTCTGGTGGGAGCAGTAATACATCGGGGTTGAAATACTAAAGGAAAATCCACTGTGCACTACAAGTACACTTGGAAAATGCAGTCGATGTAGATCTGAGGGGAAGATCTGAAATGAGGAGAAGCTCTGCTGATTTCTATCATCCAATCATGTGCAAGCAAAAATGCTGTTTTTTATTTTCCTTGCTTTTCCTCCTCCTCAGATCTACAGCGACTGCATTTCCAAGTGTACTTGTAGTGCACAGTGGATTTTCCTTTAGTAAATCAACCTCGGTGTATTACTGCTCCCACCAGAAGGCCGTCATATGACATCCTTACTGCCCGCTGTTTTTCCCACTGACATGATATACACACAGAGCAGACTGAGTGTGTGGACTCTTCTCCTCACCCCCCCCCCCCCTGTCTAAAGCACGGGGGACTCCGCTGACTGGAGCAGGACACTGTGAAGTGGCAGTGGGCTACCTGTAATAGTCCCGGCTCACCATCTACTTTTTCTCCTCCCCTCCCTACTAGTATCAGGAATCTACACGGAGGAGAGGAACATCATGTTTGCCCAGGGTCCAGTCAATAATAAGGATAGTCCCTGGTGAGCGGTGGTCTACAAGGAAGAGGAGGTAGCGCTAACAACGGTTGCAACATTGGAGCCTATGAGTGATGTCACAGCTCCCAGAATTCCCAGTCATTGTCAAGTGCTCCCTCTTTGCCTGCAGCCGCTGTTCTATCAGATTACCGCTACCCATCAGATTGTGTAACGGAAGTGACATTCTGACCAAAAAAATACTTACTGCACATGTGCTATGCGTTCCAAGGCACTATGCGTTCCAAGGCGCTATGCTTTCCAAAGTACTATGCGTTCCAAACACTTCATGACCTGACGGGTAGCAGTAATCTGATAGAGGACCCATGCGGACATCTTACTACACCCAGCTACGTCTTGAATTGTAGAGTAATTTTAGCAATAAAGTCAGCGTATATAAATCAATATAGTTTATTGACATTTGTGATGCTGTTTGGATGTTAAATTTTGAAAGCCTAAGACTGCGTTCACACTATTGCCGCATGTGGCTCCCAGCAGGGGTCCGCTGAGTCCTGGTATACAGTTTCAGGTCCAATTTCAGCCCGAATATTTGGCTGAATTCGGACCTGAAATGGACCAAAAGACGCAAATTCGCACTGGAGCCGCAGCGAAGATGTGTGAACTGCTCCCACCAGAAGGCCGTCATATGACATCCTTACTGCCCACTGTTTTTCTCACTGCCAGGATGTACACACGGAGCGGACTGAATGTGTGGACTCTTCTCCTCACCCCCCCCCCCCCCGTCTAAAGCGCGGGGGACTCCGCTGACTGGAGCAGGACACTGTGAAGTGGCAGTGGGCTACCTGTAATAGTCCCGGCTCACCATCTACTTTTTCTCCTCCCCCTCACTACTAGTATCAGGAATGGACCAATCTACACGGAGGAGAGAAACATCATGTTTGCCCAGGGTCCAATCAATAATAAGGACAGTCCCTGGTGAGCGGTGGCTGCAAGGAAGAGGAGGTAGCGCTAACAACGGTTGCAACATTGGAGCCTATGAGTGATGTCACAGCTCCCAGAATTTCCAGTCATTGTCAAGTACTCCCTCCTCGCCTGCAGCCGCTGTTCTATCAGATTACCGCTACCCATCAGATTGTGTAACGGAAGTGACATTCTGACCAAAAAAATATTTACTGCGCATGCGCTATGCGTTCCAAGGCACTATGCATTCCAAGGTGCTATGCGTTCCAAACACTTCATGACCTGACGGGTAACAGTAATCTGATAGAGGACCCATGCGTACATCTTACTACACCCAGCTACGTCTTGAATTGTAGAGTAATTTTAGCAATAAAGTGAGCATATATAAATCAATATAATTTATTGACATTTGTGATGCTGTTTGGATGTTAAATTTTGAAAGCCTAAGACTGCGTTCACACTATTGCTGCATGTGGCTCCCAGCAGGGGTCTGGTGCGTCCTGGTATACAGTTTCAGGTAAAATTTCAGCCCGAATTTTTGGCTGAATTCGGACCTGAAACGGACCAAAAGACGCAAATTCGCACTGGAGCTGCAGCGGAGATGTGTGAACCGGCTCCATGGAGAGCCGGTCAAAATTTCCTGCTATTGCTATGGCATTGAATTTGCAATAGTGTGAACCAAGCCCAAAGGTTTAGCGATTAGCAGTGCGGGGTGTACCAACATGGCCTCCGCCACCTTCCTACTGAGGGCATCCGGCTTCTTTCAAAATGTAACATCCAAACAGCATTACAGATGTCAATGTACTATATTTATTCACTGTATATATACGCTCACTTTATTGCTAAAATTACTCTGAAGTTCAAAACGTAGCTGGATGTAGTAAGATGTCCGTATGGGTGTTCTATCTGATTACTGCTACCCAACAGATAATGAGGGGTTTGGATTGCATAGTGCCCTGGAATGGATGTTGGAACGCATAACGTATGCGCAGTAAGTATCTATTGGTCAGAACATCACTTCCATTACACAATCTGATGGGTAGCTGGGTTCTGTCAAAATAGCCAACTTGTCAAAATCTCCAACCACGTCACTTCTAGTTACTCTCCATGGTCAGTAATTGGAGAGTTACCGGTTTTCACAAAACACTAGCATAAACACTACGGTACCTGATATAATGAGTAAACATCGTTAGTGCCGGTGTAGCGTTATTTATTGATAACCCCACAAAAATGGAAACCGGAAATGACGTTACGTCGCCGCCATGTTGCTACACCCACACTCGTCCGCACTAAGGATACAGAGAGAAGGCGTCAAGCAAACATCTTTTTACACCCTCCGGAGTTTTTTTTTTTTTTTTCAAATTCTTTATTTATAAGAAGCATCCGACAGCATCTAAGTCATCAAAAGTACAAGGGGTGCCTTGTCACATCCAACATAGGTACATTCCATGTTAACAAAGTGTGAAGCTGAAATGCTAACAACCAAGTGATATGATATTTTTAAAACTTAAACAAATTACTCATTTCAAATGTTGGCCTATTACGTTAGGTTTGTAATGCACTCACGGATGCTTCAACTTTTTTTTTTTTGAAGAGGGAAAAACTAACACCCAGAAGCACAGAGACACCCAGGAGGGTGCCGAAAAATAAGAGAAAGGGGGAGAAAAGGTGGGGTTAGAGGTGGGAGCCAGGACAATGGGATGCGGGAGAGCAATAGTACAGGTGCTTGGCAGACCTCAGTCCTTAGAGCAAGCCTCCATAAGGGACTTTCCTTCATCTGAATATACGAACATGTTCCAGTATGCCCAAGTTTTCGTATAGCGCTCACTTCTATTTTGAGCGCTAAGTACCAGATCTTCCAGGATATTCACGTTCCTAACCTTATTAAGCCACATAGCGATGGAAGGAGGGTTGGGGTCTTTCCAACATAGAGTGACACAAGCTTTGGCAGCATCAGTCAAGTGAGGACGGATTGATTTTGTGTAGGACCAAATCGGAATTTGTGAGCAGAGGAGCAGGGTGAATGCAGGATCCCTCGGGATAGGATAGTCCGTGAATTGTTGTGTGATCCTCTGCACCTCAGACCAGTACTGTTGGAGCTTTGAACAGGACCAAAATACATGAAGTAAGGTTCCCCTCTCATCCCCACATCTCCAGCAACGATCCAAGGCCTCCGGGTAGTATTTACTCAAAGCTGACGGGGTGAGGTACCAGGGTATGAGTAGCTTATAACTGGATTCCTGTGTGCGTGTACATATAGATGACTTCAGGGAGAGGTGGAGGATGTTTTGTTGCTGGACAGGTATGAAGGTCCTATCGAGAACCTGTTCCCATTTTTCAAGACTCGGCATAACAAACTCATCCGGAGGGGCAACGAGCAAGGCATACATCTTGGAAAGGGTGCAGGGGAGGGGGTCCCCATCCTCACAATATGATTCGCACAAAGTCCGCTGACTACAAACCTGGGCTGGGGGGCCCAGGGTTCGGAAGAAGTGGTGAAGCTGAAATGCTTACCAAAAGGGCAATCTAAACCGACCCTCCGGTTGCATCAGCGTAGAGATTGAGGGCCAGGTGTTGTTGATTAAAAAGTGGGAAGCTTGGATGCAATCCCTCTCCCAAGGGTTCTTGAATGGACCACATTCTAAGCCCGGAGTAAAGCTAGTATTTCCCAATATGGGAAATAGCGGTGAGTGAGCTGTGAGAGCTCCGGCCTTGCACAAGCCATTTGACCGACTCTGAGAGTGGTGAGAGAAGCTGGTAGGGATGCGATGCACCACAGCGCTCTGGTAAGGGGGATAGGACTAAACTGCTGTTCTATGTCTGTCCAAAGCTTAATGCCCGCATGTCTACACCAATCAATTACTCTGCCAATGTGAGCAGCTTGGTAGTATTTGAAAGCATCCTTGACGGCTACTCCCCCATTGTTTTTCGCCAATGTCAGGAGACGTCTGCATATCCTAGGCTGTTTGTGTGCCCAGATAAATTTTGTAAAGACGGAATTAATTTGGCGGAAGAAGGCAGCAGGGATGGAGAAAGGCAGAGTTTGAAAGGGATACAGGAACTTTGGTAAGATGCACATTTTTAGGATGTTACAGTGGCCGAACCAGGAATGTAATCCTCGATTCATAGT
Organism: Glandirana rugosa; assembly: GCA_018402905.1. Taxonomy (NCBI): domain Eukaryota; kingdom Metazoa; phylum Chordata; class Amphibia; order Anura; family Ranidae; genus Glandirana; species Glandirana rugosa. The sequence goes on from BLSH010350663.1 coordinate 249,657, forward strand.
TAGTTACATAGTTAGTCAGGTTGAAAAAAGACAAGTCCATCCAGTTCAACCAAAAAAAATAAAAGTAAAATAAAACAGAAAAATGATACATAACCATACAATCCGTTATACAATCCTTCACCCACAGTTGATCCAGAGGAAGGCAAAAAAATCCCAGCAAAGCATGATCCAATTTGCTATAGCGGGGGAAACAATTCCTTCCTAATCCTCCGAGAGGCCATTGGATTCACCCTGGATCAACTTTACCTAAAAATGTTAGTACCCAGTTATATTATTTACATTAAGGAAATAATCCAGGCCTTTTTTAACCACAACAGTACCTGGCACGAAAACCCCCTTCCTGTCCAGGCCATTTTTCAGCTTTCAGCGCTATCACACTTTGAATGACAATTACTCAGTCAGACCTGTCCTTCCCCCAAAAGCACGGTCCATGACAACACCAATTTTTTCCGGACCTAATAAAGGAATTACATTTATTATATTGACCCATGATTGTAAAAATCCATTTCAACTAGGTCCCACTTAGGTTACCGGAGAGCCTCCTAATCCTTCCTTAACAAAGGGGGCGATATCGTTTAACCTAGTACGAAACGACCCTAAAAAAACGGAAGGAGACCTAGTTGACACCCACTTCCTAACATATTGCCTAACATACCAATACATAGTAAAAAGACAAAATAAAATGAAAATAAAAAAA
>BLSH010350663.1:257614-275340 GCA_018402905.1 Glandirana rugosa
GCTATGGTCAGGAAGGGGGTAAATCCTTCCAGGGTTGAAGTAGTTAAGGTGAAGGGTCTGCTTTAAAATATAGCCTATAAGGCCTCATACACATGGACGTTTCTAAAAAAATAAACAAAACGTCGGTCCCGACGTCAAGGAAAAAAAGTCGGCGTTTTTCGGCGTTATGCATCGGCGTTTTTGAGCGTTAGTGAGCGTCGGCGTCAATAGGCGTTTTTAAAAAAAAATCATCCCTCTGCTACTTTTCAACCTAAAAACGTCGGCGTCAAAAAACGCCAGAAAACGCCAGTATAATAATAGGTGGCGTTTGTTGGCGTTTGTTGGCATATTGTGGCGTATTGTGGCGTCGGCGTCAAAAAATGCCAAAACGTTACAGCCTCAGAACGCGATGGCCGTGGGTTCTAGTTTCAGCTCACTAACACCGACGTCATCTACAGCTCAAAAACGCCAACGTTTTTATGGGGCCATTGACTAACATGGAGAGCTGCAAAAAACGCCAGAAAACGCCGGCGTCAAAAAACGTCCGTGTGTATGAGGCCTAACTCACCACTTAGTCAAGGTCCACTTAGCCAGAGGTCCAGCAAGCAAAGAGGTAGCAAGCTCAGAAATGAAACAGAGAGTTTTATAGGAATTGGATCACCTGTGACCAATTAACCACTCCCCTTAATTAATAGTCTGAAAGAAGGAAGGAAAAAAAAAAGCTATTTAAAAAGTGACAGAAAAAGTATTAAAAAGCTGCAATGAAAAAGCCCCAAAAAACATTTTTTATCCAAAAGGAAACAAACATCAGTGAGCAAGGATGGGAAGTTCAGCTTAAACGTGTCCCCTAGGTTCGGAGGGATGTGGGTGCCCAAATACTTCAGGGAAGAGGACATCCATTTAAAGCCAAAATTGTGCTGCAGAGATTGGTGCAAAGAGGAAGGCAGGGCTACTCCCATCGCCTCAGACTTGGAATAATTAATTTTCATGTTTGATACTGCTCCGTAACTATCAAATTCCTCCATAAGATTCGGTAAGGAGATGTGTGGATTGGTCAGGGAGAAAAGTAAGTTGTCTGCATAAGCAAAGACTTTGTGGGTGAGGGCGCCCACTGTTATGCCCGAGACATCAGGGTTCAGTCTAATTCTGCTCAGGAAGGGCCTGTGGAGAGGAACAGATACTAGCTATCCATCGGATCATCTGTTCCCCTAAACCTAGGCATCGCAGAACCGCTAACATAAAGGCCCAGTTCCCCCTGTCAAAGGCCTTTTCCGCATATGTGCTAAGGAACACAAAGGAAGAGCTCGTTTGATTGGCGAAGTGGACCAAGTTGAGCACCTTAACCATATTGTCCCTCGCTTCGCGAGAAGGGATAAAGCCCACCTGGACCAAGTGTACCAGCTGAGGTAGTAAAGACTGAAGTCGAGAGGCAAGAATTTTGGTAAAGAGCTTCAGGTCCACATTAAGCAATGAAATCAGCCGGTAGCTTCCACAGGCAGAGGGATCTTTCCCTTCCTTAGGGATAACCAAGACGTGCGCCAATAGTGAGGCCGGAGGAAAGGAAGTGCTCTGGCCCAACCCGTTGAACACCTTTACCATATGGGGACCTAGCAGGGGGAGAAGGATCTTATAGTATTGTAAACCCGTCCAGGCCAGGTGCTTTCCTGTATTTGGTGGACTTCACTGCCCTGTCCAGCTCCTCAACAGAGATGGGGGTCTCAAGCTCGCTACGAATCGGGGAAGAGAGGCGAGACAAGTGGGCTGAAGCCAGGTGGGCTTCTATGGATGAAGGAGAAGGAGAGGATGGGAGATTGTATAATGAAGAATAGAATTCCCCACCCCACCGGAGTGTTTTTGACACTTATTTTTAACAGTAAACGGAGCTTACATACTGAAATACAGTATATAGAAATATGTGACACTGTTTTGATGTTACATTTTAAAAGCAGCGGTGTTGTGTGACATTTGCAAAGCTGTGAGATCACCAGCCTTGCCGCCTCTTTTAAAATGTAACATCAAAACAGTGTTACATATTTCTATATACTAATACTATTTCTATATACTGTATTTCAGTATGTAAGCTATGTACAAATATGTCAGCTTGTATCTCGGTATCATTACTGTGGGTGTAGCAACATGGTGTCACTTCCGGTGTACTGCCTAAAACCCTCATCACTTCCAGTTGTTTAAACCATGATAACTTGCTAATGCGGACGAATTTCTGTTTGTACAAAACACTGGCAATGGACTACAGTCCGTTACCGGGAGATGTTGCTGTGTTAGGAACAGGCGGACATTTTCTTGGTTAGTATATGAGCGGAGTATAAATCTGCGCTCATATACCGTGCACTGGACTGTAGTCCGTTGCCGCCGTTTTTGAAAAACACCAATTATTGCTGCTGGAGAGTGACCGGAAATTACGTGATTGGAGATTTTGATGGGTTGGCTCTACCAATCTGATAGAACACCGCCACTCACTGACACATAGGGAATCGTGTGACTTCCAATCTTCCTCTGAAGTTTCACTAAACCGGAAGTGAGAGAAATTCTGCAAGAGGGACACAGACAGAAATAAAAATCTGACAACTGGGAAAGAAAAAGGCCCGGCAGTGCCCATACTTGTTGTTGTAGTGAACCCCCAACTCATACATTGCTAGGAAAGCCCCAAGAACATTTACTACTACAAATCTCACGCTGCTATCTGGACGGCTCTTAGTATTCCTTCCTACCAACAAGAACAGATAGCAGCGTGTTCCACAAGCCTACACCCCTCTGCCAGCCAGCGTTTGCTATCTAGAGATGGAATCCAGCTCATCGAGCATCAGCTTCCTTGGTCTAGGGGAGGCAGCGAGCTGTTTGGATGACTGTGTACGGGCTCGGCATTCTGCTGCTCACGTCTGGTTCCGGGATGTAGTGACAGTCTGTGGCTGAGCTCCACGTGACTTGGTGGCAATAGCCGTGCAGGGTGGCGGAGGTATGCCATCTGTTTGGCCATGCTGCTGAAACTCCTGCAGAGACAGACCTATACCTGCCTGTCCCACAGGTATGGGCTGTATCTCTGCTTTGGGGGCATGGTGCTGATGATCGTCTCTGCTCTGCAGTTCGGAGAGGTGGGTGCCCCCTTTGCATGGATTGTGCCCATATACTAACCTGACTGTTGTATGATTAGGAGTTCGGGGCTCAGTCATTGCTGGATACTTGTCCTCTGGTGTGATCACTTTCCTCTTGTTGGCTGTGCTGCTTTTCACCTGCTTGTGAGCTCTAATCTCGTCTAGACACATTGATTAATAATGCAGGTTGTTCTTATACCTGAGATGTCAGGTACCCACCATAGAGAGAGGAGTGCTGACTGGTATCTGTAGTCATCTGTGGGATGCCCCCCTTTGTTAGAGCGTTTGATGGGCACATACGGTGGTGAATTTGTTGCATTTTGGGGCCCCTGCTGCTTTAAGTCATGCAATCACTGCGATTGGCTGTCCCAGTGATAAAAAAAGGCTGCCCCCCCCCCCAGCTTTCAAATGTAAACAGTGACCAGGGGCTGTTGGTGACAGCGCGATCACTGTGCTGGGAGTGCTGAGTGAGGGCGCTCCCTCACACAAACAAGAGATGCCAGCTGTACGCATATATGTGCCCACCATTGTGCTGCCTCAAATGTCTGTGTACAGCTGGCATCTGGGAGTTAACTATGCTTCCAGGTATAGGGAAGCCATATGGATTTTGCATGACTAATTATTTTTCTTAAATGGGTTGTAAAGGTTCGCTTTTTTTTTTTTTCCATAAAAATAACAAACATGTTACACCTAGGCCCCTTTCACACTTATACAACTTGTCTTGCGACTTGAGACTGCAAAGTTGCATGACAAGTCATACCTCATGATTTTCAAGGAGTAACATTCATATCTGTGCGACTTCAAAGTAGTCCCTGCACTACTTTGGTCCCACTTTGATGCGACTTGAGGTCCATAGACCTCAGGATTACACAGGCAATGCTTCAAGCCACATCAAAATTGCAGCACTTTCAAGTTGCACAAGTGTGAAAGGGGCCTTACCTGCTCTGTGTAAGGGTTTCGCACAGAGAAGTCCCAATCCTCCTTTTCTGGGGACCCTCGCTGGCACTCCTGGCTCCTCCCCTCCATTGGGTGTCCCCATGGAGAGACGCTCACTCCCGAGTCCCACTGCTGCATTCATTGACACAGACAACATGACTCGGCCCCGTCCCCCCACTTCCGTGTCACTGGATTTGATTGACAGCACTGCTATCAATCTGTCCAATGAGGACAGAGACAGTGGCTGAAGTCGCTGGGCTTGTGCCCATTGCTTGAACAGATCGGGCTCAGGTAAGTAAAAGGGGGGCTCTGAGGGGGAGCAGCAAAAAAGGTTTTCCACCTTAATGCATCAAAGTGATTGTAAAGTCACTTGTAAAAGTTTTTTTTTGTTTTAAATGACAAACATATTATACTTACCTCCTTTGTGTAGTGGATCAGCACAGAGCGGCCTGGTTCCTCATCTTCTCGGGTCAATCTTTGCTGCTCCTGGCCCCTCCCTCCTATCGAGTGCCCCCACTGCCAGCATCTTTCTGTGGGGGCACCCGAGCCGAGTCAGAGCTCCATGTGTACATTCAGACATGGTGCCCTGGCCCTCTCTCCCCTGATTGACTGACTTTGATTGACAGCTGCGGGAGCCAGTGGCGCTGCTGCTTTTTCTCAGTCAATCAGGAGTGTCCCGGGTGGCTTAGACACTCATAGACATTCATAGACATTGCTGGAGAGAGAAGGGGCCCAGGTAAGTAATTAGGTGGTGCTGCTGCACACAAAAGGTTTTTGTTATCTTAATGCATCGAATGCATTAGGATAAAAAACCCTCTGCTTTCACAACCCAAAAATGGAACTTCCGCTTTAAACACTCCTCACCCCCTTACATTCCACATTTGGCATGTCATTTTTTTGGGGGGGAGTGTGTCCCCAGGTTGCAGAGGGACTTCCTGTCCCTCTTCCACCTTCCGCCTCAGGGCTGCCTAGGCGACTCCTCCTCTCCTCCCTCCTGGCAATCTTCTGGGACATGTCACAGGTCCCAGAAGATTGCCTGGCCACTAGGAATGCGCAGCGCGACTCGCGCATGCGCAGTGGGTGCCTGGCCGTGAAGCCGGGCCGATTGCCCACACTAGGAATGCCGGCGCCGCAGGGAGGAGGTTGGAGACGAGCGAGGCTTCGGGAGCAGCCGTCGCTGGACCGGGAGACAGGTAAGTTACTGTTTATTAAAAGTCAGCAGCTACACTTTTTGTAGCTGCTGACTTTTAATAAACAAAAAAAGCGTGGAAATCCGCTTTAAGGTGAAAAGCTTTGAGACTTTACAGCCACTTTAAAGTATGTCTTAAGGTAGAACTGAAGGCGGGACATTTTTTTTTCATTTTGGATAGAATAGATGAGGGTTATAATCTCTGTCCTTTTTGCCATCTGTGTCCTATTGGGGAGATTTGCCTTCACTTCCTGTCCCATAGCCACAAAGTGGGGGAATCCCAGTGTGTCGCCAAAACTAGTGTTTCACTAAAGGATTTCCCCTCCTTTCATGTTTTGGTGACAACCCAAAATTTGTAAGGGTGATCTTCACTTTAGATCCTCACTCCAAGAACACCAGGAGAGATAAATAAAGGATTCCATAGTGAAGCCCGAACATCATCCATAATTTCCATCCATTCATTTATTTATCTCTCCTGGTGTCCTTGGAGTGAGGATCTAAAGCAGCCTTTCTCAACCTTTTCAACACAGAGGAACCCTTGAAATAATTCTCCGGTCTCAGGGAACCCCTGCTAAAAATTAAAAATCTGCAACTCATGATACATTAGTGTGATGGTCAATAGGAAGAATGCTCCTTACACTTGTGGTCATTGGGAAGAATTACCCCCTTACAGATAGCTAAAAAGATCAAGGGTATCATTGGGAATTTATCTGAGAGGTAGAAGTTGACCATTGCTCAAGGAACCCCTAGCAACCTCTGGAGGAACCCTAGGATTCCACGAAACCCTGCTCTAAAGTGACGTTCGCCCTTATCCCTGCTCTCTGTGAGTGGCTGTCCCTTGTCTGAGAAGCGACACTTTGGATTTGATGAGATCCATTTTCCCTCTGGTAATGAGTTTTGCCTGGCACTAGGGTGTTGTGTGTCCCTTGCTCAGCACTGTGGTCCCTTGACCTTGGGTCTCTCTTCTCTTGGTGGTGGGTGTGTGAGTGATTGTTATCACGGAGTCACAGTATGTGATTTGTTTTTCCACTCTGTTAGAGCTGCACGATTCTGGCCAAAATGAGAATCACAATTTTTTTGCTTAGAATAAAGATCACGATTCTCACGGCGTAACATCTTACATATACGAAAAAATTGGGCTAGCAGCCCTGTTTGTTTATTTTTTTTTGAAAGGGTAATTTTTCCAAAAAAATTGCACTTGAAAGACCGCTACGCAAATACCGTGTGACATAAAATATTGCAACAACTGCCATCTTCTTCTCTAGGGTCTCTGCTAAAAAAAAATATAATGTTTGGGGGTTCTAAGTAATTTTCTAGCATAAAATACTGGATTTTTATTTGTAAGCAGCAAATCGGAAAAGATTTAGTCTTTAAATGGTTAAACCAAACATCTTCTATACACGGGAGTTCATTCGGAGTTCATTCCTTTGAAGTAATTAACATTGAAATAGCGCTGCATATTGAATATCTATGGACTTATGATTGTTGATCAAAGCAATTTATGCTAGCTGCTTTTTTTCTGGTCATTTACTAAACTTGTGGGATTTAGCACAGATTTTCTTCTTTTTTGTTTTTGGTTGCATAAAGTGACAAGCAAAACAGCTGACGCGTTTTGGCAACAGCCTTAGTCGTAGCATGTTAGAGCCAGTTCACACTGAGGCAACTTGTCGTCCCCATGCAGTGCAATGGAACCGTTCTAATAGGAGCGACTCAGGTCGCTCCGACTTAGAAAAAGGTTCCTGCACTATTTTCGGGGCGACCTCAGCGCGCCTTGCATTGACTTCTATGGAAAGAAGTCTCCTTGAAAGCCGCGCTGAGGTAGCCTCGAGCGGGGCGACTTGCTTTGCCCTGCAAGTCGCGCCGCTGCAGTGTGAACCGGCTCTAAAACATAAAAATGGCAATACATTTATACTCCTACAAGCTCCACCCCAAAATCAATTTGCATGTTAAATTGAAGCAATTAACTGGGCAATTAAGAGGTATTGCCTTTTTTATGTTTAACATGCTACGACTAAGCCTGCATTCACATAGGAGCGACCCGACTTCGGCGCGATTTCCAGCGCGACTTCAAGGACCTCAGGCGACTTTACAACACGACTTTTGCCAGGAACCTTTTCAGAAGTCGCCTTTAAGTCGGAGGGACTTCAATCATGTATATTAAGACAGCTCCCATTCATTTCATTTCAATGGGATTTCAAATGTCAAGCGAGGAAACTCAAGTCGGATCGCAAGTCGCCCCTGTGTGAACGGGTACTTAGGCTGTTGCCGAAATGCATCAGCTGTTTTGCTTGTCACTTTATGTAACCGACCATTAAAATCTGGACTGCAGAGTTGCCGGCTGAATCCCTTTACTTGTTTGTGCTGTAGTTTGTAAGGACACACTGAGCCTGAGCACCTGAAAGAGGGTCTTGCAAATTGGACTTGGAGTTCCCTGTTGTGTGCGCCATCTCTCTTCAAACTTACCCAAGGGAGATATATCCCTGGTCCACACCAGTGCGATTTAGAAACTTAAAAACATAGAGTGAAGTGACGGCAGAAAAAGAGTAGTTTAGCTAGCCAGCCCATTTCTTTTTTTTTTTTTCGTTCACTTTTTCGGACTATAGATCTATGTTTGTCCCAAGCATCTTTGAAACCATTTACTGTTGACTGTCTCACTACCTCTGCTGGTAGTTTATTCCAAGCATCAACTACCCTTTCAGTAAAGTAATACTTTGTAAAATTTGTTTTGAACTTTCCTCTAATTAGTAGGAATGGAAAGGTTCACATCACCGTGACTCATGTTGCCGTGACTTTGAAAAAGGTTCCTGCACTATTTCTGTACGATTCCATGTGTGACTTGCATTGACATTTGTGGTATTGTCATCACATGAAATCTCACTGATTGGCAGCTTTGAAGTAGCGTGATTTCAAAGCTGCACTGGTGTGAAGAAGGGCTTAGACTCGCGTCTAAATTTACCCTTAAGGCCTCATGCACACATGACGTTAAAAAAACCTTCTAAAAACGTCAGTAGCTTTGCAGTGAGTTTTTCAGCTTTACTCAGCGTTTTGCACTGACTTTTTTGAGCAGCAACGTTTTTTTTTTTTTCAATGGATCAAAAACGTTGGTGAGACGCATTTTTTGCGTGTTTTTGATCAGTAGCATTATTTTTTTTTTTTTCCCTCAATGGATCTAAAATGTCAAACATTGGTGAGCGGCGTTTTTGAGCGTTAGAGCATTTTTACAGCTGAAAAACGTCTTTCAGAACCCACTAGTCTTGGGGTTTTTTTTTTTTACAGCTCAAAAACGCCACTGCCCAAAACAGTTGATAACAGCCTATGTGTTTATGGACACATAGGATAACATGGTGGAGCGTTTATTGACTGTAGAAAAAAACGTCTGCAGCTAAAAACAGCAGCTGTAAAACAGTCAAAAAACGTCCTGTGTACATGAGGCTTTAAGAAGGAGTCTCACTAACCCTTTTATTTAATCCCTCAGGGGACTATCTGCGTAACTCACTTGGTCCTGTTCTGATGGACATCCCCATTCCTGAATAATATCACCTTTATTTATGTTAATGTTGGCTGTAGCTCCACCCTAGTCTAAAGCCCAATTTATGGGAATTTATGTGGTGGGCATTTTATAAGCTGCCTGGGCTTGAATGAGTCAACCTCCCTGACCATACTGCTTAACAATGACAGGATGAACTTGAATAGGCCCAAGTACTCTGTGCACTTGGTCCCCTGAAGAGTTAAATAAAAGTTTAAAAAGTTTAGTAACACGTCTTCTTTAAGAACCAAGACATTCATATCTTTCACAGAGTGGTCTAGTTGTGAAAAATTATATTCTACATCATTTCTCACAACCAGACAATTCTCACCTATGTGACTCCTACCCCCCTCCCATTTTGTAGCCACTTTTCTCTATCTGACTAGTTTTCTCACTTAGGTGTGTGTGTCTGTCTGAGCAAATAAAGTATCACAGAGACAGTACTCAGTTGTTTTGTTATTTCTATTACTTTTTTTTATATATACACATTTTTTATATATATATATATATATATATATATATATATATATATATATATATATTGGTTTGACTAGTTGAAAGAAATGCAGCTAATGTTCTGCCTGCAGAACATTCAGTTCTCATCTGCCATTGATTTGGTGCTGCTGCGAAAAAATAAGGTTTTATAAAGCACCCACACTTTTCCATTACTCTGATTTCAATGAATTGCCCAGTTTATATGTCTGAGGAAAATACTCTCCAACCAAGGAATAGAATAGTTGTAATTTTGCTTCTGTTTTGTTAGTCACGCTGATAAAAGAGATAGCAAATATTCTATCTGAAGAGTTGTGGTTTGAAAGCCGTTAACGGTCCACAGTAAGCATTGGGCAGTTTAGATTGGACATGGACAGTGTTTCTATCTGCCTGAGACCCCCCCACCTAAAGTGTTGAAACCATCGGGGAGCTGGTTTGTGAAAAGGGAAGTAAAACAAGTCAATCCAGTTCTGCTGACATTCTAGGCCTCTTGCACACTGCAGCTTGAAAAAGCTCAGTACAGTTTTTTTTTACTGAGCTAAAATACAGCCCATTAGCCCTGGTTCACACAGGCGCGTTGTGGGATATTGCATGTGATACAGATAGTATGGCTGATAGTATTGATGCTTGGGACAAACATAGATCTATAGTCCAAAAAAGTGAACGAAAAAAAAAAAGAAATGGGCTGGCTCGCTAAACTACTCTTTTTCTGCCGTCACTTCACTCTATGTTTTTAAGTTTCTAAATCGCACTGGTGTGGACCAGGGATAAATCTCCCTTGGGTAAGTTTGAAGAGAGATGGCGCACACATCACCATGGCATGGTCTGCTGTTGTCACTTTCAGGAAATCTGACCTGAAAGCATTCTACAGCCATTGTTGGAGTGCAGTGCATATAACAGGCTACAGATCACCAGTGCTAAGATGCAATGATGGATGAAAACAGAATTTAAGTTTTAAAAAATGGCAGGTATTTATGAAACACAAAGCTTTAGTAAAGTAAATGTAATTCAGTTAGGATTTACATCTAACTTACTTTTGAATCAAATTGATTAAAGTTTAAATTGGGAGTAAACCCTCCTACCATAAAGCCAAGGAAGCTGCCATCTTAGCCTCTGTTTAATCTTCAACTGCCATGATGTTGCACATGTGATCAGTTATGACACCAGCCATTGGGTGGTTTGGCAGTTTGGTCAGGGGCACAAGCAAATGTTACAATTACATTCCTGGCATGTGCCGGAATGCAACTGTTTTATGAAACTGTTAAATCAATGGGTTTAGTTCCGCTTTAAAGTGGAGTTCCATCCAGAAGTGGAACTTTTGCCCCCCCCCCCCCTCAGGTGTCACATTTGGCACTTTTCAGGGGGGGAGGGAGGACACCTATCTTTGACAGGTGTCCTTTCCACACATCCGGGAGCCCAGGGCCGTGGCCGTCAGCAGCCGGGCTCCCTCCTCCTCCTCTGCCACCGCCAATGGGAAAGTGCAGCAGCGGCTCACGCATGCGCAGTAGGGACCCGGCCGTGAAGCCGAACGGCTACACGTCCGGGTCCCCTTAGCCCCAATGGCGGCGGCAGCACTCGACCTGCCAATCCAAAGATCGGTGGTGGTGCCGACATCGCTGGACTCCAGGACAGGTAAAGTGACCTCAAGTTACAAGTCAGCAGCTACTGTATGTGTAGCTGCTGACATTTAATTTTTAAGTGCTAGTTCACACCAGATGCAGTACCGTGTGCTTTTTTTCTGCACTAAAAATGTATGCACAGTGTTTTCCATGTATTCCAATGGGTCTAGTTCACAATCAGCTTCCACTTGGTTTCCAGTCAGTTTCCGGTGCAGAAAAAATGCAGAGCATGCTGCATTTTTTCTGCACAGAACTGTACTGGAACATAGCAAATTGTATTAAAAATGCACTGGAACTGCGTGTGCTGTGAACGCAATTTGCTATGTTTCTGTATAGTTCTGTGCAGAAAAAATGCAGCATGCTCTACATTTTTTTTCTGCTCCGGAATCTGCACTGTTGTGAGCTAGAGCCATTGAAATACATGGAGAACGCTGTGCATGCATTTTTAGGGCCAAGTTACAACACAAAAATGCACTCCGGATATGTCCCGGATCAGTTTTTGCTTACAGTTCACACCACACGCAGTTCCAGTGAGTTTTTGATACAATTTGCTATGTTCCAGTACAGTTCAGTGCAGAAAAAATGCAGCATGCTCTACTTTTTTTCTGCACCGGAAACTGACTGCACTGGTGTGAACTAGAGCCATTGGAATACATGGAAAACACTGTGCATGCAGTAAAAAAAAAAAGCACATGAAACTGCACCTGTTGTGAACTAGCACTCAATGCAGAAAAAAGCTCACAGAACTGCATCTGGTGTGAACTAGCACTCAAGGAACGGCGGCAGGCGGTGGACCTCCGTTTTTAAGGCCTCATTCACACCATGGTGCAGAGACGTCAGTTTTTCTGCACATGTTCTGCAAGGGAACAAAAAAAATCAGTGGTTCTCTATGTGCCCTGATCACACCACAATGTGCAGTTTATTTCTGCACAGGAATCTGCAACATGTATGCAGTTTTCTGCACAGGAAAAAAAAACTGACGTGACATCAATATTGGTATGAACAGGGCACATAACTGACACGCATGAAAACTGATGTCAACATGCATAAAAACTCACTGAAATGTGCATGTAAACTCCGGTCTCTGCAAGTGAAATCTGCGCAGTTTTCCCATCAGTTTTCATGCATGTATGGTGTGAATGAGCCCAGGGTTAAAGTGGTACAAAAACTTACGTCTGCTCCAATTTTCTGATGCCTGTGTGGTCCCACACTGGCAGCTTCTCCCGGGTGCTGAATTCCAGCATGCCCAAGTGTCTTTCATCCTGGAACACTGGCACTGTGCTGGAAATGTAGATGGAGCTGCACATGCTCTGCTCCATTTATATTCTGAGGAGGATTGTGAGCAAACAGGCAAGTGTATTTTATTTCAGCAGAGACAGCGCCTGCTTTTTCACAGTTTTTGTGTTTTTCTGAGTTCAGTTCTGTTTTAAAGTGGTAGTAAAGTTGTTTTTTGGACTAGTACCTACAGGTCAGTCTATAATCAGGCCTACCTGTAGGTACATTGAATATCTCTTAAACTTGCGGTGTTTAGGAGATATTCCACCTGGATGCAGCCAGTGCGGCTCCCACGTGCATGCGCTGGAGTGATGTCATCAAGGCCCCGGCCACTCATACAGCCGGAACCTGCAACCACGTAAGGAAGACCAAGGGGAAGATGAAAGCTCTGTCAGCGGTGACAGCATGTCGCTAGAGGGTTTCATCCTAAGGTAAGTATTTTATAATGTGCAATGCAATGCTATACATTATACAATTTTCTTGTACAATTTTCCTTTCGATTTACCAAAACCATATAATAGGAGGTCAAATTTAAACACTTTCAATTTGTGTGCAATCAGGCAGGCCCTTGCACTACATACTTGGCGGTAAATTGAATAAGAAAATTGTATAATATATGGTAGGATTTCACCGATACTAGTATCGCTATCGGTGCCGATACCAAGCATTTGCATGAGTACTTTTACTTGTGCAAATGCTCCGATACTTGACCCGATTCTTGCATCCTCAGCGTAGCAGGGGGGGCTGGGCAGCCTCAGATGATCGGTGCGGGCAGTGACAAGCACCAATCTCCCTGTATACCTTTCAATAAAGCAGCTGACAGCCATTTCTCCTCCTCTCTCTCTCTCCCGCGGCTTTCATCAGCTTTATTGAAAACTATACAGGGTGATGATCGGTGCTTGTCACTGCCCACACCGATTGTCCCGACTGTCCTCTGTGTCGTCCTGCGGCTCCCCTGATCCTCCTCTGGGTCCTCTGCTGGCTCCCCTGTGTCGGATGCAAGTGCACGGCTAATAGACCTGCCTATGCCATAAGCAGGGGGCAGTCCACTGAATCAACAATAGGTGTCCTAAGTGATTCGGGCCACAGTAGCAATAAGGGAGGGGAAAGGCAGTTTGTAATACTGAGCACTTGGGCAAGCTCTTCCAAAGGGTGGAGTAAACTCTGTAGCAAGTAGATAAAAAGGGAACGGGAGAAGCGCCTCTGAGTGCAGTATTTATTAGGATAAAATGAGCCAAATGACAAGGGAACACTCACATGTTGAGACAGAAAGCAGCGTGTGACATCACCAGGGAGCATGGGGCCAATGAGCACAACGTGTTTCAGAGCGTGTGCGGGGTTCGTACTGAGCATGTGTGCTCCTTTCTAAAGTGTGACCGCTACTAGGGGTTTATAATAGGCTGCATGTTAAAGTGAGCAATAAAACGTATGCATACTGGAAGACCTCTCACAATTGCCAGTTGGCTAAAAATTGTGTTAAAAACAATTAGTGGACGATACTGAATATAGTAATTAAACCATGTGAATGCATGCATGTTAAAATCATCATAAAAACAATACTAAGAAGAATGTAAGTGACCTGATCCTAAATACATTTATAATAAAAAGAAGGCATGATATAGCAGCATAATCTAGAACATACACAACCGATCTAGGGTTATGGATGAGCAATTATATAAAAGTTGTGGGCGAATTATATGCCATAAAATTTATATGAAAGCTTCAGTAAGCAAAAAGACTTCATTACTTAAATAATAAATGGATTAGTACAGGGGAATTCATTAGTTCATTAGGAAGAGTGGCTAGAGGCTCTTCTATATGTGTGGATCGCAAGGATCACAGTCTTGTCATATCAATACTCGTGATTAGTGATCTTGCAGGAAGGGGGATGTCATTATATATGAGCAAAACCTGAGAAAAAAAAAATGGCGGATTAAAAAAATTGAACAGACAACAAAAGTCCACACATCATGATCACCATGTGATCAAAGTATCATTCCAACATCAAGTTCCTCGTTCGAGCCGTTGGGCAAAAGGGTATCTAAGGTGTATATACAGAACGTTTCATGCTGGCCTAATTTCGAGAAATGTTTGGCCTCTCAGAGACTATTGGGTATGGATTCGATGATCCAGACCCTTTGTCCCTCAGTGGACTTTTTATGAACCTCAAGAAAGTGTCTGGGTACACTATGTTCATCGCACCCTTTTTCCACAAAGCGACGATGTTTATAGAAACGTTGTCTCAGTGGTCGAATGGTGTGTCCAACCTATAAACGCTTACATGGACATGTCGGACAATGAACAACATAGTCTGTGGAACAATTGTAAAAGTTGTCCAAGGTATATGTAATACCCTTGTGTGTAAAGTTTTTTTGTCTATGTTGTACAAAACTACAAGTTTTACACAATGCCTTACCACAGTACTACATACCTTTTTTAAAGGGAATAGACATAAGGGATTAGTCGGGGCTTTGGAACTTTTAAATTTATTGGGTGCTATTTTGTTTTTGAGTGATGGAGCTCTCCTGTATTGTCACTTTGGGTTCATCATTCAATATTGGTTTGAGGTGTGGGTCCTGTAAAATAATATTCCAATGTTTATATAGTATTCTCTCCATTCTTTTGCGCTGACAATGGTACCTCTTGACGAAGTGAACAGTCTGGGCCTCTGGTGGTACTGTTGGTTTATGAGGTTTCCCCGGGAGAAAGGTGGTATAAGCCTGATCTAGATGTTCTTCTGAGTATCCTTTGTGTAGGAATTTCTTTTTCAAACCTTGGCCTTGGGCTGTGTAGTCGCAATCTCTGGTACAATTCTGACGAAGTCTACAGAATTGACCCTTGGGAATGTTTTTGACCCATAGAGGGTGATGGCAACTATTATGCAAATATAAATTACCCGCGGTGGGTTTGGTATAATTGCATGCAAATATGGTGGTTTGATCATGACCGAGTTCCAGGTCCGAAAATGCCATGGTGTTTTTATGGCTAACAGAAGTGACTGAGAGGCCTAGATCAATATCGTTACAATATGTGACAAACTCGTCGATGGAGGAGGATGGGCCATCCCAAATAATAAGGATGCGTGAGACAAGAGCGTGGCATCCAAGATGAAACTGGCTTGACATGGATTAAGCATAGGATCCTGTAGGAGGAAATGTTGTAAAGCCATCATTCCTACATCGTGTGGTATAGATGTGCATAAAGAGTTAACGTCTAATGATAACCACAGATACTGTTCCTCCCATGAATAGGGAGCCAAAAGTTCTAATAAATGGGTAGAATCTTTTATATAGGATTGCAAATTTTGTGCGAAGGGCTGCAAGAAGCAGTCAATGTATAGGGAAAAAACAATACTCACATTAACCATAGATGCCACTATTGGTCTGCCAGGGGGATTTTGCTGGTTTTTGTACACTTTTGGCAGATGATAAAAATAAGGTGTATTGCAAAAATCCTTACGTGAAAAAAAGGCCTCGCTTTTACTGATGCTTTTATTGTGGAGTGCAGAGGAAATGATCGCTTCAGCTCCATTTTAAATGCTGTTAGTGAAAATTAGATCTACAGTCAGGTCCATAAATATTGGGACATCGACACAATTCTAATGTTTTTGGCTCTATACACCACCACAATGGATTTGAAATGAAACAAACAAGATGTGCTTTAACTGCAGACTTTCAGCTTTAATTTGAGGGTATTAACATCCAAATCAGGTGAACGGTGTAGGAATTACAACAGTTTGTATATGTGCCTCCCACTTTTTAAGGGACCAAAAGTAATGGGACAGATTAACAATCATAAATCAAACTTTCACTTTTTAATACTTGGTTGCAAATCCTTTGCAGTCAATTACAGCCTGAATGCATAGACATCACCAGACGCTGGGTTTCATCCCTGATGATGCTCTGCCAGGCCTCTACTGCAGCTGTCTTCAGTTCCTGCTTGTTCTTGGGGCATTTTCCCTTTAGTTTTGTCTTCAGCAAGTCAAATGCATGCTCAATCGGATTCAGGTCAGGTGATTGACTTGGCCATTGCATAACATTCCACTTCTTTCCCTTAAAAAACTCTTTGATTGCTTTCTCAGTATGCTTCGGGTCATTGTCCATCTGCACTATGAAGCGCCGTCCAATGAGTTCTGAAGCATTTGGCTGAATATGAGCAGATAATATTGCCCGAAACACTTCAGAATTCATCCTGCTGCATTTGTCAGCAGTCACATCATCAATAAATACAAGAGAACCAGTTCCATTGGCAGCCATACATGCCCACGCCATGACACTACCACCACCATGCTTCACTGATGAGGTGGTATGCTTTGGATCATGAGCAGTTCCTTTCCTTCTCCATGCTCTTCTCTTCCCATCACTCTGGTACAAGTTGATCTTGGTCTCATCTGTCCATAGGATGTTGTTCCAGAACTGTGAAGGCTTTTTTAGATGTTGTTTGGCAAACTCTAATCTGGCCTTCCTGTTTTTGAGGTTCATCAATGGTTTACATCTTGTGGTGAAGCCTCTGTATGCACTCTGGGGAAGTCTTCTCTTGATTGTTGACTTTGACACACATACACCTACCTCCTGGAGAGTGTTCTTGATCTGGCCAACTGTTGTGAAAGGTGTTTTCTTCACCAGGGAAAGAACTCTTCGGTCATCCACCACAGTTGTTTTCCATAGTCTTGCAGGTCTTTTTGTATTGCTGAGCTCACCGGTGCGTTCTTTCTTTTTAAGGATGTTCCAAACAGTTGATTTGGCCAAACCTAATGTTTTTGCTATCTTTCTGATGAGTTTGTTTTGTTTTTTCAGCCTAATGATGGCTTGCTTCACTGATAGTGACAGCTCTTTGCATCTCATATTGAGAGTTGACAGCAACAGATTCCAAATGCAAATAGCACACTTGAAATTAACTCTGAACATTTTATCTGCTCCTTGTAAATGGGATAATGAGGGGATAACACACACCTGGCCATGGAACAGCTGAGCAGCCAATTGCCCCATTACATTTGGACCCTTAAAAAGTGGGAGGCGCAATTCCTACACCGTTCACCTGATTTGGATGTAAATACCCTCAAATTAAAGCGGAAAGTCTGCAGTTAAAGCACATCTTGTTTGTTTCATTTCAAATCCCTTGTGGTGGTGTATAGAGCCAAAAACATTTGAATTGTGTTGATGTCCAAATATTTATGGACCTGACTGTATATGCCTCCTTAAAGTGATACTAAATGCTCACTTTTTTTTAAAATAACAAACTTGTCATACTCACTTCTGTGCAGCGGTTTTGCACAGAGTGACCCCTAACCCCGTCTTCTGGGGTCCTTCAGCGGTGCTCCGGGTTCCTCCTCTTCTCGAGTGACCACCACACTTCCCTGGAATCACCATGTGGGTGCGCTCCCGAGTCCTACTGTTGCGTGTAATTACACAAACAGCGGGACTCAGCCCCGTCCCCCGGGTTACTGTGCTTGATTGACAGCAGTGGGAGCCGCTGGCTCCCCAGCTATCAATCCAGCCAATGAGGACCGGAGCAGTACGGGTGAGCTGCGAGGCTTGTTCCCGCCGCGGGTTTGTTTTGGGCTCAGGTACGTAAAGAGGGGCTCGGGGGGGGGGGGGGGG
>BLSH010350663.1:294683-305617 GCA_018402905.1 Glandirana rugosa
GGCAAGTGGCATCTTGGCAGCTGTACGCTTGACTTTTCTCAGTTCACGGGCAGTTATTTTGCGCCTTGGTTTTTCCACACGCTTCTTGCGACCCTGTTGGCTATTTTGAATGAAACGCTTGATTGTTCGATGATCACGCTTCAGAAGCTTGGCAATTTTAAGAGTGCTGCATCCCTCTGCAAGATATCTCACTATTTTTGACTTTTCGGAGCCTGTCAAGTCCTTCTTTTGACCCATTTTGCCAAAGGAAAGGAAGTTGCCTAATAATTATGCACACCTGATATAGGGTGTTGATGTCATTAAACCACACCCCTTCTCATTACTGAGATGCACATCACCTAATATGCTTAATTGGTAGTAGGCTTTCGAGCCTATACAGCTTGGAGTAAGACAACATGCATAAAGAGGATGATGTGGTCAAAATACTCATTTGCCTAATAATTCTGCACACAGTGTACACCACTCTTCCACCGCCCCTGCCATTGGAATGAATGGCTAGCGCTTCCGAAGTGGCTGAACACCGCTTTGGAAGCGCCATGCGCTGGCACTTTTAACCCCTTGTTAGCCCTGTCATGGGGTTTAAAAGCGCCCTGCTGCTGTCCGAATAGTGGCACCAAAGCGCCGCTATAACATCGGTAAAGCGCCACTAAAACTAGCGGCGCTTTACTGCTACCGCCCCAGTGTGAAAGTGGCCTTAGCATATGGCTTATATAGGAAGTAATATGTTTATATTGCTATGCATATTTTCTATTAATTGGCTGATATTTTATCATTCTGGGCTTTTTCCAGGCTCTGTCTCCCTATGCCTATTGATGTAGTATATACCTGGGTAAATGGTTCTGATCCAGAACTTGTGAAACAGCTGCGTGATGTACGTGACCAGATGGAAGAAGAACAGAGGGCGTTAAGGTACCTTACTATGTTTTAAATGAGATTAAAAAAAATTGAAAAAGAAGACTTTTATTTCTTGCCTGCCCAGAGGGCTCTGACTCTGATCTTCACCCACTTCAAGAGTTATGACTGCCAATCAGTCTTCTGCATCCAACATACCTTCTGGTGTGTTGGGTGCCTTTGCTTTGTGGTTGCCAGCCCCTAAGTCTTTACTGTATCCTTTAGTGATATAGGGGTTAGCTGAAAGAACCACAGCTTTAGACTGGCCATACAGTATACAATTTTCTTGTACAATTTTCCTTTAGATTTACCAAAACCATATAATATGAGTTCAGCCTTAAACACATTCAATTTGTATGCAATCAGGCAGGCCCTTGCACTACATAGTTGAAGGTAAATCTAAAGGAAATTGAATAAGAAATTGTATAACGTATGGCCAGCTTTAAAGTTCCACCCAAAAGTGGAACTTCCGCTTTAAGGGAAGGTGACCCCCTGACATGCCGCAATTGGCATGTCTGTTTGGGGGGGGGGCAGCAGGGACAGGGTCCCAGCTGCACTTCCTCTCCTGGTGACATGGAGCCAGAAGGAAGTTCACCTCCCTCCCGGCGATGGAACCTGTGACGTGTGCCAAAAGATACACCGGCCATTCACAAAGCGTAGCGCGGCTCACGCCCAGCTTGGAAGCCAAAGCCGCATGCCCACACTTGCTATTCCGGAGCCGCACGGAGGAGGGGGAGAAGAGTGAGGCAGCGGGCGGCCGCATCACTGGAGCCTGGGACAAGTGAGTGTCTGATTCTTAAAGGTCAGCAGCTACACTTTTTTTAGCTCCTGACTTTTAATAGGGTGGAATTCCGCTTTGCATTGAACCTACGTGCATCTTTTGACCAGGCAGTGATTATGTGTAAAGAACTACAATCAGATTAATACTTCATGCACGCTGGGCTTTAAAAAACACAGCTTTTACAGATGTTTGATGCTTTTTTTCTGCCTGTAAATGCCCCTCTATGTTAGCCTTTGTGTCCCCTCTATGTTAGCCTATGTGTCCCCTTTATGTTAGCCTATGTGTCCCCTCTATGTTAGCCTATGTGTCCCCTCTATGTTAGCCTGTGTGTCCCCTCTATGTTAGCCTGTGTGTCCCCTCTATGTTAGCCTATGTGTCCCCTCTATGTTAGCCTGTGTGTCCCCTCTATGTTAGCCTGTGTGTCCCCTCTATGTTAGCCTGTGTGTCCCCTCTATGTTAGCCTGTGTGTCCCCTCTATGTTAGCCTGTGTGTCCCCTCTATGTTAGCCTGTGTGTTCCCTCTATGTTGGCCTATGTGTCCCCTCTATGTTAGCCTATGTGTCCCCTCTATGTTAGCCTGTGTGTCCATGCACATATAGGCGTTTACAGACGGAAAAAAAACATAGCCAGCATGTTCAGGAGAGGAGCTTTTGGGGGGGGGGGGGGGGGGGGCTAATGCTTCATGCTCCTAAGTGCATGTAAACGTGCCTAAACGCAAGTGTCCATTCATTCCAGTGGCCAGAATAAATGAATATTCTAGCCAATGGAATCCGTTAACGCAGGTGCAAAATGTGGCTTTCACATGTTTTTTAAACCTGCCAGGAGAAAAGGCTTTCAGGAGAGCTCAGCAAACGTGCAGTGTGCATGAGGCTTATATTACTGTAGCTGAGAATACACCAATCAGCCATAACTTTATGATCACTGACAGGTAAAGGGAATAACATTTATTATCTTGTTATAATGACATCTGAATGTTTGTAGGCTATATTAGGCAACAAGTAAACATGTTGTCCCTGAAGGTGATGTGTTGTTGTGTATGGGGTTGTGTAGCCATAGACTTGTCAGAGTGCCCATGCTGACCCATGCTCACAAGCAAAAATGCCTACAATGGGTATGTGAGCATAAGAACTGGACGACGGAGCTATGAAAGAAGGTAGCTTGGTCTCATTAATCACATTTTGTTATACATCATGTGGATGCCTGAGTGTCTCAGCATCGCTTACCTGGAGAAGAGGTGCCATCAGGATGCAGTGTGGGAGGAAGGCACGCCCAGCAGAGGCAGTTTGATGCTTTGGGCAATGTTCTGCTGGGAAATCTTGGAATCCGCCTTTCATGTGGATGTTGCTTGACATGTTCAACCTACCTAAACATTGTTGCTGACTAAGTGCACCCTTTTATGGATACCATATTCAGTAATGGCAGTGGCCTCTTTCAGCAGGATATTACACCCTGCCACACTGCAAAAATGGTTCAAGAATGGTTTAAGAAACACAACAACGAGTTTGAGATGTTGACTTGGCCCCAAATCCAGATCTCCCTTTAATCGAGCACCTGTGGGATGTCCTGGAAAAACAAGTCGGATACATGAAGGCTCCTCCTCAGAATTTAGGGCCCTTTCACAGTGCTCCATTTAAAAAAATGCGGTAAAAAACGCATGCATGTTTATAATACGTTTTTGGTGTGTTCTCTAGTTACCGGACTCCCAGCATTCACCTGTGAAGCACGAAAATGTGAATCAGGAATTGGGGGTATACCGTGCTTACTATCCAACAGTAGCTACTAGCGCTACAAAAAGGCCCCTTTCACACGAGCGGAGCCCGTTTTGACGGGCTCTGCTGCTCAGCGGGGATCCATCCGTTTATCCCCGCTGAGCCGGGGCAGAGAATGACCTGTCACAGCTCCATTCTCCTCTATGGAGGATCGGATAAACATGGACTGTCTGTCCGTGTTCATCCGATCCGCCAGACGGATGGAAAATAGGGTTTCCATCGGTCTGTGTTTAGCGGATTGGATGTCAGCGGACATATCACCGCTGACATCCGTCGCTCCATAGAGGAGAATGGAGCATCCGTTCGGGTCCGCCTGAAAAACTGACAGGTGGACCCGAATGATCCGCTCGTGTGAAAGAGCCCTAAAACAAGATAATTGTGACATAAAGGTAAAGTATACACAGTGCAGCGCTTCAAAATAAAAGAGTATAAGTGTAACAGACACTCCTTAGAATGTCTAGTGCTCAACAGATATAATGATAATCAAGTATCCAACGGTTACATTTCAAACAATAAACAAAATCGCACACTTCAAATGTTACATTTGTATAATGAGTACATGTAAACAGAAAAGTCCAAACGGAAGACACTAATTAAAGTGTCTAGTGCTCAAAAAAATGTTCAACGTACTTGTAATCCAGACAATATAAAGTGACATAGTGCTAGTAAACGTGAACCAAAAAATATAAGCAAGTGTCTGCCAACACCAACAAGTGAAAATCCTCCACCAGAAATGATATGTGCTTACCAGAAACTGGTAATTAACCAGCAAGAACACTAGTGTCATGAATGTCCTCAACTGGGACAATCTGGGGTCATCAATCTGGTGGTGCGGAGGTTGCTGGACTTTCTTCACTAGTTCTCCCTTCCTCATCTGATCTCTCCACACACTGGGTATTCCCTGGGGAGGATTGTCCTGGATCCAGTGAGTCCCTGATCTGAGATGATTGGAGAAAACTCCCGTGGAGGAATACTGGTGAAGCTTCCCCTTTTGGGTGGAGCTCCGCTTTAAGCAAGCCATATATTATACAGTTTTCTTTCCTTCAGTCACAGGTTGAAGGAAAGAAAATTGCTGTATTCTCCCATCACACAGTCAGTGTTGATTGGGAAATCCCTTCTGCTGCTCTATTGTATTCTGACATCAGGAGGTTTCCCAGCTGTCAGAATACTATGATCACTGCTGGCAGCTATAGGCCGACAAAAAACCTGACAGGCTGATTGCCTGTACTTCAGTACAACCAGCCTGCCCATAGCTGGATCTAAACTTCGATCTGTCTAAAGCCAGCCTCAGATAGATTTACCACTAAAGATGAGAATTCTGGTTACTGTAAAGAGACACGCAATTAATAATTGGTCAGGGTGAGGTTCAGGTGTCATTTGGTTGCAGTGCTCTTTTACATCTAAGGGGGAGTTCATGAAACAAGCTGCAGCCTTGTAGCAAATCTGCATCAATTCTCATTTTTAGCATTACCCTGCTGTGCAACAGAATTGCTAAAACCTCATGTACACTGCAACTGATAAACTGAAGTTTAGGAGCAGTTGGGTGGTTTTTTTCAGCAGCCTCTGAACTCTCCTCAATGTTATCTTATGTGTACATGTACACTCAGAGAGTGAGAAGAGGCAGACAGAGAGTGAGAAGAGGCAGACAGAGAGTGAGAAGAGGCAGACAGAGAGTGAGAAGAGGCAGACAGAGAGTGAGAAGAGGCAGACAGAGAGTGGCAGACAACAGAGAGTGGCAGAGAGTGACAGATAGAAATTAACAAATCAGGAAATTTCAAGCCAGCCATAGAGGCACTAAAAGACAAGGCATCCTCCCCAGCACCTGGACTGACTCTGCATGACACCAAGGTGAAGTTCCTGCTGTATGCGGATGACCTCCTACTTCTGTCACCAACAGAGGGAGGCCTATAAGACAGCCTGGAAGTTCTGGAGAAATACAGTGTCACATGGGCACTACCAATCAACTCAAGCAAAACAAAAACCATGGTGTTCCAAAGGAAAAACGCAAAACAAAGAACCCTTCCTTTACATTAGACAACTGCACTATTGATGAAACTAACAGCTGCACTTACCTCGGCCTAGAAATTAACAAATCAGGAAGTTTCAAGCCAGGCATAGAGGCACTAAAAGACAAGGCATGCAGAGCCTTTTATGCCATCAGGAGCCAGCTGTACCACCTAAAAGCACCAGTGAAAGTCTGGCTCTCAGAATATTTGATAGCGTCATCATCCCAATTCTTCTTTATGGCAGTGAAGTTTGGGGTCCTGTCACCTACTCAGACCAATCCAAATGGAACCCCAGCCCAACAGAAATATTCCATCTGGAATTCTGCAAGCACCTCCTCCAAGTCCATCGGAGCACCTCAAACAGTGCTTGCAGTTCCGAACTGGGCAGATTTCCCTTACTTCTCGCAGTACAGAAGAGGGCACTATCATACTGGGACCACCTGCAAAACAGCAGTCCCAACTTATACCACCATGAAGCTTTACTGACCAATAATGACCAGTCCAAGCCATGTGGCCTGCAACAACACATCAGCGTCTTGTCCATCCCAAACTTCCAAAAATCCAGCCTGACAAAATCTCAAATAAAAACCATAATGAATATATTGGAGAAATGAAATAAACTCCAAAAAACAGTTTACCAGTCACTACAGAGAGACTACAAACTTTCCCCCATACATGGAGGTGCTAGAAGACCCCAAAGACCGACAGACCCTGAGCCTGTACAGACTGAGTGCCCACAGCCTGGAAATCAATGGGACAGACAAACCTACAAGCCCAGGGAGAGTAGACTGTGCCAGCAATGTGACCAGGGGGTGCTGGAGGATGAGGACCACTTCCTGCTACAGTGCCCCAAGTACTCATTAGTGAGAGACATTCACTTCCAGAAACTCTCCGCTCTCATCCTGGACTCTTCTCTCAATTCTATGGAAGGGAAGACGAAACTCCAAATGCTACTGGGAGAAGAGGCGCCATTGGTGAAAATAGCTGCACAATATGTGACAGCGTGTCACAGACTGAGTGGACTTAAAAATCCTTTACATGGTCTTACCCCCATTCTCCTTTATATTACCCATTACCCCCCCCCATAAAAACTCAATTGCTTTGGCAATGCTAAATTGTATTTGGTCCTGCCAATAAAGCTTATTTGAATTTAATTTCATTTGACAGAGAGACAGACAGAAAGAGCGAGACAGACAGAAAGAGCGAGACAGACAGAAAGAGCGAGACAGACAGAAAGAGCGAGACAGACAGAAAGAGAGAGACAGACAGAAAGAGAGAGACAGACGGACAGAGAGAGACAGACGGACAGAGACAGACGGACAGACCGAGAGACACAGAGAGCGAGGGACACAGAGAGTGAGGGACACAGAGAGCGAGAGAGCGAGAGACACAGAGAGCGAGGGACACAGAGAGCGAGAGAGCGAGGGAGAGACAGAGGGACAGACAGAAAGAGAGACAGTCAGAGACTGACAGAGAGAGAGACGGAGAGAGACTGACAGAGAGAGACAGAGACAGACATACAGAGCGAGAGAGACAGAGCGACCGAGTGAGACAGACACAGTCAGAGAGAGACAGTCGAAGAGAAAGAGAGGGACAGACAGAGAGAGAGGGAGAGAGAGACTAAGCTCCGGGTCAGAGTGAAACGCGTTGGAGATGTGGCTTGGTTGGAGTCCAGGCTGAGCTTGCCACTCCATCCATTCACTGCAGCAGGACACCATTGATATGTGACTTCCATGTGCCACCTTTCCTTTCTTGAACCTTTGCAGGAGCCTGGACGGGCTCCATCCCCTGTCAGCACTCTAGCAACAGCTGCGGATGCACTGTCTACATACCCCCCTCCCTACAGGGAGAGAGAGACAGGGGGACAGAGAGAGGCAGGGGGACAGAGAGAGACAGGGGGAGAGAGAAAGACAGGGAGACAGCCAGAGAGACAGAGAGAGAGGCAGACAGCCAGAGAAAGACAGACAGAGACAGAGAGGGACAGACACAGCGAGAGTGACAGACAGAGAGAGAATCCATAGTTAAAGCACACTGCTCTCTCTTCTCTCACAGAATGACTGAAATACTTAATATTATTTGTTTTTCGTGCATTGTGGACATTTGGGAGGGTCCTGAGGTTCTCTTTAAAAAACACTTCTAACCTCAAATGCTCATAAACTGCTGCAAAACTCGCATAAACTCAGTATGTAAAAGCTGTAAAATGGACATTTTTCACTGTCGGTTATCAGCTGTCAGTTTCCAGCATTCAGACGAGGTTTTCAACTGCCCTGTGTACATAAGGCCTAAGGCTTCATGCACACAGGACTTTAAAAAAAACGTCCAAAAAACGTCAGTAGCTTATCAGTGATTTTTTTCAGCTTTTACCAGCGTTATATTACCAGCGTTTTTTGCGTTTTTTGACGGTTTTAAAGGGCCAGCATTTTTTGGGTTTTTTTTTTCCAATTGATCTAAAACGTCCAAAAACGTTGAGGATCAATGTTTTTGGACGTTTTTGAGCATTTGAACGTTTTTACAGCTGAAAAACGTCCAAAATAACCCTCTGGTCTTGGGTTTTTTTTACAGCTCAAAAACGTCACTGCTAAAAACAGTTGATAACAGCCTGTGTGTGCATGCACACATAGGATAACATGATGGAGGGTTTATAGACTGTAGAAAAAAATGTCTGCAGCTGAAAACAGCAGCTGTAAAACAGTCAAAAAATGTCCTGTGTGCATGAGGCCTAAATGTTTCCCATTAGTTGTAAATTGCAGCAGTGTATCTATCTGTTTTGTCTTCATGCTTTGCAATGCAGCGCCTATTGTCGCATAGAATGACCATTTAAAAACACCCAGTAGAGCAGTGGTTCTCAACTCCTGTCCTCGGGACCCACTAACAGGCCAGGTTTGCAGGATAACTGAAATGCATCACAGGTGATATCATTTGCTGCTCAGTGATTGCAGCATTCTAGTCTGCATCTCCCCAAGGTAATACTGAAAATCTGGCCTGTTGGTGGGTCCCGAGGACTGGAGTTGAGAACCACTGCAGTAGAGCATTAGCAAAATAACTTCCAGCTTCTATCATACTGTTTTGTGCTTTGCATAATGACATTGCCTCAATAACCATTCCAAAAGGATTATATTTTGGAAAACATCTCTCAATGGTTCTCGTGTCAATAAAATTCTCAAGTTGGCCATACACTGTACCAATATCAGCCAGTTCCTGATGAACTGGAAGCAGTTCACCTAGTTGGGATGGCCCTGTCCTTATCCTGCTGCTCAACATGGAAGATTGTCGGACTGCTTTTAAAATACAATCTGTGTTTTTTTTTTTTTCATTTCTTTAGGGATCTTCTGGGAAGCAATAGAACTGAGCCAACAAAAAAGGGGTAAGTATTCTTTATGGCTTGCAGTAAGGTTGTCATTCACAAGGTGTATTTCTTTGTGTTAGGATACAGTGGAACCTTGAATTACGAGCATAATCTTTTCCAGGAGAATGCTTGTAATCCAAAGCACTTGTATATCAAAGCAAGTTTCCCCATAGGAACAATGGAAACTTGGTTAATTTGTTCCACAGTCACTGCTGGTCTATGCAGTACTTTATATGGCCACAGTTCCAGGGGCGCCTGGTGTATGCAATACCGCATGTGGCCAGATTTGCGGGGAGGGAGGCTTGTGAGCCTCTGAGACGTCGGGATCACTCAGCAATGCTTGGAAAGTGTTTACACTTTCGGTATTTCTGAGGAATTCCTAGAATTTCGAGAATTTCTGGCCACCTCAGAGGCTCACCAACGCCCCCGAAAACCTGGCCACATGCGGTATTGCATGCAAAAAGGCTACATTTTTACTCGCTCTGTGAGACACCACTTGCAAACCGAGTCAGAATTAAAAAAAAAAAAAACTGCTCGTATTACAAAACGCTCGTTAAACGTGTTACTCGCAATCCGAGGTTCCACTGTACTGTTGACTTTGATAAAGGACTTACACAGATCTATAAAGCGTCCTATGATTTTACTTACAAATTAAAAGAGGTCTTAATTTTTCATTAAGAAAGTGGAAAACTAATACACTTGCCTTCCCTGCCTTCTTCTCTGCTATAATTGCCTCCTTCCACAACCTCAACCGCTTGTCAATCACATGTTTTCATGGGGAGGCAAATAGACTATCAGCCCATTGCTATGTTTCCAGATTTATTCATCTTTCATAAACCACCTGATTTCTTTAGTGGGCTGTACATGCAGACCCAGTCTGACCTTGGAAAACCTATTGAAAAGCAATGGGATTCTGAAGTCAGCCATAAAAAAGTTGGCAGCCATGAAAGTGGTCATCTCAGTTTCCATTGGGGCATCCCTGCTGATCAGTGTTAAGGTTACCCACTTTCTCACTGAAAATCTGAAACTTAGTAAATGAACTATAGTGTGATATGCTTTACATCATATGATGGAACATTATCAATTCATGTAAGATTTGCTTAAAGTGGATGTAAACCTGATTCATGAAATTTGAGCTGGGCACATCTATCTGCAGTGTTTTCTTATCTCTCTTTAAAACACAGTGTCCCATAGCTTTGTCCTGCACCGTTCCTCTGTTATCAGCCTGATAATTTTGACAAGTTCTCTGACGATAGGTAGAAGTGTGTGTCGGGGGAGGTTGTTATAAATAGATTAGCAGACTGCTAAACTATTCCGAGGCAGCCTCTGCATGTGTGGGGAGGGTGTGTGTGCCTTTCCTCCAATCAGCTGTCTCACAGTGTCTAGCAAAAATCCCCTTTAAGAGGGGAAACAGGAAGAGAAAATTCTAACAGGATGTGCTCTCTCTAAACAGTATATAAATGTAAAGACGGAAGACACATATGTAAAACTTATGTAGGGAGATTTGTTTCATCTCTGTGTATCATCTGAGGCTGTTCACTTCACTGGGTATATGTGAGAGTTTACATCCACTTTAAGTAGATAGTGTTAATAATACAATGCCTCGCCAAACAAAATTCTGATACTTGACCAGACTGAAAAACATGTGGGAGACATTGGGGTTCATTTTCTAAAACTGGAGAGTGCAAAATTTGGTGCAGCTCTTGATAGAATCCAATCAGCTTCCAGGTTTTTTCTTTTGTCAAAGCTTAAAGAATAAGTATAGCCAAAGCTCGTTTGGCCGTACTTCTCCTATGGATCACAGGAGTGCGATTCATTTTGCACTCCTGTGGCTCCTTTTCAGCAGAGAGTGGACTGGATTCTGCTCTCTGTTGATATCACCAATGACAGTTTAGACAGTGTCATCCCAACCACGGAGTCTGGACTGACACCTGGCTTAGCCTCTCAGCGAATGAAGATGCGAGCTCCGCCCCTCCAAAGCTCGGTGCTCCAGTCAGAGAGGAGGGAGCAGAGCAGAGAGCTGTGACTCACTCCGTGATGTAACTCTTGGCTCGCTAGCTTGTGTCGGTCAGCGAGCCAAAAGTCTCGAGGCACTCGTCCCTTGACGACTCACTCAGTGTCGAGAGACGAGACGAGGGAGGA
>BLSH010350663.1:305627-326324 GCA_018402905.1 Glandirana rugosa
TGGCTGTGTTCGATCGCTCGGTTCTCAATGTAGTGCTGACAGATGCAGCATCCAACCCATGCTGTATCCACATTGGTAAGTATGAATGGGGGGGGGGGGGGGATTCCTTTACTTCTCTTTTAATTGAACAACAAGCTGAAGTTAGAAGCTGATTGACTGCCATACACAACTGCACAAGAAAATCAACCCCATGATTTGTGAGGAAGTCCGGCTCTCTGTATTCAGTCACATGGCTTCTCAAAGCAGCAAAGGAAATCAGGGCTGGAAGACTTCCCTCTGTCAGATGATGTGGTTGCAGGTCTGATCAGGGTTGCAGATATATAAGCGGTTGTCATTGACTGATAGCTCCCATCTGATTAATGTCTGAATGGTGAATTATCTGCACTCTGGGCCACCAGAAAAAAATATATTTTTAGTACTGGCTCAGTGGACTAATTCAATCAGCCCAGTGCTCCCCTAAGACATAAAAATCATATTTCTATTTTTTTAATTATGCAGAAATCCATATTCTCATCATATTGGTTCCCATACGCTTGAGGGGCATGGATAATTATGTTAAGAGCCCCCTGTATTGGCAGCTTTTCTCCATGCTGAAAATCAGAAATAGCTTTGTCTAATCAGTTTTAAAAAGGCAAAACACAAGCAAATTTCATTCGGTTCCTGATAAACAGGCCAAAATTTGAGCCTTGGTGGACCCTGTGAACACCCTCCCACCGAACAGGGCAGAAAATTGTTGGGTGAACAGCAGCTGCATCCAATCAGAAGCAGCCATTCTGGGAGGTTTATTTACTAATGGCAAATCCACTGTGCACTGTAAGTGCATTTGGAAGTGCAGTCGCTGTAGATCTAAGGGGCACATGCAGGGAAAATAAAAAACAGCATTTTTGCTTGCACATGATTGGATGATAAAATCAGCAAAGCTTCCCCCTTCATTTCAGATCTTCCCCTCAGATCTAAAGCGACTGCACTTCCAAGCGCACTTGTAGTGCAAAGTGGATTTGCCTTTAGTAAATCAACCCTTTAGTGCAGGGATATGCAATTAGCGAACCTCCAGCTGTTGCAAAACTACAAGTCCCATCATGCCTCTGGGTGCCAGGCTTGTAGCTGTCAGAGGCTTGCTATGCCTCATGGGACTTGTAGTTCTGCAACAGCTGGAGGTCTGCTAATTGCATATCCCTGCCTTTGTGCATTCAGGTGCAGGCATATAAGCAGCTGTCATTGACTGAGGGCCCCACTCTGATTGATGTCTGCATGATGAATTATTCCCACTCAGGGTCACCAGGCCCATATATCCTTTTAGTACTGGCTCAGCAGGCAGGGGCCCCTGTTTTTTTAAATTATTCATAAACCCATACCCAGATGTGTTTTTACTGCCTTTTTTACTAGCCCGAGGCAAGCACTGGCACAATATGAGGTGACACACATACTAGTAAATTAATCTGAATGCTTTTTAAAAATACAGATATTCTTTTAACTTCGTGATAGATCATTTTACTCCATATCCATTATTGATAGAGAGGCAGTTTAACGTGTTTATGGGATTTTTCCAGGGTAAAGTGCATGCAGTCATTGAGCCCTTTCACTTTGCTCTGAGCTCTTTTGGGCGCAAGGTGAACAAAGCCTGCTTGAAGCTGCTAGTTTCCGATCACACCTGTAAGCCATATATCGTCTATGTGCAGACTAACGTTGTTTACTGCCTAATTCACCTGTTGCTCAGTTCTAGTGATAAGATGCTGGAGTGTCTTCTTACACACTGTATTCGGGTTCCAATGTTGGTCCTGGATCCATCCCTTCCTCCAAATACTACTCTAAAGGATCTGCAGTCTTCTCAACCTTTCTTCCATGCAGTGATCTCGCTATTTCATGTTGCCAAACCCAAGAATCCATCAACTAATGTTACGGTCCTTGTTTTTGACACACAGCAGGATGGTAAGTATACTTTTTTTATAGTCTGAAATAAAGCTTGCCTTTATATTCCACCTGAGCATTTTTGTAACATCTTGGTGTCTTTTATCCTCAGTTTTTATCCCAGTTGTTATTTGTGGACAGTTAGACCTCATACACACGGACGTTTTTTACCGTCGCGTTTTTGAGCGTTTTTTTTTTTGCAGATTTCCATGTTATTCAATGGCCCATAAAAACGCTGGCGTTTTTGAGCTGTAGATAGCGTCTGCGTTAGCGAGCTGAAAGCAGAACCCACAGCCAGCACGTTCCGAGGCTGTAGGGTTATGGCGTTTTTTATGCTGAGCTGGCAAAACGCTCACTAACGCGCATTAACGCCATAGTGACATTAACCGGCGTTAAGTTCCACCATTTTCAGGTTAAAAAAATAGCAGAGGAATGTTTTTTTAACCACTTTAAGACTAAGCCTGTTTTTTGGGCTCTGTGCTTACGAGTTAAAAACTGTTTTTTTTGCTATAAAATTACTTAGAACCCCCAAACATTATATATATTTTTTTTCTAACACCCTAGAGAATAAAATGGAGGTCATTGCAAAAAATGTCACACTGTATTTGCGCAGCGGTCTTCCAAGCGTGCTTTTTTTAAAATAAATTCAGTTTTTTTAGTTTAAAAAAAAGAGAACAGTAAAGTTAGGCCAATTATTTCCATATTGTGAAAGATAATGTTACGCCGAGTAAAATGATACTCAACATGTCATGCTTCAAAATTGCGTCCGCTCGTGGAATGGCGACAAACTTTGCAACTTAAAAATCTCCATTGGCGACGTTTAAAAAATTCTACAAGTTCGCAGTTTTGCGTTTCAGAGGAGGTCTAGTGGTAAAATGATTGCTCTCACTCTAACGATCGCGGCGATACCTCACATGTGTAGTTTGAACACCGTTTTCATATGTGGGCGTTCGCTTCTGAGCGCAAGCTCGTCGGGACAGAGCGCTTTAAATTTTTTTTTTAATTATTTATTTTGCTTTTTATTTTTACACTGTTCTTTTTTTAAAAAAGAAATTGATCACTTTTATTCCTATTACAAAAAATGTAAACATTCCTTGTAATAGAAAAACGCATGACAGGTCCTCTTAAATATGAGATCTGGGGTCAAAAAAAAAAAAAAATATGAAAAAAATGACAGCCCAAAAAAAAAAAACGGGCCCTTTAAGACCGTTGGGTGGACGTGACTTCCAACGTCATTTCCGCCCCGCCATGTTATGGAGCCGAGTGAGCAGCTTCAGCCACTCACTCGGCTCACAGACACTGGGGGGGACAGATCGGATCATCTCCGCCGCTCCCGACGGGTCCGGTAAGCGGTGGAGATGACCGGAAAGCGGCGGGAGGGGGGTGAATCCGCCACTAAGACCACTTTTATCATGTGCAGAATCGTCTGCTGAAAAAAACGGTATCTGAATGGTGCCTGCAGCTGCAGGCACCATTCAGATATCACCACTCAAACCCAAGGACATCATATGACGTCCGGCGGTACGGAAGTGGTTAAACACAACGCCTATTAACACCGACGCCCACTAACACGCATTAACGGCAATGCAAAACGCCGTTGAAATCGCATTTTTGATGCCGATTTTTCCCTGACATCGGGGGCCCGGAGTTACAGCTAATTTATTTAATACGCCCGTGTGTATGGGGCCTTTTAACGATTATTTGGAATGTACAGTCCTGTTTTTACATTAGCAATCTTTTGTTTCAAGTAAACTAGTTATTTGAGGAAAAGATAACATGCCAACATTGAGGGCGTCTGCAAAGATTTTTGAAACTGGGAGAGAAGGATGAGTTTCCTTGAATTGATACCTACCAACCTCATTCATAATAGCGTACTTCAATGATGTTTAAGAAATACTGTGTTACAGCAGGATATATGTTTTATTGTATGTATTACAAGTACTTATATAGTGCTGTCAGTATGAGCAATGCTTTAGATATATATCATACATTCACATCAGTCTCTGCCCTCAAGGAGCTTACATTCTAAGGTCCCTAATTCACATATATATACTAGGGCCAATTTAGACAGCAGCCAATTAAAGTGTTTGTAAAGGTTGTTTTTTTTGTTTGTTTTTTTTTTTTAAATAACAAACATGTTATACTTACCTGCTCTGTGCAAGGGTTTTGCACAGAGCAGGCCCAATCCTCCTTTTATGGGGTCCCCCAGCAGCTCTCCTGGCTCCTCCTCTTCATCGAGTGCCCCCAGAGAGCCGCTTTCCATGGGGACACTCATGCGGGCACGCTCCCGAGTCCTGCTGCTGCGTTCATTGACACAGACAGCAGGGCTCAGCCCTGCCCCCGGCTCCTGTGTCATTGGATTTGATTGACAGCAGCGGGAGCCAATGGCTGCTGCTGCTATCAATCTATTCAATGAGAACCCGAGACTGCAGAGAATGCATTAAGTTGAAAAAAACAATAAGGGTTTACAACTTTAACCCACTAGCATGTGTTTGGATTGTGGGAGGAAACCTACACTGGCACATGGAGGACATGCGAACTCCAAGCAGGTAGTACTGTAGTTGGGATTTGAACCTACGACCCTAGTGCTGCTATGCAGAAGTGCGAACCACTTAGCCTCTATGTGTTACAGTTTTTTCAGCAAAAAAAAAAAAAACACTCATAGCCATTTAAGCAGGTAAAGGTTTATTACCTCAGTCAGACATATATAGGTTGCTCCATGTTTTATTCATAGGTGGTAACAGATTAATGCCAGTCTAACGTTTAAAGGTCATACTGGATATCAAGTAAACTTTAGGTACCAGTTTTGTACATTTTCCATGTCCAATGGTATGAGTCAATTTACATTTTTAATGGAGTCTTTAGTTTATCATTAATTGCTCTGTATGTTCTGGGCAAGCAGAGGAACAAGAGGAGTAGGCTGGGCCCCAGGTTATTGTGTTTAGGTGTAGAAATGAAAACTCACAAATACTACTTGACTGAAAAAAGGAGAACTGGGCTGCCATTGATGACTTCCTCCAAAAAATGCTAATTTATTGGTTGATTTGTTGACTTGCTGTCATAAATTCCATTAAGATTTGCATTTTTTGGAAAAGGATCTTCAAGAGAAACCCCCATCGGGAACACTTTTTGGGTTGCTCACATACATAGAATCTTTAAAATGAGCAGTTACTGATGCTACCATTGCTATAGCAGATCATTTATGCCTTTTGCCAATTCTAGCCCTGTAGTTTTCTGTATTGGAGTCTATATTTATTGGCCCTGATGTCACCTAGGCCAACCTAGGCCAAATAAAACTCAAACTGATTCCTGCTGTCACTCAGAGCACTCTGGAGGCTTCACGGGCAGCAGCTGGGCAATGGAGGGAGCGGTGCTGGCTGTCCAGAGGTATCAGAGGTGATAGAGACTTACATCACTATTACAGAATGTAATGACAAAGGATTAGCTAGAATGAATTGCTGTAAAGGTAGCATCTGCAAATACTAATTGTACACATTTGATTTCATTTGCTGAAGGGATCTGAAATTTTTATGATTTCTGTAAGTCATTGTTGAAATGATTGTCCCTTGCATAATTCCAAATCCCAACTTCAGAATAGAGAAGGGAATGGCTAAAACTTCAGTTAGGTTTTTATTTCTGTGTGTATCTCTGCTGGGGAGAGTCCTCCTTTCTATTTGCTTTGGTGAACATTGTCACTTGGACAGAAAGTGCAACATTTTATGGTTGTTACCTGAAAACGGAAGGTGAAGGGAATCGTTTGATGGAGAGACCTGTTCTGGTGACAACTGACTAAGGGCTCTTTCACACTAGCGGATCGTTCGGGTCTGCTTATCAGTTTTTCAGGTGGACCCAAACGGATGCTCCATTGTCCTCTTATAGAGCGATGGATGTCAGGGGTGACACCCGATCCGCCGAAAACAGACGGATGGAAACCCTACTTCCCATCCACCTGGTGGATCGGATGAACACAGACAGACAGTCTGTGTTCATCCGATCCTCCATAGAGGAGAATGGAGCTGGGACAGGTGCAAAGACTGTCCTGTCATCCGCCGGCTCAGCGGGGATAAAGGGATGGATCCCCCTGAGCAGCAGAGCCTGTCAAAACGGGCTCCGCTAGTGTGAAAGGACCCTTAGGCTCACCACACACTTTTCAATCTGCCTGTACAATTTCTGTACAATCAACTTTAGATTTACCAACTATGTTATGAGAGGGTCTACCTATGCTATCCAATCAATCTGTATCTAATCAGGCATGCTCTTGTACTACGTAATTAGTGGTAGATCTAAAGAAGATGGTACAATCAGATTGTAACATGAAGAGTGAGCCTAAGGCTGGGTACACATGGGCTGAATGTCGGGAGATGACGGCCCGTGTGTATGTCAGTCTGTCCAACAGAAGCTGCCCATTTCTCCGGCTTCTGTCCGACGAGCATGCTGGAAAATCAGCATCCGACCGACTCACGTTATGCTCTCTCAGCCAATGGTGGAGAGTGCTGATCGGAGTTTTCTGGCGGGGGAGGGGGGGTTTACTGTCTCCCTGTCAGAACATAACACCTCAGCGGGGAGATCGCTGCACTAACCTCACATGGTCTGAGCTGACAGTTTTTTTTTTTTTTTGTTCAACCCGGGTTGAATGAACAAAAATAAATTGTGTGTACCTGGCTTAAGACAGGCCATAGACCATGCAAATTTCTTTCCTGCAACCATGGTTTGCAGGAAAGAAATTTTGCATGATTCCCTCATCAACACAGACAGTGCTGACAAGGGAATCCTTCCTGCTGAGACACTGGGTTGATTTACTAAAGCTGGAAAGTGCAAAAACTGGTGCAGCTGTGCATGCTAGCCAATCGGCTTCTAACCTCGGCTTGTTCAATCAAGCTTTGACAATAACACATTGAAGCTGATTGGTTTCTGAGTGGAGCTGCACCAAATTTTGCACTTTCAAGCTTTAGTAAATCAGCCCCATTTTGTTCTCCCGGTGGGGGACGGGGAAGCTGTCCCCGCTGGTAGAAGACAGTGATTATTGCTAGCGGCTATTGCTGCCACTACTAATAATAGCAAGTGGATCTGGCAGACTGGTTGTACCTAAGTTGATCGATTGATCAACTTGATACGTTCAGCCTGCCCATACATGTTTTGAACAGCCTCTGGCCGGCCTAAGTATGGAATTCTCTTCACTTTAAAGAGATTATCTTCCTGTCCTGGAGATACAACCGGAAGTATGTTAAATCATCCAAACGGAGAAAATAAAAAATACTTAACCATTGCTTACTTCTTTAAAATGAACAAAGATGTTTTGACTTTAGTTACTCTTTAAATAATGCTCAACGTTTACTTAAAACAGTTCCACCCAAAAGTGGCCATCCCCCCTACAGTTAGAACACACCCAGGGAGCACAGTTTACCCCTTTGTCTCCCACTAGAGTTAACCCCTTCTCTGCCAGTGTCATTTTTACATTGATCTCTGCATTTTCATAGCACTGATCAATGTAATAATGTCACTGGTCCCCAAAAAGTGTAATTTGGGCTCAGATTTGTCCGCTGCAATGTCGCAGTCCCGCTAAAAATCGCAGATCCATTACCAGTAAAAAAATAAATAAAAATAAAAGTCCATAAATCTATCCCATAGTTTGTAGACACGATAACATTTGCGCAAACCAATCACTATAATAATACATATTGGCCTAAACTGATGAATACATTTGTTTTTAATATATATATTTTTTTGGATATGTATTATAGCAAAAAGTAAAAAAATGTTTTTTCCAAAATTGTAGGCCTTTTTATGTTTATAATGCAAAAAATAAAAAACGTAGAGGTGATCAAATAACACCAAAAGAAAGCTCTATTTGTGGTGGAAAAAAGGACATCAATTTTGTTTGGGTACAGCATCACAGGACTGTGCAATTGTTAGTTAAAGTGACGCAGTGTCCTATCGCAAAAAATGGCCTGGTCAGGAAGTGGGTAAATCCTTCCGGGGCTGAAGTGGTTAAAAAAAACAGCCTTTGGAATATGGAGTAAAAATAAATAATATCAATAAACTATTTTAAAATGTCATACAAATATTTGAAATAAAATCTTTATTATTTTTTTGGCAATAACATGGTGTGGGCGGATTTCTGCCAGTCACAGGCTGTGTCACGCCCGTCCAGCCTGTGTCTTAGAATAAGAGCGAGTTGAAGCCTCCATTAATCTACATGTAATATCCCACCCCCATTTTGTTTAGCTGGTTAGTGGGCATGGAGGAGGGAGGGAGTGGGCTGTCATTTACCACTGTGTATACGCCCACATGTGTGACTCTATAGTTACAAGGGCTGCTCAGATGTGACGGAGGAAATGCTCAGCATTAAAACATGAAAACTGAGCATGTGCAGAGTTGCCGCCACAGCTGCAAAATTCCTAGCTGAATTGGGGTCATGAACAGAACATGGAGATAGAGAGCAGTGGGATCAACCAGTTTTTTTTGCAGAGTACAGAAAACAAATCTCATAGTGACTGAGTGAGTATGAACAGCATGTAATACAGCTTTTATTGATAGTTTTTTATGATGTGGATTTAGTGACACTTTTTTTCTTTTCTCTTTCTATAGCGGAAACTGCACAGCTGAATGCTTTGTTTGAAACAAGCAAGGAAACAATCTGGAGAGCTTATATGGTATGTTCATTTTGAATTACTAGATTGTAAACGCTAACGAGCAGGGCCCTCTGATTCCTCCTGTATTGAATTGTATTGTAATTGTACTGTCTGCCCTAATATTGTAAAGCGTTACGCAAACTGTCGGCGCTATATAAATCTTGTATAATAATAATAATTATTACAATTTTTAGTGTAACCACTTCAGTACTCACGCCCCTATGGACCACAGTACTTTTTTATATTACTGCTATGAGCCTATTGATTCAGTAGTAACTTTGTCATTATTTATGATAAAAACATGATGCATATTTAGTTTTTTTTAGAAAACAAGTTTTATACAATCTATAGTCAAAAAAATAAGTGCACTTTTTTCTACATTGAT
This sequence comes from Glandirana rugosa, assembly GCA_018402905.1. Classification (NCBI taxonomy): domain Eukaryota; kingdom Metazoa; phylum Chordata; class Amphibia; order Anura; family Ranidae; genus Glandirana; species Glandirana rugosa. The sequence continues at coordinate 314,553 of BLSH010350663.1, forward strand.
CACTGTTAGTATAAAAAGTTTAAATCGTATTCTATTGTGTGTCTCATTTAAAATGGTGCTGAATTGACCCTTTGTTACAGAGGGTCTAACACGCTTGTGAATGAGCCCCACTCGCATCCGTTGTCCACCGGATCACAGGAACAGCAGCTCATCAGCATGGAAACAGCCTGAGCCAGGTGGTATAGGAAAGCACAAAAGGTCGCCAATATGACAGTTAAATCAAGGGAGTTTTATTCACCAAACATCCAAAAGATCTTACATCATGCCCCAGGAAGATGTTCACTGGAACGAAACCGGTTGGGCGAGGATACATTCGGTCACCGCGTTTATCCAATACTGTCTTTTTTTTTTTTTTTGGAGTGATGTAAGATCTTTTGGATGTTTGGTGAATAAAACGGGCTTGATTTAACTGCACTATTGGCGACATTTTGTGCTTTCCTTTATACCACCTGGCTCTGGCTGTTTCCATGCTGATGAGCTGCTGTTCCTGTGATCTGGTGGACAACGGATGCGAGTGGGGCTCAGTCACAAGCATGTTAGACCCTCTGTAACAGAAGGGTCATCTGGTTCTGGTAAGCACACATCCCTTAAGGTGTTTTCACATGGTGATGGATGCATTTGCACTTTCCTTCAATGAGAAGATCGTTCCAGGACTATTATTCACTTTAATATCTTTTTTTTTTTTTTTTAACTTTATTTTGGAGTATTCTTTTCAACGCAACTTTCTATTTTTTTCATCTTGATCACATGTTTATTCTCACATGTTTGAGTTGCAGCTCACGATTTTGAATTTTCACAAGCCACAAGCACAATATTGCACCTTTTTGTTATTGTTGAGATGCACAAGAGCAATGACTCTCTTCGCTTTTTCCCTCCTTTCAGGGCAGATTGATAGCAGTAGGAGCCGTTGGCTCCTGCTGCTGTCATGAGGGAGTGGTGGGGCAAGGGGACTGGGCAAAGCCTTGCTGTCTGTGTTCATGGACACAGAGTACCCCCCTTAGCAAGGGGGGATACTTGGAAGGGGGATTAGGCAGGCGCTCCGGCAGGCACTTCAGAAGTGTAGGATTGGGGCTGCTCTGTGCAGATTTTCAGTTTACTGGAATCAGGTTATCTGTGAAATGATAATGGATTGATTTATTTTCCTCTTTGCACTGCCCTACCAAAACTGAGACATTTTAGTATATCTGATGATCTATGTTATGGGTTTATTCATTAGAACAGTGAAAAGAACACTAGGAAAGAAAAAAAAAAGTACAGAAATATTATAACAATTAATCTGAAATCATTTTGCCATTGCTGTTTGCACTGCTGTATTTAGGAATGGCCTACCAGATGCCCGATATAAGTTTTATTGGGGTAAAATTTGTGACCTTTCATGGAGCTTGATAACACAAAAATGTTACATTTTGTATAGTTTGCCATAGTGAAGCTCCCATCCAAAATATTGGGCAGTACAAATCCACGTGACCTGTTCCTCCAGATGTAGTGAGGGGTTTAGGATAATCTCCCATCATGATATGGAGTAGAGCGAAATGACTGAACTAGCATCAGTACCAACAGGAGCTATACCAGCTTATACACTATCGTTACTGCATGCTCATGTACTGCACTGCAAGTGTCATCAGATGTATTGTCTTCTTTATACAGACTGCAGATAAAGAAGCCCCCGGGTTAGTGTTTATGCACGACTTGGTTTTTCTAAGTGGATTCCCAGCAACGTTTAAGGACACCAATCAACTGAAGTCAAAACTGCCTGGGAGCTTATCATCCAAGATTAAACGAGTAAGGCATACATTTTATGAAAATACATCATGTACTCACAAACTAATCTGCTTCTGTTTTTGCATTTTTCTTGAATGATGTTACCAGAAACAGCAGACATTTTATAGTGGTGCCATCACTACAGCCTATAGGAGCTGTTACCTAGATTGGATCTAAGATTTAGTGCTTGATAAATCAAGGCCATTGGCTGTAGAGCAATATGGTAAAACATAGGGCACTCATGTTAGGATTAAAACTGACCATGTTCCTGATATATGTAATCGAGTTGGATGTGGGAATTCCTTCCCGTTATGTCATTGTATTCTGATATCCGAGGAGTCAGTTGGATTCCTCCGGTGTCAGAATACACTGATCAGCCCTGCAACTTATTGGCAGCAGAAGCTTGAGAACACAGAAATGTTAACGTGATTGTAAATGCAATTTTTTTATAATTAAAATAACAAACATGTTATACTTCTTTTTCCCCTGCTGGAGCAAGTTGGCTCATGCTTTAGTCCCAGTTCACACTGATGTGGTGTGGGGAATCTCATGTGATTCTGACAGGAATCGTACCGCATTCCTGTTCAAATCGCATGTGATTCTTTGCAGTGCTGTTTGAGCCCATTCATTTTGTTTGGCTCACATCTCACCACACTCACACAAGAAAGGTGTATGCACTTTTTTTTTGCCAAACTGGAATCGGATCGATTGAGTGTCCACACCCATGCAATCCGATTCAGGCAATCACACTGCAACCGTTTTTGGGGTATCGTTAACGTAACATTAACACGCGCATCGTTTCCCAAGAAGGGAGTGCGATTGTGATGTGTTGCTGGAAACGCACAGGAATCACTGCAACTTCCGTACTCCATTAGTGTGAATCGGCACTTATAGGGTTTTTGTTGCCCTCCTATTGATCAACTGTGGGTATAGGATACTGTATATTGAGGTTTTCTATTTATTCTGCTTGTTTTCTATTGGTTGAACTAGATGGATTTGTGTCTTTTTTTTTTTTTTCAACCTGACTAACTTTAACTGCCTTCTATTCAGTCTGCGCTGTATCTCACCAGTACTTTAAGGCTGGGTTCACACCTATGTGAATTGGATGCTGCTTAAAGCATATCCAATTCGCAGGACACTTGTAAACACATTGTTTTCAATGTGTCCGGTTCACGTATGTGCGGTGCATTCGCACTCCGCATTGCACAAAAAATGTGTGCCTTTTCTGTGCAGTGCGGTGCAAATTCCCAGCCCATTGAGTTCAATGGGAGCGCATCTAACACAGAACACTCTGCACTGAACGAGGATATTTCCCCTGCTCATGGCTCCTCCCCCATCTCTCCCCCCACAGCTGCTGCGCTGTGAGAACGGACAGGAGCCGCCGAACGGTGGATCCGCCCCTTCCTGGCAGCAGACAGGCTGGAATTCGCACCGGACAGGTGTGAATCCAGCCTAAAGGTGTACTTCTGTTTTCATTTGTAAAGTTTCACTTTTTTATTACTAATTACTTATTAGTATTAAAATGGGCTTAAAGTAACAGCATCAATGCTGACAAAGACACGCACTTATGTTGTACATATTCAGTCAAAATAATAGATAACAAGGTCTCTGCAATATAGCATACACAGAAGGAATGTATTACATAGGCAATTGTCAAGTTATCACACATGTGCGGTGCGAATTGAAGGTCTGTTTTCACAGCTAATTGACAAAGTAGTTGTTCAGCGTTTCAGGTCAGTTTTTGATCAGGATCAGGTCAGGTTTACATCAGTATCAGTTCAGGATTTTATTCTGTTCACAACTGAATGACATTTGCGATTCAGAAGCATTCCTATAGAAGTCAGTGGGCCTGAATTCGCACCTGAACTGGACCGCACTGCTCAGAAAATGGACAGGACTCTTTTTCAATTCGCACCCCGACTGTACCGGACATATGTTAACAGGCACAATAGAAAGCAATTCACATAGGTGTGAACCCAACCTCGAACTCCTGAAAACCAATGAAATGAGAGACCTAATCAGACTGTTCACAGGAATATGTTCAGCATAATAAAGAAAGCCTAAGGCTGGATTCAGGCTGGGTTCACATATGAACCGCATGCGGCTCACAGCAGGGGTCCGGTGCGTCCTGGTTCACCGTTTCAGATTTTTCAAATTTTTGGCTGAATTCGGACCTGAAACAGACCAAAAGTCGCTCCGTGTTTTTGGGAAAAACGCACCGGAAATGCTGTGGAGATATGTGAACTGGCTCCATAGAGAGCCGGTCAAAATCTCCTGCTATTGCGAATTGGATGTGGGGAACCCGCAACCAATTCGCAGTGGTGTGAACCCAGCCTCACACCAGTCCGGTGGGAATTCCAGCCTGTCTGTTGCCGAGACGGGGCGGAGCCGCCGTTCGGCGGCTCCTGTCCGTTCTCACAGCGCAGCAGCTGCGGGGGGAGGGAGGGGCTGCGAGGAGGGGAAAAGATGTTCAGTGCGGAGTGCATCTCCGTGCTAGATGCGCTCCCATTGAACACGATGGGCTGGGAATTCGCACCGCATTGCACAGAAAACGCACACGTTTTCTGTGCAATGCGGAGTGCGAATGCACAACACATATGTGAACCGGACACCTTGAAAGTCGTGTGTTTTCTAGTGTCCTGCGAATTGGATGCGGTTTAAATCGCATCCAATTCGCATAGGAGTGAACCCAGGTTAAGACCCCTTTCACACTGAGGCAGTCTTCAGACATTTTAGCGCGAGATATAGCGCCTGTCAAGCGCCTGAAAACTGCCTCCCATGCCGCCCAAGTGCTTTCACACTGGGGCAGTGCGCTTGCGGAATAAGAAAAAAGTCCTGCAAACAGCATCTTTGGGGCGGGTTGGGAGCACTGTATACACCGCTCCCAAACCGCCCTGCCAATTCGAATGAATGGGCAGCGCTTCCGAAGCACCTGAAAAGCGATTCGGAAGCGCCACAACACAGGCATTTTAAAACCCTTCTTTGGAGTTAAAAGCTCCCTGCTAGCGGCGGAAAAGCGACAGTGGCGCTTTACCGCTAATACGTCCGCGGCCCCAGTGTAAAAGGGATCTTAATAATTAGAGTATAATTAGTAGAGAAACTATGAAAACATAGAATGTTGTGTGCTATCTTAAATATAGTGATATTTTTTGAGCAATATCCTTAGACATAACTGATCACAAAAGAGTATATGACACTGCAAATTTTGTAGAAATGTTTTTGAGAAATCTTTGTGGTCATAGATTGTTTTCTAATACAGGAGTGTTCCATGAATCTCCGCCTTCTATTGTTGTAAGGTAGGCACACTAGCTTGGATCCACACCTTAGCTATGAGCTTCTTGGCAGTAAACAATACCCCATGAAAAATGGTATGCAGATAAAGGTTTAATTGTAAAGAGGCTACTCTCTTTTCTTGTGGATGGAACACTTTTCCGTTTTTCCTGAACACTGGTAGCCACAGAGTTGAATACAATTTTCACTTGTCACACCCTTTATTAAGTGTATGGATTTTCTTATGGACTTGGATTTCTTTCAATTTAACCTAATTATTTTACACACTGGAATTTTTTGCAATTTTGTGCACATTGACATTTTGAAAAATGCATTTGTTAGGATATCTGTTATTTGCTAAGCTAAGCTGCTATCATATTGTTCACACACACATACATTCTTTATGTTTGAACACTAAGGCTGCATTCACACCCGAGCGTATCGTTTTCAGGCAGAAAGTCGCGTGATTTTACCTGGATTTTGTACAGGTCAAAAGGTCACCAGTGTAAAAAGCAGAAAATTTGCCTGATTTGAGCGCCAAAAAAAGCTCCAGAACTTGTTTGAGCTTCAGGGAGTTTGGCTTCAGGCGTTTTGGAGTGGAGATGTGAACCATCTCCATAGAGAATAATTGATTTTTTTTACCTCTAGTAGTGTTTTGTAGCTTAAAGCTACAAAACGCTCAGGTGTGAATGGGGCCTTAGGTAGATATCTTGCTGATTCACTTTATTTTTCATTATCGCATCAGTTCACTATTTAAAGGAACAGTGCACCATTAGCCATTTTTATTACTTTATCCCTTCCAAGATTTGAGTCGCAGCAGTTCCATACCAGACTAGCGAAGAGATATTTTTACTTATTTAGCTTAATTTCAAAGACCCAGCAGTCATAGCCATGGGTCTAATTGCTCCGGGGAAGCCATGCTGTCCTGCAAAAATATACTATTTGCTTCCACTAACTTGTATCTATGGGCAGGACTGGAGCAGATGGAAAGTGGAGTCTGGGCCCCTTGGGCCCATTAAGGGCATAAGAAGTTATAAGATCGTTTAACCACTTTCAGTCCGGGCCAATTCTGACATTCCTCTCCTACATGTAAAAAACATCATTTTTTTGCCAAAAAACTATTTAGAACCCCAAACCTTAAGTATTTTTTAAGTAGAGCATAAAATGGTAGGTGTTGCATATTTTTATGTCACACAATATTTGCGCAGTGGTTTTTCAAACACAATTTTTTTTTTAGAAAAAGTGCACTTTAATGAATGTTAATGCACAAAAACATAATAGAATACCAAATTGTTTGGTAAAGTATAAAGATGATGTTACTCTGAGTAAATAGATGCCAAACATGTCAAGCTTTAAAATACTGCACCTGGAATAGCATCAAACTATGGTATGTAAAAATCTCCATAGGTGATACTTTAAAAGCCTTTACAGGTTACGAGTTCAGAGAAAAGCTGGGTACACACTATCCAATTTTCTGTACATTTTTTCCTTCAGATTTACCAAAACCATATAATATGAGGTCAAATCTTAGGAGTTTCAATTTGTATGCAGTCGGGCAGGCCCTTGTACTACATGGTTTTGGTACATCTTAAGGAAATCTGACAACAAAAGTTGGACAGTGTGTATGGGGTCTTACACAGGAAATCTGGTGCTAAAATGTTTGCTCTTTCTGCATTTGCACAGGGGCACTTAACATTTTTTTTGTTATATATGTACCTTTAATTTTTTTAGCAACTTTATTGCTATCACAGGGATGAACAACATCCCCTGTGATAGCATGGGCCCTGACGTATCCTCACTATTAAAGCAATCGGTATTATCTGATGTTTTCACAAGCCAATAATGGCTTGTTAACATGAGACCAAAACCGGAAGTGATGAAATCCTTGCTGCTTCCGGTTTCTGAAGTCGCACAGTGGGAGGAAGGAATAAGATCTGTTGCTCACTTTGTGTCCCTGAAACCAGATGCCGCTGGTGTCCTCCTTACCGGGCTCCCCAATTGCATGGAAGATCCCAGTAAAGGTGGTGGTGGCAGTGTGTGGGAGGTGCTACCCCCTTCCACCGTCTGTAAAAGTAATTCAGTGGCTCTTTAGCCTCTAGGATTACTCCTACTTTGTAGGGAATCACCGGCAGAAGAAAATTATATCTTCATAATTGCTGCAGCAATGACATACCCCCCTTTTCTTACAAATATGTTTATACAAGCATGGAGGACAGGAAGTGGTTAAATCTTGCTAACTCAACTGGCAACAAATAGGTATGATGAAGTATAAGTACTGTAGAAGTTTTGACCTTCTCAGTAGGTTTGAGGGAAACTAATCTGTGGTTGTTTATAAACTCTTCTTGGGTGGTATCAGTCATCATCAATAGGACCCAAATCAGCCTCCTACAAAATATTTCTATTATAAGCTATATTGCTACTATAATCCACTTTAATTAAAAAAAATACACAATGGGCCTCAGGTATGTAATTGTCGTAGAAAAGGATTAGTCTCAGCCAGTCTGTGTTCTAAAGAAGCAGGTCACATTCTCATTTCATTATCACATATTGCAAAGAAAGAATTAGAAGGCTGCTCTGGGCCTGCACAGACTATCTGAGAAAATAATTAACTTTTCACCTTCGTTTATGTCCAGTATATTTTGTTCCGAAACCTTTTTGGTTCACTATACAGCCAATTGCCACTTAACCTGCCATAAAATTAAACAAATAAATGTAGTAACATCATAATCAGAACATCACAATGGGATTAAATACCTCAGTTAATCCATAAATCCTTGAGTGTTTAAGGTTTATCCTTGTAAAGCTCTAGGTACCCTTCACACCCTGCTGTAAGTGTTATTGCCTAGAGCTGGCTGTCCGAGCTGAGTCCCAGTGTGATTTGCAGGAGCACAGAGAGCAGCTATCCTTAAGACCCCTTTCACACCAGGGTCACCAGACTGTTAGCGGTAAAACACATCTAATTTGCGGCACTTTACCGCTGTTCATAGAGATGCTTTGGCGCCGCTATTCAGGCGGCAGCAGTGAGCTTTTAACCCCCCCACTGCCCATTGATTTCAATGGGAAGGGGCGGTGGAGAAGCGGTGAATACACCGCTTCTGCACCGCCCCAAAGATGCGACTTGCAGGACTTTTTTTCCAGTCCCGCAAAAGCACCGCCCCAGTGTGAAAGCACTCGGGCTTTCACACTGGGATGGAGGGGGGGGGGGGGGGTAGTTTTTCAGGCACTTTACAGTCGCTATTTTTAGTGCAAAAGCGCCTGAAAAACGTTCTGGTGTGAAAGGGGTCTAAATGAAAAGTGCAGTTAAACTCTTCATTGATTAATATACTGTAATAATATATTTTAATGTGGGCTTGTAAAGCCATAGCGCTTAATCTTAGGAGATTTTAACATGCAAATACTAATATCTTTTAATAGTATTGAAAGCAGTTTTCTCAGATTTCTTTTTTATTATTGGCCTATCACTATACTGAGTGATCTTATTGGGCAGTAAGAAAGGGTAAGACAGCATTTTTGATTGCTTTTTTTTTTGGCTTGTGTGTTTTATTTATTTATATTATTTTATATATATATATATATATATAAAATACATATACAGTAATGCCCGGGGTACACACGATGAGATTATTGGGGAATGATCGTCCCTTTTTTTTCGCATGCTAATCTCAGATCGAATCGGTAGAGTTTACTTTACTCACGAAAATTCTTACACAACAGAATAAAAAATCGGAAGAAATGTAATGTGTTGTAGTGTTTTTGTATTGCATTTTCAAACGACAGCTGTACTGATAAAACTAAAATTGTACTATCGGGCACCGTGCAAGAAAATTTTTCCTGCATGTCCGATCGTGTCCTGACAGAAAACATAGGATGAACTGTCATGATCGGCTCTTGAACGCTCTGTGCTAACGATCCAATTATCGTACGATCGCTTCGAAAGCGGTATTTTCTGTATGATTTTCTGATCATATGTACGGGGTGAGTACCCCCTCACATTTTTGTAAATATTTTATTCTATCTTTTCATGTACCATCACTGAAGAAATGACACTTAGCTACAATGTAAAGTAGTGAGTGTACAGGTGTATAACAGTGTAAATTTGCTGTCCCCTCAAAATCACTCAACACACAGCCATCAATGTCTAAACCGCTGGCAACAAAAGTGAGTACACCCCTAAGTGAAAATGTGCAAATTGGACCAAAAGTGTCAATATATTGTGTGGCCACCATTATTTTCCAGCACTACCTTAACTCTCTTGGCCATGGAGTTCACCAGAGCTTCACAGGTTGCCACTGGAGTCCCCCTCCACTCCTCCATGACAACATCATGGAGCTTGAGATGTTAGAGACCTCGCGCTCTTCCACCTTCCGTTTGAGAATGCCCCACAGATGCTCAATAGGGTTTAGGTCTGGAGACATGCTTGACCAGTCTATCACCTTTACCCTCAGCTACTTTAGCAAGGCAGTGGTCATCATGGAGGTGTGTTTGGGGTTGTTATCATGTTGCCCTGTCCTGCAGCCCAGTCTCCAAAGGGAGGGGCTCATGCTCTGCTTCAGCATGTCACAATACATGTTGGCATTCATGGTTCCCTCAATGAACTGTAGCTCCCCAGTGCTGGCAGCCCTCATGCAGCCCCAGACCATGACACTCCCACCACCATGCTTGACTGTAAGCAAGACACACTTGTCCTTGTACTCCTCACCTGGTTGCCGCCACACACGCTTGACACCATCTGAACCAAATACGTTTATCTTGGTCTCATCAGACCACAGGGCATGGTTCCAGTAATCCATGCCCTTAGTCTGCTTGTCTTCAGCAAACTGTTTGCGGGCTTTCTTGTGCATCATCTTTAGATGAGGTTTCCTTCTGGGATGACAGCCATGTAGACCAATTTGATACAGTGTATGGCGTATGGTCTGAGCACTGACAGGCTGACCACCCCTTCAACCTCTGCAGCAATGCTGGCAGCACTCATACCTCTATTTCCCAAAGACAACCTCTGGATATGACGCTGAGCACATGCACTCAACTTCTTTGGTTGACCATGGTGAGGCCTGTTCTGAGTGGAACCTGTCCTGTTAAACTGCTGTATGGTCTTGGCCACTGTGCTGCAGCTCAGTTTCAGGGTCTTGGCAATCTTCTTATAGCCTAGGCCATCTTTATGTAGTGCAACAGTTCTTTTTTTCAGATACTTTGAGAGTTCTTTGTCATGAGGTGCCATATTGAACTTCCAGTGACCAGTATGAGAGCGATAACAACAAATTTAACACACCTGAGCCTCATAACACTAACGAGTCACATGACACCGGGGAGTGAAAGTGGCTAATTGTTCCTAATTTGGATATTTCCACTTAGGGGTGTACTCACTTTTGTTGCCAGTGGTTTAGACATTAATGGCTGTGTGTTGAGTTATTTTGAGGGGACAGCAAATTTACACTGTTATACAACCTGTACACTCACTACTTTACATTGTAGCTAAGTGTCATTTCTTCAGTGATGTTACATGAATAGATAGAATAAAATATTTACAAAAATGTGAGGGGTGTACTCACTTTTGTGAGATAAGCCCCGTACATATGATCAGAAAATCATACAGAAAATACCGCTTTCGAAGCGATCGTACAATAATTGGATCGTTAGCACAGAGCGTTCAAGTACACTCACTACTTTACATTGTAGCAAAGTGTCATTTCTTCAGTGTTGTCACATGAAAAGATAGAATAAAATATACAAAAATGTGAGGGGTGTACTCACTTTTTTGAGATACTGTAAGTATTTAAAAAGGCATCATTACCATAAAATGGCAGTGCTTTCAAGCCAAGAGCAGTCATAATAAAGAAGTAAGCAATCCATAACAACAAATGCTTAAGCAAATATAGACTTTAACCCCTTCCTGCCCACCCCAGCATCAATTAAATAATTTGGAATGCCTAGGGTATGAGAAGAATGGACGATCATGTGACCACTGTCATAGAGGTCACTTTATTGGAAGCCAGTCTCTCCAGCCACCGATCTTTTCCCCAGACCTGTGGACGGCTCAGTCTTTGTGCTGAGAGCACGCTTTCAGCACGTAACCTTCAGCCGTCCAGCGATGGATACATACAGTGTATGGGTGTTAAACTCCATCTTTTTGCTGCCGCACATAGGTGTTAGGCAGCTATAAAGGGGTTAACCAGGAACATGGTGCCTCTTGCCTCCCACGATTTGTTATTGGTCACTGAAGTGAAATATAATATATAGTCAGCAGGTGTTTATTTTTTCTAAAAGTTCAGTTGATGCTGCAAAGTTTCTAGTGTAACATTTTCCAAAAGTATTCCCACCACTAGATGGAGCTGTGTCTTTGTCTGACTGATCACTGGGGATATGTATATTTTTATATAGCCCACACTGTGCAGTTCCGCAAGTGACAAGTGTAAGAGATTAAGAAAAAACTTGACCTGTCTAGTCACATAGTATTTGAATATTTTGAATTGTGTAGATCTAATCTAGAGGTAATCTGTTTTGTACAGAACGCAGTGTCCATGTGCAGCCAATAATCCAAGTTATGCAGTATAGAGTGTATAGTTTGCAGTGCAAAAATTTCACCAGAGTTCAAGTACTTAAAAGAGACTTAAGTAAAGAAAGCATAGCAAGTAATCTTGAACACCAGGAAAAAATAAAAAGCAACCATGTAATCCAGCTACAAAGTAAAAAAAAAAAAAAAAAAAAAAATTCACTAGTCAGTCTGTTTCTGTGTCGAGGTAG
>BLSH010350663.1:326334-367373 GCA_018402905.1 Glandirana rugosa
GACAAACAAAGCGTTATACTTTCTACAATCTGGTAAGAGTATTCAAACCAGTAGTGAGTGTAATATGAAAACGATGGAATTTTAAAGTGATATGCACACAGCATCTGTTTTTATGGGTTGTTTTATGTGGAAAATAAAAGTCATCAAAGGTATCATGCTATGCGAGTTCTTTTTACTCCTTTTATGATATACGACCATCCTGAAAATCCCAAGAGGAGCAACCTAAGGACCTAGTGCAATATAGCACAATAAGCGCTTTAGCTAGAGCATGATGAATGCCTAGCCACACAGTCTGGTAAGGGTCCACCCTGATTATTTGCACACCTGCATGTCATCACTTGGTGAAATAGAAGAGGGATATAAGTTAACCATCTGAAACATACTTTGGCTCTGTTGTGAAGTGGATGTGAGACTTATCATCTAATCGTAATCTTAAGCTCTGCTTCTCAAAATGCTAGTTTTCTGGCTGTCATGTTACAGTGTAACTAAAGGCAAAACTTTTTTTCATTTTTGATACAGTAAGGCCCCTTTCACACATGCGAAAAGTTTGTCAGTTTTTCATCCATTCATTGAGGGATGAAAAACGGACATCAATGCATCTCTATGGAAAAACGGATGTAAATGGATGATCATCTGTTTACATCCTCTTCCGTCAACATCCATTTTTTTAAATTGATCAAAGCTCTATTCTTGTTCCGTTAAAAAACACGGAATGGACGAAAAACGGATGTAAACTGAATAACTTAAGAGAAACTGATGAGAGACAGATGTAAACTTCAATCGTTTTTTCTTTGAAAAACACTACTTGAAATTAACAGTCCGCATGTGTGAAAGGGGCCTAATGGCCTGTACACATGATCTGAAAATTGGACGACAGATCGTCCATTTTTTTGCATGCTCGTCGCATATCGAAAATGAAGAGGTAACTAAAGTTACGAGAATTTTCGTACAACAGAATAAACAATCAGGAGTGGTAGTAGTGTATTTGTATTGTATTTTTGGACGACAACTTTTCTGATTAAACAAAAATCGTATGATCTGGTATCATACAAGGAAAATGTTTGTGTTTGTCCGATCGGATAATATTGGATGAACTGTCATAATCGGCTCTCGGAAGCACTGTACTAATGATCCGATTATCGTACGATCGCTTAGAAAGCGGTATTTTTCGTCCGATTTTCGGAACGTGTGTATGGGCCATAAGGGAAGGTTATAAACCCCATCAGTTTTTGTTTTGTTTTTTTGCCATATGTGATTTTGTGGGAGATTTCCCTTCACTACCTGTCCCATAGGCGAAAGAAGAAGTGAGAGGAAATTCCTCCAAAGTAAGGCAATCCTGGGGTGTGACCAGAACTAGTGTTCCCACTGGAAGATTTCCCCTTTCTGATGTCAACCCAAAATTTGGGATTTTCATTCACTTGCACTTTCAATGATAATGGTAAACAGGACAAATAGGGTAAATCTCACTAATGGGGACAACAAACAGCAATAAAAACTGACAGTTGTTCTAATCCCTTTCCCCTGTATCCAAAACTAAAGAAAAACATTTTGCCTTTACATGCACTTTAACTGCCTCCCGCCGTATTGTCAAATGACGGGCGGGCAGATAATCTCTCATTCTGGGAAGACATCACATGACGTCCTCCCGCTCTCACCGCATATGCGCGCCCATCGGTGATGCTCTCTGTCCCTGGGACATCACCAATCCTGGTAAAGAGACTCTTCACCCATGTGATCAGCTGTGTCCAATCACAGCTGATCACATGTAAACAAGGAAATGCCGGTTATCGGCATTCCTCTTCTCATGCTGACAGAGTGTGAGGAGAGGAGAGCTGATTAGTGGCATTTCCTCACAGGGGAGATCTGCATATATAATGGGGGGCACAGATCAGTGCAGCCCCAACAGTGCCCAGCAGTGATGCCAGTCTGTGCTGTTTATCAGTGTGGCATATTAGTGCCACCTCATCAGTGCCCGTCAGTGCAGCCTGATCAGCGCACATCAGTAATTGGGAAATATTACTTATTTACAAAATTTTATAACAGAAACTAAGAAAAACTTTTTCATCAAAATCTTCTGTTTTTTTTTTTTAGCAAAAAATATAAAACCCAGTGGTGATTAGATACCACCAAAAGAAAACTCTGTCTAAAAAAAAAAATAACAGTTTTGTTTGGGTGCAGCATTGCAGGACCGCACAATTGTCATTCAAAGTGCAGCAGCGCGTAAATCTGAAAATTGGCCTGGGCAGGAAGGGGGTAAAAGTGCCCAGTAGGCAAGTGGTTAACCTTCAATACTTTGTCACTGACCTAAGAAAGGTATACAGGAAAGGTTTAGATTAGATGCATAAATCTGTGTGCTTGGGGTGAAAAAAAAAGATGTGTATTTGCATTCCTGTTTCTTTATGTTTACTCAGTAAAAACCTGTTGCAATTGAAAAGTGTGCAGATCAGGAGATCTGACCTTTCATAAAAGAGACTGTTTTCAAGGTGATTAGCTCTGGACGTATTGCGTACATATTGCACCAATATGGCAGTAAAGCAACTAGCATTTTTTAGAAGGAAATTAGCAATGGTTGCCTACATTTTTTTTATTAGCACTAGTCGCATAACCTAGAACCAAAGCGTTGGTCAGGTACCAGCCACCAGAGGCCCGTGGAGTACCGCACAGGTAAATATTAAAATGCTTTTATTAGTAGTTGCACCATTCTTCAGCTGGTGGCTAAAAGGGTAAATTTTAAATTAAATAACAGCTAGTGCACATTTTTGTTCCACTGAACACCAGGATATGTCCTGAGAGATGGCGATCCTTTGTATAGCACAGTCCTGTTATGCTGAAGGCCTCTATAGGTGGCTCAAATTTTGGCTGATTCAATGCAATCTTTTTATCACTAGTACCTGTCCTGTGTCCCAGTTATTCAAAGAAATAGTATATAGATTTGTAATATATTCCTCTTCACCTTTTTTCACTTATACCATCAGATTCCTCCCCAAACCTTTGTGTGATAATTGTTTTACTAGTAGCCCTTAGGAATATGCTTTCAAAGCTTCCCAGCCTGCAAAAGGTGGAGCTGTAAGGGGCAATATATTAAATGTTTGTTCTTGGGTTTAACACCACTTTAAACCTTAAAAAGGCTAGGCAATAAGGGTTTTCAGAATCGGGTCAACCATGGCTACTGCCCTATTTCTTCACGATAAAAATGTTTTTGCTAATACAGCAATCATCCATCACTTTATGTTCCCTGACAGGTTAAGTGAATAACATTGATTATCTCGTTACAATGACATCTAAAGTCAGTGGGATATATTAGGCAGGAAGTAAACATGTTGTCCCTGAAATTGATGTGTTGAAAGCAGAAAAAATGGGCATCTCAGTTTGTTGTGTATGAAGAGCCACAGACCAGTCAGCGTGCCCATGCTTACCCGTGTCCACAGCCAAAAGCACCTACAATGAGCACTTAAGCTTCAGAACTGCAGTAAAAGAAAGTGGCTTGGCCTGATGAATCACATTATCTTTTACATCATATGGATGGGCAGGTATGTGTGCGTCACTTACCTAGTAAAGATATGGCACCAGGATACACTAATGGGAAGAAGGCGAGCCGGCGGAGATGCTGGGAAACTTTTGATCCTGCCATCCATGTGGATGTTACTAGACATGTATCACCTACCTACACATTTTTGATGACCAAGTACGCATCTTCATTGAAATGGTATTCCCTGGTTGCAGCAGGGTAACGTGCCCTGCTACTAAGGATGGGCTTGGGCGTGTTCGCAAGTGCACGTGCCCGAGCCCGCTGGGGAGTGAACCCTGCACTGCGCTAATAAGAGGCAGTGAGACATTCCCCGATCACTGCAACTGCGCATTGCTAAAATGTCTCACTGCCTGTGATTGCCACAGTGCAAGGTTCACTTCCCGGCGGGCTCGGGCACGTGCACTTGTGAACACGCCCAAGCCAAGCCATCCTTACCTGCCACACTGCGATAATGTTTTCAGAAACACAGCAACAAGTTTGGAATGTGCTGGAAAAAAAACAGTCCACAGAAGCCCCACCTTGCAACTTACAGGACTTTAAAGGGTTTGGTACTAACAGCTTGGTGCTAGATACCACAGCATACCTTCAGGTGTAGTGGTGTCCGTGCCTTTATGGCTCAGGGCTGTTATGGTGGCAAAAGAGGGGCCTACTCAATATTAGGTGGGTGGTCATAAAGTTATGGTTGATCGGTATATATGGACTATTCACACCACTAAGCTGAAAATCACAGGCCAACATTGAACCCATACAGAAAAGTCTCCTTATGGGGATGTCTTTCAGAGAAGACCCTGAATCTGCTGCACGCATGTTATTTTAGCTCACTGCAATTATTTGATGATATGTCAACCATTGACGCAATAAACATGACAATTAACACAGATCTGTTAGCATGGTTTGCACCACAGAAGTGGAAGTTGCTAATCCAGGATTTGACAGCAGAGTTTTTTGGTCTCTGAATATCTAAACCTTTGATATGGATTATCACCATTTTCCGATAAAAGAAGAGGCAGGGTGATACACTGCTATATGTGTACTTTTCAGATATTTTATGTTCGAATTGGTGACTGTCCCAGTGAAATGTAATATGGTCATGTCATGTCTTCACCCGTCCAGTTGCTCTTCCTGGATAGCAGGAGACTTCATTCCAAATAACGGGAATATTACACCACAGTCAGCTGCTCCCTGGCGTATTGTCTGCTAGTCTCAATGCAAATGTTGTTCTGTTTATAGAAGTTTGGATGCCTGTATTGCCTGCCCCATGACATGATGTGATGTTGCCAATCTCAATCTTTTTTAGTTTTAACAGTCCGACATGGACTTGTTAATAGATTTCTGTTGACATACACGTACTCCCACGCTATCAATCTGTGAATATGAAATTAATATTACTAAATTAGCTGCTGCAGACACCTGTAGTGTTCCCACAACTATAGTGTATAGAAAATTTAGGAAATCAGGGAGTAGGTGGATTTGGTGTTCCTAGTGATAAATGTGCTAAAATGTGTCACTATATACAGTATATCATGAAGAAAAACAACAATGTGGCAAAGTGCTAGGTGCATGTAATAGGTGCTTCAAATTAAATTATAATCCTAATTAATGAACATCTGTAGCAGCAGTGCTAACATGCAAATAATGATATTAAAGTGCTACAACATGAAAAAAAGTGCTTTGGTAAATAAATCCATTAGTGATCCTGTGTACAGTCCGTACGTGATTCAATAAAAAGACAGGTGTTAAATGAAAGAAAATCAAAAATAATATATGGTGAAATCGGTGCCCAGCATTCAAAGTACCACTGACTGTAAGTAAAATCCTTATCCAAATGGATACCTGTCAAAACATTAAGTATAGTGCAGTCTTAATTCGGGTTAGAATTAGGACTGCACTATACAAAGAGGCCCTGACAATGCAGTTTGGCTTCCACATATATTTTTCAAATGTTAAATCTGTTTTTAACACAAATTGTAGGCCATAGGCTTGGCTGGTGGAAGTGTGCTGGCTTTTTACTACTTTATGGAAAATGTGACTTCAGCAGCCTATACCTCTGGATATACTTAAAGCATAACTCCAGTGCCGCTTATCAGTGCCCATCAGTGAGGTCTCATCAGTGCCCATCAGTGCAGTCTCACCAGTGCCGCTTATCAGTGCCCATCAGTGCGGTCACACCAGTGCTGCTTATCAGTGCGGTCTCACCAGTGCCGCTTATCAGTGCCCATCAGTGTGGTCACACCAGTGCTGCTTATCAGTGTGGTCTCACCAGTGCCACTTATCAGTGCCCATCAGTGGGGTCACACCAGTGCCACTTATCAGTGCCCATCAGTTCCGTCACACCAGTGCCCATCAATGCGGCCACACCAGTGCCACTTATCAGTGTGGTCACGCCAGTACCGCTTATCAGTGCGGTCTCACCAGTGGCGCTTATCAGTGCCCATCAGTGTGGTCACACCAGTGCCGCTTATCAGTGCAAAGTGGGCATCAATGACTGATGTGGATGGGAAGGCCTGGCTCGCAGTCTCCACTATAATTTATCCCAAAAGTGTTCTATCGGGTTGAGGTGCAGGCCAGTCAAGTTCCTCCACCCCAAACCCACTCATCCATGTCTTTATGGATCATCAGTGAGTTACTGTATATGCCCATTTCGAGCATCACTTGCAGTATTCTAGTTTTTTTTATATTTTTTGTTTTTCAGCGGGGTAGACAAAACAGCCTAATTGTTTGTATATGGTTTGGCTAATAATGAGGCACAGAGTGATAAAATATAATAAAAATCAAGTTTTATCCACCTTGGGTTAAAGGTCACCCTATTTGCCACTGCACAATTGCATTACGTGAGTACCAAGAGGTTATCGTGAGTTCTTGTCAGCTCATTGGTGTACTTGGGGGGGTGCAGTCCACACCAGGGGTGTTTTGGCCGCCTGACCTAAACTGTTACTAAACCCAGGACCCTGCATTCATTATATATGGTCTTCCACAGTACACAGAACAGGGAAATGCAATTATTTTAGTAAATGTAACCTGCTAAATACCTTTTATCTTCAGCAGTATATAGCAGTCTTGTGACTGCTATCAGTGTCTGGTTAAAGCTTGTAGGAGGAGTTTTCATTCTCCTCTGACTGACCTATGAGGCTGCAGGACCCCTGCTTGCAAGTTTAGGAGGGAGATCTGTACTGAAAAGGGGCCTGTACTGGGAACTTAGGCTGGGAGTGGAGTTTGTCCCGAGAGGGATACAGGTCTGTATGGGTCGGGCTGTAATGGAGGCTTAGGCTGGGAGGGGAGTCTGTACCGAGAGAGATACAGGTCTGTGTATGGTTTGGGCTGTAATGGGAGCTTAGGCTGGAAGGGGAGTCTGTTCCAAGAGGGATACAGGTCTGTATGGGTTGGGCTGTAATGGGAGCTTAGGCTGGGAGGGGAGTCTGTACCAAGAGGGATACAGGTCTGTATGGTTTGGGCTGTAACGGGAGCTTAGGCTGGGAGGGGAGTCTGTACCGAGGGGGATACAGGTCTGTATGGGTCGGGCTATAATGGGAGCTTAGGCTGGGGGAGAGGGTCTGTACTGAGGAATAAGGCTAAAAGCAGGCTTCTGTATTGGGGGATAAGGGTCTGTCCATGGGGATTAGGCTGGGAGGGATAATTTAGAGCTGTTGGGGGAGATCTGTACTTTGGGGCATATGGACTTGGGGAGAAGATTTTTGCTAGGAGGGAGTAATTTTTGACTGTATTCTGTACAGTGGCCTGTGCAATATACACTCCTGACCCCTGCATTCTGTGCATTACACACTCTTTACCCCTGAACCCTATATGTTATGCACTCCTGCCCCCTGTACACCCTGAATTATGCTCTCTCCTAAGCCCAGCGCTCTCTGAGCTATGCATTCCTAAGCACTGCACTTTATACAATATATTGTACATTTTTGGGGTTTTACAAGACATTTTACTGACCACTTCAATCTAAGTACATTATATGCTCCTAAAGTTGATCTTTAAAGCGGATTAAACTCTGCTATATACGTTTAAATGGGACCCAGGAAGATTATGTCCTAATGTGATAGTATGAACAGCATATACAATGACAGATTTACTTGGCAAATAAGCTCTTCATCTTCTCCCGTTCTTTCTTCCGGGTTTGCTCTGTCACTCACTTCATCATGGCAAACAGTGAAACACTGCACATGCACAGCTCAGTTTACATTACCATTGACAGACATGGAGAAGCATTTATGACAGAAGAGATCACTAGGGTGTCTTCTCTCATAAAAGCCCTACCTGCCAGCAATTTAAAAAAATGTCGTTTAAATTCTGCTTTAAAGGAGAAGTCCAGCCAAGGCTTGTTTGGCTGGGCTTCTCCTATGGATCACAGGAGTGCAATTCATTTTGCACTCCTGTGACCCGTTTTCAGCAGAGAGCGGACGTCACAGGAGTCGGGACAGGCACCACGTCATCCCGATCACGGAGTCTGGGTCCGCCGGGTGCCTGGACTGACACCCGTCTTAGCCTCTCAGGGAGCCGCTGGAAGACTGAGCCGGCCGCTTCCCATCCCTCCACAGCTCAGCGCTCCAGTGAGCATGGGGAGCAGAGGGGAGAAATGCTGATTGACAGTCAGCAGCTCTTTGATCGGGGAGCTGTGGGAACCGAGCCATCCGCAGTGTTCAATCGCTCGGACTGGTCCTGCATCCACCTAGGGAAGTATAAAGGGGGGGTGGGGGGGGGCATACTTCTCTTTTAAGGTAGGCTATAAACAGAAAAATATTTATAAAGTATCAGTTTCATTGTTTTTTTTTTTTTTTTTTCATTTTATAAATGAATTTGCAGAGGTTTGTGTGTGTCTGTTAGATAAGCTCCGGGTGCTATATACTAAGTGTGCCACTGCTCTAGCCAATCAGAGTGCTGGCAGATGAAAGTATTGAGATTGGATCAAAATGTTCCGTTTTTTGAGTCCGCTCAAACCTGTTATTTTTGTAACAGACATGAGGTCTGTTACCACAAATCTAATGCCAATCACAAAAAAAAGTCCCATAGTAGTCTTTAAAATGTTAATATAAATTCAAACCTTGTGGCTTTCAATGAAAGAATACCTGATCGTCCTATCATAAAGTTCTTTGTTGGCATGGATTTACAGCTCAATATTATACCAGTTGTGCTAATGAATTGTTATCCTTTCACGGGCTACTCTAATGAAAACTACAACCAGTCATGCCTGCTCATATTCTGCATATACAATTCACCATTGTCACTATCAGGAATCCAGTGTACAACCATGTTCAGCTGTTCGGGTTAAGATCCACTTTAAATTGCCCACAGGTTTCTTATATCTTGCAGAGACATTAACAGCTGGATATCTGTGGTTTTCACTTTTTCAGGTATGCTCTCCAGCTGTGACCTTTAGGACTCATTCACACGGCCATAACATTTTTACTGGTGTTATTACACTTTTTTGTGGAAGAAAAGTTCCTGCATAATGATCAGTGAAATACTTGTGTATAGATGTGTCTAAATGACGTGTAAAGATGCTTTTGCGTACACAATTTTTTTTTCCAAGTACTTTATTTTTTCCCTTTGTTTAGACTTGATTTCCCCTCTTAATGCATTTACATGTGTTTATACATGTTATTAGACGCAGATTTTTGGATTCTGTTATAGATCTGAAAGCAGCTCATGTTAACACACCTGTGTGGCTCAATTAACCACTTGCCGACCGCGATATAGCTGAATGACGGCTACAGCGCACCCGACTAGTTCTGGGACGTCGCCATATGATGGCATGCCATGATCACATGCTCCCAATTGCAGGGCGCAGGTGGTGCGCCAATCAACGGCTCTTTACCACGTGATCAACTGTGTCCAATCACAGCTGATTATGGATCTAAACAGAAGCCGGTTATCGGCACTCCTTTCCTCATGCTGACAGCAGCTTCTCTAAAAGGGGCATGTACACTGATAATCAGTATTCTGATTATCAGTGCAGTCCCAACAGTGCCCAACAGTGCTGCCAATCTGTGCCCATCAGTGCTGACAATCAGTGCCCATCGGTGCCTCCTCATCAGTGCAGCCTCATTAGTGCCCACCAGTGCCGCCGCATCAATGCCCATCAGTGCAGCCTCATCAGCGGACATCAGTGACAGAAAAAAATTACCTGTTTGCAAAATTTTTAACCAACTGTGAAAGTTTTTGAAAGCTCTCTTTTTCAAAATTTTTGGTCTTTATTTAGTTAATTAGCAAAAAACAAAAGAAAGCTCTCTGTGTGAAAAAAATTATAAAAATTTTGTTTGGGTACAGTGTTGCATGACCGTGCAATTGTCATTCAAAGTGTGACAGCGCTGAATGCTGAAAATTGGGAAGGGGGGAAAGTGCCTGGTTGGCAAGTGGTTAAAAGCATTGCAGCTTCATTCAGATCCGTAATTAAAAAAATGATTGTATATGCATTTTTTAACAGCCATGTGTATGATGCCGAATTGAGTATAAAATTGAGGCATACAGAAATCCAGAACTCTCTCTATCACTTTAAGTATTTCTCTTACCTTCACTGACAGACGCAGCCCTCTCATTGACAAGTGGGGTTTATGCACATCCTACTAGGAGTAGACTAGGCAAAAAAGAAAAAAAGGCAAGCTGACGCCTCCCAGGGGGCCGTCCTCACTCCAGCATATAACCCTCCAGCTCTGCATAGCATATCAGTTTTCTTTATGCCTAGTGCAAGGAGTTAGACCTGGTTGCTGGAATCTGCAGTTCCCCATTTTTTTCTTCCTTTTGCTTTTCTCAAGCTATCTGATGAAGACTGCTATCAAGTAGCTGGCTGGGGCATAGAGGATACCTCGAATCCTGAAATCTCCCCAGCACGGCCGACCGATGCGAGCTACCCTTAGCTTTAGCGGGGTCCGCCGCATCGTACCCGTTCCGTGCGGGTGGCTAGTGAGTGAACCCCACTTGCGTCCAAGTGACCGGGCTGCGCTCGCGTGCAGGGGCGTTTGGCCTGCAGCATCTCTCCCCACCTGAGGGGAGGAAGGTCTTTTACCGGGTGGCTACCCGCTACGCACGTCGGATTGGTGAGTGACCCTCCTCTCCCCCCCTCCAGGGGTGCGGAGGGGGGGCAGGGCGACTAGCAGTACCATTGCCGTTCGGTAGAGGGTTCAGGGCTACAGGTCCCATTTTCTTTCCTGTTCTTCTGTCCCCCCCCCCCTGCACCGCACCGCACCCCCGCGCTCAGAACCGCCATGCGGCGATCCGCCGCCATTTTGCCGTAGCTGCGGCCATTTTGTGGGCTGTTTTGGCCTCTTGTGTATGCCGTAGTCGTAGTCGCGACCTGTTTGAATGTGCTTTTGGCCTCTTTGTGTGCCTGCCTGAAGAAAACGTGCATGTCGGCGCCATTTCTTCCTCTTGCCTAGCAGGTGTTCAGGTGGCACAATGGCGGCTGAACCTATGGGTTCTTCTCCGAAGGGGTCTGTGGAAGCGCAGGCTGCGCTGGGACCTCTGGTTCCCCTGGATCAATTGACTTCCATATTGGGAGAGTTTTTCTCCCGGGGGGTACCGAGCCATGCTAAGGGGGTGTCTAAAAAGCGCCCACCCCCCCGTCTTCTGGGGAGGATTCTGAACCGGAAGGGGCCTCAGTGGTCACAGGGACCCCCATGAAGCTCTCAGATGGTGAACTGGAGCCCTCGGATGATGAGGAAGACCAGGGGGCCTCAGTGGCGTGCGAAAGGGCGCTGTTGGCCTCCCTGATCACCGATATCCGTGAGTCATTGCGGCTGGACCAAGCCGGGGAGTCGCAGGAGACTGCCTATGTTTGTGAGTCCTTTAAGCCGTCACGGACCCCTAAGACATATCCTTATGCCCAATTTTTTGACCAGTTGGTGTATAAGGAATGGCAGCGCCCGCAGAATTCCTTTTCACTGCCCAAACATTTCTCTGTGCGCTATCGCTTTGAGGACAGTTTTTTGCAGAAATGGGCATCCCCCGCGGTGGACCCTCCGGTGGCTCGTCTGAATAAGGCGACGACCATCCCCTTGGAAGGGTCTCCCTCTTTTAAGGATCCGGCCGATAGGCGGACGGATGCGGTATCCAAGGCACTGTTCTTGGAGGCGGGGGCGGCCATGAGGCCAGCTCTGGCGTCGGCCATGGTGGCGCAGTCACTTATGGAATGTGCAACTGAATTGCACAATGAGTTGGGCTGCGGGTGTTCACCTGAGGCTTTGCAGCGGGCTGACCATCTGATACAGGGTCTCTGGTACCTGTGTGACGCGGCCTTGGACCTGCTCCCCATGCTGTCGAAGATGTCTGTTTTTGCAGTCATTATCAGACGGGTGCTGTGGTTGCGGTGTTGGTCGGGTGACCACGCGTCCAAAAAGGGCCTCACGGACCTTCCCTTTCAGGGTGGTCGGCTTTTGGGGGCGCAATTGGATGAAATCATTAAGGATTTCACCGGGGGGAAGAGTACTTTTCTCCCGGAACCCAAGCGGCGGGATCTCCACCGTAAGCAAGGTCCTTCATCATCGGGCCAGAAGCGTTTTTTTCGTGCGCCCGGTTCAGCGGGCAAGGGCTCAAGGCCTGGCAAGTCTGCCTCGGGGTCTGGTAAGCGGCCCTGGCAGCGCAAGCCCGAAAAGATGGAGGTAAAAACGCATGATGGGTTGCCCCCGCCCGAGACTCGGGTGGGGGCCGACTTCTGGGGTTCGCAGACAGGTGGACTGCCCGCATTTCCGACCGGTGGGTGCGGGAAATGGTGTCTTCCGGGGACAGGATGGAGTTCACCACTCTACCCCCAGACAGGTTCTTCCCATCGAACTTGAGGCTTCCGCAGGGGCATCGAGAAGCTCTTTTAGGGGCTGTTCAGACGCTGTCCGAACAAGGAGTGATTGTGCCGGTACCTCCGTTGGAAAGGTTTCGCGGCTTCTATTCAAACCTCTTTGTGGTGCCCAAAAAGGGTGGAGTCAGATCAGTTCTGGATCTAAAAGCGCTAAATCACTTTGTGAAAGCGCGAAAATTCAGGATGGAATCTGTCCACTCGGTCGTGGCCGCCCTTCACCAAGGGGACTTCATGGCATCTCTGGATATCAGGGACGCTTATCTGCATATTCCCATTTGTCTCCGGCATCAGCGCTTCCTGCGCTTTGCGGTAGGAGACCTACATTACCAATTTGTGGCACTTCCCTTCGGTCTGGCCTCAGCTCCTCGGGTCTTCACCAAGCTGTTGGCTCCAGTGCTGGCTCTATGGAGGCAGAGAGGCATTGCTGTGGTAGCATACCTCGACGACCTACTCCTGCGAGTGGAGTCTGCCTCGGCTCTGGAGGACAATGTTGCTATCACCATGGCCTCGATGAAAGACTTCGGCTGGCTGATCAACCTGCAGAAGTCGACATTGACCCCTTCCTGTCGACTGGAATATCTGGGTTTAATACTAGACACGGTGCATGCGAAGGTTTTCTTGCCTCCGGCCAAGTTGCTGACACTACAAGCAGCAGTGCGAACCCTGCTGTCGTGTCGGTGGTCCTCCTTTTGGTTCTGTATGCGGGTGTTGGGGCTCATGGTGTCGGCCTTCGAGGCAGTACCTTACGCCTAGAGTCACACTCGGCTCCTGCAGCGAGGGATCCTGTTATGGTGGGACAAGTCTCCGTTGTCCCTGGACCAGCTGATCAAATTTGACCATCAGACCAGGGGGTCATTGACCTGGTGGCTCCGGGCCCCGGCTTTGACGTTGGGGAAGTCGTTTCTCCCCCTAAACTGGTCGATAGTAACGACGGACGCCAGTCTATCGGGCTGGGGAGGGGTCCTGGGGCAGTTGGCTGCTCAGGGCCGTTGGTCGGCGCAGGCATCTCGTCTTCCGATAAATGTGCTGGAGCCGAGGGCAATCAGGCTCTGTCTCTCCCACTGGTCGGCAAGGCTGCGCGGCCTCCCGGTTCGGGTTCAGTCGGACAACGCCACGGCAGTGGCGTATGTGAACCATCAGGGCGGAGCAAGGAGCTCGGCAGAAGCTTCGGAAGCGGCCCACGTTCTGAGATGGGCAGAACTTCACGTGCCGGAAACCTCTGCCATTTACATTCCGGGCGTAGAAAACTGGCACTTTCTCAGTCGCCAGACACTGAATCACGGGGAATGGTCTCTACATCCAGAGGTGTTCCGCCAGATTTGCCTCAGGTGGGGCACGCCAGACGTGGACCTAATGGCGTCCAGGTTCAATCACAAGGTGCAGACTTTCGTGGGCAGAACAAGGGATCCGTTGGCGGCCGCCATGGACGCACTGGTAGCACCTTGGGTTGGGTACCGGCTTCTGTACGCCTTCCCTCCCCTCAAGCTTCTACCGCGGCTACTGCGCAGGATAGAAGCGGAGGGAATCCCGACAATCCTGGTGGCTCTGGATTGGCCTTGACGCCCTTGGTACGCCGATGTGGTGAGGATGGTAACAGACGTCCCCTGGCGGCTCCAGCTTCGCAAAGATCTGCTGTCACGGGGACCCATCCTGCACCCTGCTTTACCCTTGCTGGCTTTGAGTCCCAGGTGCTGAGGGATAGGGGTGTCTCTGACTCCGTGATCCCTACCATGCTTAGGGCGTGCAAGTGTACTTCGCGCAAGATATATCATCGCACCTGGAAGGCTTATATTGCCTGGTGTGAGGCGGGGGGTTGGAACCCCCGCTCTTTCTCTATATCCCGGATGCTGGCTTTCTTGCAACGTCCTTTAGTGACGCATTCTTTGGTACGTACATTTGTACAGGGTGTACGTCATGTGGCTCCTCAGGTACGGTCGCCTTTGGCACCGTGGGATTTAAATTTAGTACTTTCTGTACTGCAGAAACTGCCATATGAGAAGATCAGGGATATTCCCTTACAATTGCTGTCACAAAAGGTGGCCTTTTTGGTGGCCATTACATCCGCTAGGCGGGTGTCTGAGTTGGCGGCTTTGTCATACTAAGGCGGTGCTGCGCCCTTCTCCTTCATTCCTACCGAAGGTGGTTTCCTCTTTTCACATTAATGAGGACATTGTTCTCCCTTCATTGTGTCCGCACCCGTCACATCCCAAGGAGTTTGCTTTACATTCTTTGGATGTCGTGAGGGCTTTGCGGGTGTATTTGACGGCTACAGCTTCCTTTCGGAAGTCTGATGGTTTGTTTGTACTGACGGAAGGGCCGCAAAAAGGTTTGGCGGCCTCGTCGGCTACTGTTTCCCGTTGGATCAGACAGACCGC
This sequence comes from Glandirana rugosa, assembly GCA_018402905.1. Taxonomy (NCBI): domain Eukaryota; kingdom Metazoa; phylum Chordata; class Amphibia; order Anura; family Ranidae; genus Glandirana; species Glandirana rugosa. The sequence goes on from BLSH010350663.1 coordinate 341,036, forward strand.
GACCCATGCGTATACGGTTCGGGGCCAAGAATCCCCTTTTCTGGTCACGGCTCATTCCACCAGGGCGATTAGCACTTCCTGGGCCTTCAGACACCAAGCCTCGGTGTCTCAGGTGTGCAAGGCGGCTACATGGGCCTCGGTGCACACTTTTGTTAAATTTTACAAAGTTGATGTGGCAGCATCCGCGGATGCTGCTTTTGGCCGCAAAGTTTTGCAGGCGGCGGTGTAGGCTCGGTTGGCGCCTCCTGAGAGGATTCTGTTGGGTACAGTTGTTATTGTTTACCCACCCCTCTTGAATGACACTGCTTTGGGACATCCCCACTTGTCAATGAGAGGGCTGCGTCTGTCAGTGAACGTAAGAGAAAATAGGATTTTTTTGACTTACTGTAAAATCCTTTTCTCTGAGTTCACTGACAGACGCAGCGCCCACCCCTCTGTGTTGCGTTTGTACGGCTTGTTACAAACTGATATGCTATGCAGAGCTGGGGGGTTATATGCTGGAGTGAGGACGGCCCCCTGGGAGGGATCAGCTTGCCTTTTTTTCTTTTTTTGCCTAGTCCACTCCTAGTAGGATGTGCATAAACCCACTTGTCAATGAGAGGGCTGCGTCTGTCAGTGAACTCAGAGAAAAGGATTTTACGGTAAGTCAAAAAAATCATATTTTTTTTTAGCATTAAGAGAAAATCGTCAGAGCACTGGGACTGACCTACTGAAGGAGCGGGATTTCAGGGAGATGTGTGCCATGTTGCAGAGGTCTCACCAGTAGAGTCTTCAGGAGACATAAGAAACCAGTGGGCAATTCTTGTCGTCAGTATGCACTTTCAATAGTGAAACCGATTTTCTGAGTATCATGTGGAGTAATTTTTTTTGTTCTTTTTTTTTTTTTTTACAAATCAATACAGAGAATATTAATGAAGTGATTGTTTTTATCCCATGTAGGTGCAGCTGTACTCTGAAGCAAGTGTAGCACTTTTGCAGCTGAACAATCCCAAAGACTTTCATGAACTGAATATTCAGTCAAAGAAAAACATGACTATAGAAGGAAAAGAGGTGACGCTGAATCCAGCTTATTTGTTATGGGATCTCAGTGCTGTGAGTCAGGTATGTGATTAGGCAGCTACCTCCTCAGATCACCAAGCAGGGTATTTAGCTGCATGGCTGTCTACATCTTAAGAGAAAGCAATGCTAATTGACAGCTACCTTGGATATAATTAAAGGGCTCAAAGGTCACAGATTGTTTTTCATGCCTGGCACATCTACACCTGTCTTCTTAGAAGTCATCCAACTGATGGGAATAGATAAATGGACTGAGTAGTGCTCTTTTCAAAGCCAGTACCAAAATATTCTTAAAAGGGGTCAGAGGAGCAATCAACACTTGTTTATGTAGTAGGAACATTTTCTTATGGTGTTAAGAAGCATTGCGTGTTATTACAAGACGTATGGCCATGAGCTTCAAGTGTAACAAGTGCAGAGCAGCAAGTAATGATTTTAGCCTTTGCTAGACATGATGTCCTCATCAGTTATTCAAACACACTGTATCATCAAGCCTTGCAATGAATGAAGTCCAGTGTAACTGAATTCACAGGTCATTTTTTTTCTTTTCTTGCTATTGAGTAGCCTTGCTACTTCATGTATTGTGCACTGATTGTCTTCTTAGCATTCTAAACTGGAATGCCACGCATCAGGTCCTACCACACAAAACCTTTTTTTAAAAAAAAGGTCATGGGCTTCTTTCCCTGCATTTCTCATAAGTAAAGCAGCCCATTCAAATGAATAGGCCGCTGTACCCACAACGTGCACTTTGAATCCTAAGCTTAAGGAGGAATGGCGTTCTGACATCTAAGAAGCAGGAGATGGCATGAGGATCACTAAGGCCCCTTCCACACTTGTGAGACCTGAAAGTCGCACGATTTTGCCGCAATTTTTTTTGCCGCGATTTTAATGCAACTTTAACCACCTCACGTCCGCCCACCGTCAAATGACGGCGGGGTGGAACGGCTATTGTTCTGGTACGACATCATATGACGTTGTCCCTTTAAGCCGGGATTGCGCGCGATCGGGCGCGCACATCCCCGGCTCTGTTGGTGTCAGCGTGTCCCCAGGACACACCGCGTCACCGACAGGGGTGTACAGCCATTGGTTATGGCTGTTCACCATGTGATCGGCCGTGACAAGGTAACGGTTGATCACAAATGGCACGTCCGCCGTTCGCATGGCGCATGCGCGCGATCACGTCGGTGGCGGCGTGTTCCCGGGGAACATTGCCTGTCACCGACACTGGTATCAGCCGCCGGCCGGCGGTTGTTACCTTGTGATCGGCTGTGATCTACTTCACAGCTGATCACATCCAATGTAAACAGAGCCGTAACTCACTGTTACTAGCTCTTCTCTCCTCACACAGTGTCCAGTGTGGGGAGAGAAGAGCTAGGATCAGCGAGTTACTGATCTGTACAGTAAAAACACACACTGACACTTCACCCTTCCCCCCCCCCCCATGCACCTGTCACCCAACAGTCACCCCATCTGCCCCCATAAAGGGTACCTGTCATCATAAAGTGCACCTGTCATCAGACTGCCATCATAAAGTGCACCCGTCAGTGACCATGGCATGTCACCCGTCAGTGACCACCGCCAGTCACCCATCACTGACCACCGCCAGTCACCCGTCACGCATCTGTTACCACCGCCAGTCACCTGTCGCCCGTCACGCATCTGTGACCACTGCCAGTCACCCGTCACGCATTAATGATCACCACCAGACACCGGTCACCCATTAGTGACCACCGCCAGACACCCGTCACCCACCAGTGATCACCGCCAGACACGTGGCACTCATCAGTGACCATCGCCGGTCACCCATCAGTGACCACTACCAGTCACCCATCAGTGACCACCACCAGACACCTGTCACCCATCAGTGACCACCACCAGAGACCCGTCATCCATCAGTGACCACCGCCAGTCACCCATTACCTATCAGTGACCACCGCCAGTCACCCATCAGTGACCACTGCCAGTCACCTATCACCCATCAGTGACCACCGCCAGACATCCGTCACCCATCAGTGACCACCGCCAGACACCCGTCACCCATCAGTGACCACAGCCAGTCACCCATCAGTGACCACCGCCAGTCACCCATCAGTGCCCATCGCCAATCACTTGTCAGTGACCATCACACCCATGAGTAAACATCACCTGTAAAAGTCTCACACATGTGGTATCGCCATACTCGGGGGGAGTAGTAGAATGTATTTTGGGGTGTCATTTTTGCTATGTACATGCTATGTGTTGGAAATATCATATAAAATGGACAACGTTGTGTAAAAATAAAAGCGTTTTCATTTTTTTTCCCACATTTTCCAAAAACTACTGGAAAAAAATGAACCGTTCAAAAGACTCATTATGCCTCATAGATTGTACGTTGGGGTGTTTGCTTTCCAAAATGGGGTCATTTTGTGGGCAATTCCATTGTCCTGGTGCTCCAGCACCTTCAAAAGTGTAATAGGGTGTTGAGATATGAGATGTGTAATTTATGCTTGTAGAACGCCTGAAGGTGCTAGTTCAATGTTGGGCCTCTGTATGTGGTCAGGCTGTGTAAAAGTCTCACACATGTGGTGTCGCCATACTCAGGAGGAATAGCAAAATGTATTTTGGGGTGTCATTTTTGCTATGTACATGCTATGTGTTGGAAATATCTTATAAATGGACAACTTTGTGTAAAAAAAATGCGTTTTCATTTTTTTCCCCACATTTTCCAAAAACTACTGAAAAAAAAAATAACCGTTCAAAAGACTCATTATGCCTCAAAGATTATTCATTGGGGTGTTTGCTTTCCAGAATGGGGTCATTTTGTGGGCAATTCCATTCTCCTGGTGCTCCAGGGCCTTCAAAAATGTAATAGTCTTCATGACATTAGATGTGTAATTTATGTCCCTAGAATACCTGACGGCACTCCCTGCATATTGGGCCTCTGTATGTGGCCAGGCTGTAAAAATGTCTCAGACATGTGATATCGCCATACTCAGGAGGAGTAGCAGAATGTGTTTTGGGGTGTAATTTGTGGTATGCATATGCTGTGTGTGAGAAATAACCTGTTACAATGACAATTTTGTGAAAAAAAAAAGAAATCTTCATTTTGCAAAGAATTGTGGGAAAAAATTACAACTTCAAAAAATTCACCATGCCTCTTACTAAATACCTTGGAATGTCTACTTTCCAAAAAGGGGTCATTTGGTGTGTATTTGTGCTTTCTTGGCTTGTTAGGGTCTCAAGAAATGAGATAGGCTGTCAGTATATCAGGTGTGATCAATTTTCAGTAATTGGCACCATAGCTTGTAGACTCTATAACTTACACAAGGACCAAATAATATACTCTTATTTGGGTTATTTTTACCAAAGATAGGTAGCAGTATAAATTTTGGCCAAAATTTACAAAGAAAATTTACTAATTTGCAAAATTTAATGACTGAAACAAAGAAAAAGGCATTTTTTCACAAAATTTTCAATCTTTTTTTATTTATAGCACAAAAAATAACCCCCCCCCCTAGTGACTAAATACCACCAAAAGAAAGCTTTATTTGTGTGAAAAAAAGGACACAAATTTCATATGGGTACCGTGTTGCATGACTGAGTAATTGCCATTCAAAGTGTGACAGCGCTGAAAAATAGCCTGGACAGGAAGGGGGTTTTCGTGCCCGGTACTGATGTGGTTACAGGGCTTCCTTACTATAGCCCTGTAAAGTAGAAGCATAATGGGCTACTATCCAGCGCATAGTAGCCCATTATGTGACACTTACCTGCAAACGAAGCCTGCGGCGTCCAGCGATGTCCCCACTCCAGGCCGTGTCCATCTTCTGCCCCTCTTCCTTCCGGGGCCGCGACTCCGGCACTGTGACTGGCTGGAGCCGCATGACGTCACTCCCGCGCATGCGCACGGGAGCCGCCATTCACGGCACAGTGTCAGTGGAGAAACGGCACGGAGGCCGTTTCTTCACTGCGCATGTGCCGACATGACGTCGACACATGCAAAACACTGCATATCTCCTGAACCGTACAGGTTTGGGAGATGTGCAGTGCACCTACAGGTAAGCCTTATTATAGGCTTACCTGTAGGTTAAAGTGGTTGTCACAGGTTGACAACCACTTTAAGCAATGCCTGTGTAATCTTGAGGTCTATAAACCTCAAATCACATCAAAGTCAGACCAAAGTAGTGCAGGGACTACTTTGAAGTCGCACAGATATGAATGGTACTCATTGGAAATCATGGGGTATGACTTGTCATGAGACTTTGCAGTCCCAAGTCGCAGGACAAGTTACACAAGTGTGAAAGAGGCCTTCATCAAACTTTTTGACAGTAGTGCTTACATACAATAAAATCGAGAATGTTCCTATTGCACCATGGGGACAGAACTTTTTTCCCTAATTTGCGTCAATTTTTTTTATTTTCTATCTTTCACCAGACTATAAGCACGTATGTACTCGGACGTTTTTATGCATACAATGTAAACTGGGCATATTTTCGTAAATCCATATGCCTCTAGACGCCGATTGTCAGCACCCATGGTTGTATGCATGTGCACACATAAACCCGCCCACAGCCATGTACAGCAATACAGATCCGCAACCATGGTCTGCTGTGGCAGATCCCAGTCCCTGAGGCCAGTTGCACATAGACGTAATAATTTACTGATGTTTATACTTAGGCTCTTGTTGACAGAAAGGTCTTGGGTAAAATGTTCCAAAAAAGGCCTTATGGAAACATGCGTATACATATACGGTACATGCATAAAAATCTTTGTCATCCTTTTCGAATTGCAAGTGTTTCAAAATACACACACACATATACTTAAATTACTGCACCCAAATGTAAGATTTTCACATCCTAAAGGCCGTGAAGGGTATGCCTGACCAGGATTGCCAAAGATTTAGCTGCTCATCAGCTCTGCTACTGACCACGTAGATTGCCCCTATCTGATGGGTTTCTAGTGCTGTCTCTGCCCTTGGGCTGTGTGTAGGACTTCTCTCTTCCCTTCTCTGTCTGCAGGCTACAGAGAAACTTTGGCAAGTTTGGCAGTTTGAAAATGGGGTAAACGGATATGGCGCTGTCTAATAATAAATGTAATGTGAATTAATAGTGTAAGGTGCTCTGAAATGTAAATATATGAATTTAAAAAATCTTCATATATCTCATATATAGGGAGAATACTAAAAAGTGCTGTCAAGTGGATATCATGTCCAAGGTGGGTCTTAAAAAATTATCAAACATCAAGTCTGCAATAAAGGTGTTTTCTTTAAAAGTGAAAAAACATGTGTATAAGATGTAAAAAAAATAAAAAATATGATAGAATTTACAATAAAAAATATTATGTAGATAATATGTCCAAGGTGGGTCTTAAAAAATTATCAAACATCAAGTGTGCAATAAAGGTGTTTTCTTTAAAAGTGAAAAAACATGTGTATAAGAAGTAAAAAATATAAAAAATTTTACAATAAAAAATATATATTAGAAAAACGCAATAAACTGGATGTAAAGTCACACGTGTAAAAACGATTTCTTAAAAATGTCCCAAATATTATAAACTTTCAAATAATATCACACAAGTGCTCAAAGTGTTCATAAAACGTCTATAAACCCGATGTGCCCACACTTACCAGATCTTTCACACCCCTCAGGGGTCTCTCGTGTGTGGTAAATGGGGTCTTTGGACTTCTCCGGGGTGCAGCTCCTCCTTTAGACTCGCAGTTGGGTTGCTTTCCTCCTCCGTTCGTTTCCAGCTTTAACCCTGGTGAGTAGGTATTATTTCCAACTTCCTCCAGTCTTTCCTCAGCTCTAGCAGATCCCTCCTGTCTGCTCCCCAGACTACAGAGGTTTATTTGAAAGTTTATAATATTTGGGACATTTTTAAGAAATCGTTTTTACACGTGTGACTTTACATCCACTTTATTGCGTTTTTCTAATATATATTTTTTATTGTAAAATTTTTTATATTTTTTATATTTTTTACTTCTTATACACATGTTTTTTCACTTTTAAAGAAAACACCTTTATTGCACACTTGATGTTTGATAATTTTTTAAGACCCACCTTGGACATATTATCTACATAATATTTTTTATTGTAAATTCTATCATATTTTTTATTTTTTTTACATCTTATACACATGTTTTTTCACTTTTAAAGAAAACACCTTTATTGCAGACTTGATGTTTGATAATTTTTTAAGACCCACCTTGGACATGATATCCACTTGACAGCACTTTTTAGTATTCTCCCTATATATGAGATATATGAAGATTTTTTAAATTCATATATTTACATTTCAGAGCACCTTACACTATTAATTCACATTACATTTATTATTAGACAGCGCCATATCCGTTTACCCCATTTTCATTTCCGCTCCCTTCTACAGGAAGCTTTCGGAAGGCGGCAGTCTAGATTTCACCTTTAGTCCTCGCGCAGGGATTTTTTCATATAAGTTTGGCAGTTTACACCACAGCACCAGGTAAGTACGCTATCTGGGTCAGTTGGTGCAATCAAGGTATTCCCAACCATGAACACAAGAGGTTGCTACTGTAGTGTGCAGCTGCAGCTTGCCACTTCTGCACACTGGCTCAGCAGGACATGTTGCCAGCCGTTCACTGGCAGAAGGCCACTCCTCCCCGTTTCATAAGGTGCCCTGAGTAGTTTGTGGGCATGGTGAAGTTAGCAAATATCTGTGAGGATTTATGGCGTAGCGACCGAAAATGGTACAGGTTTCAATCCCCACAGGTGCTACATTGTGAGTTTTCCCTCCCAGCCTTTATAGGGTTGGAAGAGGAGGAGTAACGAGTGAGTGGACACCTCCGAAGCATATGCATTCTCTGATAAGGACACTCGAACTTCAAGTATCCCCCAGTCTCTAAGGACCATGTAAGAATTCAAAGCTGTCACTACTGGAAACCTCAGGACTTCAGGTGACAGGGTTAGGGTCTTGGAAAGCACCCAAACCAGCCAAGGCCTTCCCATTGCATGCTCATACTGTAGAGGATCTGAACAAGGACTGGAACCGTGGGGACAAGGTATTTAAATTCCCTGTGCAGTTTGTGCAACAATACCTGATAGGAGGACAGCTTCTGCAAAGAAAGGGTTGTCCTGGCTGGGAACCCTGTGGTATCTTATCTCAAAAAGACTCTCACAGTAGCGGTGGATGATGCACCAGGGTTTAAGGACCCTGCTGGCCAAAAAACTTTGAGCCTCTTTGTAATGTGTCCTTTTCCTTAGCAAGTGTGGCCATGCAATTCTCCCACAAAGCATAGGGCTAAATAGCCTGTAGCTCTGAGTCCAGTTCCTCAGCTGGACACCACTTGGAGCTCTTTACCAAGCATTACACTTCTGAGTGGACAGGTTGGAAAATTTTCTTGCCTGGACCTTATGTATGTCCACATGAGTTGAGTGCTGTGGCTGAAATTCTGGTCAGCAGGGCTCCCCTGCAAGAAACCGCTAGAATATATGCCCTTTTAGTGTTCGCTCCCTTTTGACGGATACATTTATTCAGAAGAGGAAAGAGCACTTTCACACCTTTTAAAAATGCAGCAAAAACCTGCAGAGCGTAAGCCATCTTCATCTGGAACTAAGAGGGGTTCCTTTCACTTCTTTCAGAAATCAGGGTCTAAGGAGAAAACTTTCAAAAAAAATCCTGAAACCCTAAGTCTGCCAAGATGGTCAACAAACCTTCATCCCAATGAAGGGGTACCCCCACTTCTGCAAGTGTGGGGACACCTCTTGGCTTTTGTGGCCATGTGGAACAGAGATATCCCTGATGCCTGGGTTCAAAACATCGTGCCCAGAGGCTACAAGCTGGAGTTTTGCGTCTTAACTCCTCCATGCTTCATGTCGTATAATGTGCCTATTGCACCTGACAAAAAGCAGCCATGTTTGCTGCACTGGACCTTTTGTGCTTCTGTTCCATAACCAGGAATTTTCAAGGTTACTATTCCAACCTTTTTAGGGTGTTCAAGCCAAAAGGCAATGTGTGGCCCATTCTAGACCTAAAGAGCTTAAACAAGTTTTTTCAAGTTCAAAGGTTTTGTATGGAATCTGTACAATTGGTAATTGCTTCCCTGCAGCAGGGGGACTTTCTGGCCTTGGTGGACATCAAGGATGTCAAAGAAGGATCTGTGTCCCTATTTTTCCACCTCATCAGTGCTATTGATGCTTTGTGGTAGGGGAACAACATTTTCAGTTTTGTGGCTTTGGCCCTTTGATCTGACCAAGGCACCAAGGTGCTGGCTCAAGTGTTGGGTGGGATCCTCATTCTGGGGTACAGGAACAGTTTGCTTTTAAGGGAGCAATTGGTGGACAGCCCCAATGCCAATGTACAACAAAAAGTCCTGCTTTACTTTGGCTGGGTCCTGAATCTTCAAAACTTGACCCTGAAGCCACTGCACTGCCTGCAGTACCTGGGCCTATTCTCTGACACAGCCCTGGCATGCGTTTTTTTTCCCCAAGAAAAACATCTGTCCCTTCGGTTGTCTGAGCTTGCGGCTTTCTCCTGTACAACCTTTTCTTATACTTCTCTAGGGCAAGGATGTTTTGAGATCCCGAAACTCCTTCCTGCTATTTTCTTGGTGTTTGATTTTAGTCGGGACATAGTGTTCCCTTCCTCTTGTCCAACTCTCAGGCATCCTTCGGAGATTTCTCTCCATTGTTTGGATGTGTTTAGGGCTGTAGGAATCTATTTCATGGCCACAGCTCCAACCCATATATCTAATGCTCTGTATGCTTTGCCCTTGGGGCTCCCAAAAGGGATAGGTTGCACTTTGATCCACAATTGGCAGGTGGATGTGGCATATCATTACTAAGCTGTACGACATGAAAAGAAAAGTTCTGTCCATTTCAGTGAAGACCCACTATACCAAAAATGCCAGTGCTTTGTGGGCCATCAGGTCTCGGCCTTCTGTTTACTCTTTTATTCCTGCTAAGAGGTTTGTTTTTGGCAGGCCTGTTAGCTGTTGTTTGTTGTTGCCTGCCCCTTAAAGAATGGTTTTTGGATATCCTCATTGGTCTAAAAAGGAACTTTCTTGTGTCCTGTGTGGGAGATTGGCTCGTGTGGATCACTTTCCCTGGGAAGAAGGCAGCTTGTAAGCAAACTTTCTTAAAAACTGTCTGGTTGCCAGCTTTATTTTGGTAAAACAGTTGCAGTTCATAAATAACCAAAACTAGCAAAAACAAAACCTTGCCATCCAGCGCTAAACTAATACAGACAGGATACCTCTCTATATGGTGTCAGGCTTGTCCCTGACTCCTTTAAGCAAATGCAAACCTTTTTCCGCCCTCAGAGCAACCAACAGCTCAAGGTCTTGGCTCTCTCAGTCTAAGCATACTGAGTCCCAGGGTGAGCTCCTGTGAGATCTCTTCCTGGTCATTATATTCAGCTGGAGAGGGATTTTGGGTGGACCAGAAACTCCGGGCTGGAACCAGCTCTGCAACGGTGGCTGGCAAAACCCGGCTCGGACTCTCACCAGTCCACTCCAAGTGAATGTACACCTCGCATAATGTCACACCTGCAATATACAATTAAGAAAATGTGATTTTTGACTTGACTCTGTAAAATAATTTTCTTAGAATACATCACAGGACTCAGGTCTCTCCCTCTGGTTGCACTCTGATATTGCATGCTTATAAAATTGAAGCAGGCGTGAGTAAAGTTTTGCTACTTGCCAGTGTCAAATCCCCTGGGGGTGTAACATAACCCAGTGGTCTAAGAAGCAAAGGATAAGTTCACGTTTAGTAACAGCAGTACAGAGAGAAGTTCCCCGTACTAGCTGTCAGTTTTTTAAATCAACACGGCTGTGCGGGGCTACTCCCACACAGTTGCGTCATTTGTACACAGAGCTCTGTGTATGAATGAACTACAAGTCCCGACATCTTTGTATCTGTTTGCCCATATGGGATTTATTGGCACACAGGTACACTGACAGGTCTGCAAGAGACCTGCATGGCACCAGAGACCTGCTGAATGCTAGTGCATTGCTTTACAGGCTCCAAAAAACAACTCTGCCTTCGCCCCCTCTCTAAGCTGATTGTTCTTTTACTATTATGAATGAACAATCAGCGCTTCATAATAGTAAAACATCACTCAGCTGCTGTTTTCTGTGATCTATCTGCCATTACTTGTAAACATTGATGGATCACACAGCCCCGCAGCACTGTGTGAGCTTTCACTTTTATGACTGCCATGTACAACACAGCCATGCAGTGCTGATCGGTCATTCAGAAAAGTGAAACATCACTGAACACTGCGGGGCTGTGTAATTTATCAGCTGTGTATGTTTACAAGCAGCCATTGATAGGCGCACAGCGCCACTCCCTATGATCATTTATGAATGGCAGTGCTGGTATCTGGCAGCAGAAAACCAGCGTTGTTCACAAATTCATCTCCTTTCATTGCCAGACAGGGAAGAGAAACCTGTCAGACCATTCTGCTTAGCAACGGGTTAGGATGGATTCCAACGGAACAAAGTACTGCATGCACTTGGCACACCAAAGGGTTAATTAAAATGTAAAAGTGTAGGCAGACATCTTTTTTTTTTTTTTTTTTTTTTTTTAAGAGCCCTCAGGTCTGATACAAGCAGTGGCCTTGCTCTTGGGAGGAATTATGTAATTATCAAAATGCCTTGATTGGTGGATATCCATCTGGCAGAGTGGGCATTCCTGTGCAAACTGTGTTTGCTTGCAGACTCCCCTGGGTAATGGCCAGATATGATGCTGAGCCTCTGTGAGTGAAAGAACTGAAAACTGAGATTGTAAGGCTGGAGGGGGCAGGGTGTAAGGGCTAGATGATTCTGGGTGTGTTTAAAGCAGAGTTCCACCCAAAAGTGGAGCTTTCACTTATCTGTCTCCCCCCTTCTAGTGCCACATTTGGCACCATTTGGGGGGGTGAGGGGAGCGGGTACCTGTTTTTGACGGGTACCATGTTCCCACTTCCGTCGGACCATGCCACGGCGAGGTACTTCAAAAATCCAGCTCCCTCCTCCTTCCCCTACTGTTGGGCCAGTAGGAGAGCGCAGCACACTTTGTGCATGCGCAGTAGGGACCCGGCCATGAAGCCGCAGGGCTTCACTGCCGGGTTCCCTTATTGGCAATGGTGGCGGCAGCACCCTACAGCCGATGGAAACATCAGCTGCAGTGCCAACATTGCTGGACTCCAGGACAGGCAAGTGTCCTAATATTAAAAGTCAACAGCTACAGAATGTGTAGCTGCTGGCTTTTAATTTTTTGAGAAGGCAGAACTCCGCTTTAAACCAGGAAATGAGGTGGAATCTAATCTAACTTGCTTCAAATTGTAATGCACACTGTGAGAAGCTCACAGTGCATAGTGAAATCAGAGTAAGCAATTTCAGTATAGGAAAGGAGCTTGTACAACTGTGCAACACTGAAGATAAGGCTGGAGTTCTGCTTTATAACATCAAGCGAACATCTTACTTTCATGAGTGGAGTGTAAATAAAGGAGTATCCCATGGCTGGGGAAAAAGGTGTTCTTTTATATCCAGTTACTGTTGAAAATAACATCACAGTGTGCCGCCTTAAATAATGTCAAAGGCAAATACCTTTGCCATGAGCCCAACATGTAGGTCTTGTTTATATTCACTAAGCTTGTCACTTTACCCCACACCAGTCCATAATCTTGGATATATTTATCTTGGGAAGATTGTTTACCTCCTTATTTGGTATCACAGATGCAGGGCTTTGGTAGCCTGCCCATTTCCCCATCCTTCCCATGAGGATGGATGACTCTCTTCCGCCAGTAATTCTCCTTTAGCCAACTAGCTTTAGCAGCACAATGTACTTACAGTAAGCCTGTGCAATGCTTCATAAGAATGTGACAGCAACATGTTAAAAATATACAGTATTAAGTAGTGTTAATTTGTTGATGATATAAAGTTGTGTGTACTTTAAAGCCCAATTTCAGGAATTGGACAAAATGCACACTTGCAGCCTCCCCTCCCCCATACTTCAAGGGTTAACTGCTTGTTCAGTCTAGGGGTGCCAGAATAGGAAGCATTCCCTTATTCCTCACTGCAGCAGTGCTAACGATGGTGCTGGGAAACCTCCTCTTAAGGGGACCATGGTCACACTTCTGTCTATTTCCCGTTTAATGCAGGTTAACAGCCCTGCATTGTACGTGACGATGCTGAAGGACTGCCAACAGTCCAGAGCACTAGAGCAAAAGAGGATAACGATGAAGTTGGCTAGATCGGTGGTAACGTAGGGGTACACCGTACCCACAGATGTAATGAGCAATATCCCGTGGGGTGGGGGGTGGTATAGGTATGATTTTGTATAATTCCATATGGTTGCGATCTTTCCTGATCCTGGACCAGCTCTGTGCAGCTGTCGCCTGAAAATGGGTCACAGGAGTGCAGAATGAAGTGCACTTCTGTGATCCCGAAGCTTTGGCCATACTTCTTTTACAAAAGATTTTAAATCGAACAGGTAAGTTAGGTAAACAATGAGACTGTTATAGCAAAAGCGGGGGAAAAAGTCCCAACACAAGGGTAAAACAAGAGAATTGTAGAGCTTCCAAGTTCCATTTAGCATCATAACGAGGGTCCAAAAGTTTCAGATTGAGAGAGCTCGACTTTAGCTTTGGCCATACTTCTACTTTAATGTCCATTTCAGAATAGTTGCCAATTTTCTTGTATAAAAACTGACCAGAGATTATACAGTATTATATAGAGCCAACAGTTTGCACAGAGCTTTACAACATGATAGCAGACAGTACAGTTACAATACAATTTAATTCAATAGGGCCCTGTTCGTTAGAGTTTATAATCTAGAAGGGAGGGTCAAGTGATCCAAAAGGTAATAACTGTGGAGGATGAGCTGATGGAGAAAATAAAAGTACAGTTTTTAGATATGAGCAGAATAGGCTTCTCTGAAGAGGAGGGTTTTCAGGGATTGTGTAAAAACAGAGTAGAAGATAGTCGGACACTTTGGGGTAAGGAGTTCCATAGGATAGGAGAGGCTCAGGAAAAGTCCTGGAGGCGAGCATGGATGGAGGTGAAGAGGGAGATAGAGAGCAGGAGATCTTGGGAGGAACGAAGAGAATTATTAGGTTGATATTTTGAGACTAGGTTAGTGATGTAACTGTGGACTGAGTTGTGGATGGCTTTGTAAGTTGTTAGTATTTTTAATTTAATTTGTTGGGTGAGTTCCATAATGGCAGCCAGAGAGGAATTGAGAGAGAGGAGTAGCAGACACTGAGCAGTTGGCGGCAGTATTCATCATGGACTGAAGGGGGGATAGCCTATGTAGAGGTAAGCCAATGAGAAGGGAGTGGCAGTAGTCGAGGGAGATGACCAGGGAGTGAATCAGGAGCTTTGTGGTGTCATTGGTTTGAAAGGGGCGTATTTTGGAGTTGTTTGTGGAGGTTAAGGCGGCGAGATTACAAGAGATGATATGATATATTACTGGGTGCATTTGGAACACATAGACACTTATTCTTTCTTTTCATTTAGAAATGTTCCCTGCTTAGTTGTGTAGCCATTTCTGCAGTGGGATATACCTCCCTTAAGCCACACAGTATTGCTTTACTCATTATAACTGCATAGTGAATATCTTCATTCATACATTTATTACACATTATGTATTGTATATTGCATGTACAACAAAAATTAATGGGTACATTTTTTTTTTATGGGGAGACTGGGTAGTGCCCTTAGTAGGTAAGCTGTCGCAGTATAGCACGCTAGTGGCACTTTACAGTTACAATGTGAACAGTGGCAATACAGATTTACTTGGAAATATCATTTTACAGTAATCTTATTTCACTTCGTTATTAAAGCTAAAGCAGGATGAAGACATTTCTGCCAGTCGTTTTGAGGATAATGAAGAACTTCGCTACTCTTTGAGGTCCATAGAGAAACATGCTCCCTGGGTGCGTCATGTTTTCATCGTAACAAACGGTCAAATACCATCGTGGCTGAATCTGGATAATCCACGAGTCACCATCGTAACACACCAAGTAGGACTTCTTCTATGTATTTGCTTAAAGTGGTTGTAAACCCTTACCCAGTGAAGTGATTGGCCTCAGGTGATACACAGAGATAAAGCAACTCCTCCTACATAAGTTGTATCTGTTAATCTGCAGTCTTTATTCCTCTACATCTGTTCAAAGTCCGGAATTTTTAAAGCTTGTCTGAGCTTCAGGAAAGCAGGGGGCAGGGAGTTCAAGTTGCTCTGTAGAACTCAGTGAAAGCTGATTGGAGGGAAGGGACACCCCCTTCACACAGCAAACAGGAACAGAGCTGAGCCTGTCAATCGTAGGCTGTGTGCTGGAGCTTCCTCTCCTGTCACCTTTTTACCTCCTGGTGTCAGGAAACCTTGTCAGAAGTGACTTATGTAGATAGCAAAGGAACGAGACAGAATATAAAAATTACACTTGGTGCTCTAAATTGAGACAAGTACACAGTAGGATATGCTTTGTTCTTATTTCATATCTGAGGTTTGAAACGGTTTGGGTTTCTTGCTTACCAATGGCTTTATTTTACTGTTCTTTATGTTCTTCTTTTTCAGCTTAGGTTTCAGTTTAGGTATCCATCTACATGTTTCCAGCTTTGAAAATGAGGTGTTGAAGTGATAGAATTGGGAATCATTTCATAGTGACCCGTGTCCTCTTGTCTGTGACCTTTATACTTACTGTGCTAGCTTGTTTATGGTTTTGGCCTATGTGCAGTGAACAGATTGACATGTTCATTTATCACCAAGGCACATATTTTAAACCATAGTTACAACTGCGGAGTGAAGTAAACCCAAACAAATTTTGTTTATGGATTACCCAATGGAAAAAGATATGTATAGCTATGTGCACTGTGAGTCTGAAAAATTCCCCCTGCTGATGCTGGACTTTCCTGTATCAAAACATTACTTACTAGGAGGACCAGCTTTTGATCTGTGCACATGTCTTTATATTCTAACACGTAGAGCTTGATTTATTTATATGCGCTAGCTAAAAACCACAAAGGGCTTGCTAATACTCTATAACCTCTATAACATAGATTTTAGTTTGTATACATACACTTGGCTTTCTTTGACACAATGCAAAGGGCAATTGTGTACAATTAGTTCTTACCTGTTGGAAATCAGCTTTAAAAGTGCAGCATGTCCAAGTTAAGGAAAGCTGATATCTGAGCTTTGGGGATTCCAGTTAAACTTTTATTTTGTACCATGTTATTTACAAGAGCCCATACAGTTGTTGTTTGATCACTTTTATTGAATGGAGCAAAGGTAAAAATGTAATGCACCTAGGAAGGAAACCAACTGTACTCATGCAAGTATGTACTTGTAAATGTTAGCGGTATTAAACTCAAAACCAAAAATATTATATATTGCAGCTTACCAGTCATTAGATGGGATGGCTGCATTAGTTTACCTTTTTAGGTATCTTCCCCTCTGTTTTCACGTAATCTGCCCAGTAACACACCTCCTGTAATAGAGTAATAGCAGTTGTATACCTGTATATAAAAAAAAAAAAAAAAACCTGTAAGAGAAAGGCATAATGAGCTAGTATGCACCGCATACTAGCTCATTATGAAATGCTTACCTTAGACCGAAGCTCCGCTCAGTCGCCGCAGAGGGAGCCGTCATGTTCCCTTGGGGGATCCTTCCGGGTACGCGACTCCGGCGCTGTGAGTGGCCAGAGCCGTGAGACGTCACTCCCGCGCATACGCGCTGGAGCCTGTCTTTCTGGCAAGGTTTGGCGCTATGCGCTGTGACATCAGCGGCTGCATTTATTGCTAATATCTCCTAAACCATGCAGGTTTAGGAGATATTAATTTTACAGACAGGTAAGCCTGTCAAAAAATAGGGTAGACAACCGCTTTAAGACATCGGCATTATTAGTCAAACAAGTGGCGGCTGGTGCTCAAATTTTCTGGGGGCAGTGGTGGCCCGCAGCCCCCACCCAGTCACCACCCCCCCCCAGCCATCCATCCATCCATCCATCCATCCGACCACCAAAAAGTGTCAAAACAAGCAAAAGCCTGTTCACTTACTTACGGGCCTGTGAAGGTAGCAATTAAACCAAGTCTTCACTTTTTAGCTTGAACTAAATATAAAATGCTAATATGGTAACTAAGTTACTGTGGATAACACATTCTTTTTTCCAGTTTGTTTATATTAAAGACTAAAGCCTGGTACACACTATCAAAAAAAAACAGACAGCTCAGGTTGGAGCCACTGTACTAACGATCCAACGTTAATACAGCGATCTCCCCTGTTGGACTGTTGTGTTCTGACAGGGGGATGGCCCCCCGCCAGAACACTTTGATCAGTGCTCTCAGCAATTGGCTGAGAGCACTGATCAGGAGCTGGTCAGCTGCTGGTTTTCCAGCATGCTCATCCGACAGAAGCCGGTTCTGATCGGACCGGCTGCCATATGTTGGCCTTTTTTTTAAATATCTCAATAGTGTTTATTCAAGGTTTTGGTAAAAATACAACTTTCATTAGCAAAAGGTACTGTATAACATGTACAGTATAAACCAACAGTATATTACGTACAGATATTGAAAGTATTTTGTGTTTATAGAGGCTAGTGAGTTTGACTTCTGGTTTGAGACAAAAGTTATAAAAATGACTAAAGCCTATTCACAGAATCGCAATGAGAAAGGAGCGTATTCTGGGAAGAAAACATTGTTAATTTTATGTATAAAAAAGAGGAAAGGGAAATGGGACTTTAAATGAAGAACGCGGTGGCTCAAAGTAAAAAAATGTAAATTAATGTTTAATGAATCATATATCTATGTCCGATCTACAAGTAATTTTGACCAAAGACATAATTTATCATATAGAAAAGGGTATCAAAAATACATATATGTTTATATAGACATGCATGTGGAGAAAAGAGACATAAATGATAGAATACATATGATGCAGTAATTATAACACATGATTGATGTACAGCCAAACACCATAAATTAGAACAAAATGTAATTGTTGATAGGAAACACGACATTGTTAGCTCTATGCATTTCGTGATTTTGGATCACTCTTCAGGAGCAAGCGTGTAATAT
Organism: Glandirana rugosa; assembly: GCA_018402905.1. Taxonomy (NCBI): domain Eukaryota; kingdom Metazoa; phylum Chordata; class Amphibia; order Anura; family Ranidae; genus Glandirana; species Glandirana rugosa. Next base: position 359,094 of record BLSH010350663.1, read on the forward strand.
GGATTTGCAATAAATTGCAAAAATAACTAAATGGTCCAACATGATCGAAAAAATATATATATAAAAGATTGATCGAAAAAGCCTTATTATTTACTTACAGAAGACCCATGTCTCAAAGTTATAATACTGAGGATTGTGAGCCCACCAGGGCCACCCCCATGGGAACATACTGTGGCCGGACTGCTGATTCCGCGATTGTTCCATTCTCTAAAACTATTGTGTCCTGCCTGCAAATTGGGCCAGGTTCAGAGAAGCTTCCACCAGCTAAGCTAGATCATGTCAATTTAACAGTTAATACAGATACTGATAACGAGGTATATGATTCTATTCATGTTAGAGAAAGAGGAAGGAAGGAAGGGAGGGAGTAGAGAGATTAAAGATGTTCAGGCAGATCTCCCTTAGCCCGAAGGAGGTTATAGAGGTGAATCTTAAGATTTGTATCCTATGTGGTGATGCCCATATATGCAGCCCAAGGTTTCCAAATGCTCGTGTATTTACCCATGGTATCTTATATAGCAGTGATGAGCAATTAGCGGACCTCCAAATGTTTTAAAACTACAAGTCCCATCGTGCCTCTGTCTCTGGGTGTCATGTCATGGCTTGTGGTTGTCAGAGTCTTGCTATGCCTTATGGGACTTGTAGTTCTGCAACAGCTGGAGGTCTGCTAATTGCATACCCCTGTTATATAGTAGAGCTGCACGATTAATCGTATTAAAATCGCGATCTCGATCTACCCCCCCTGCGATCTCCATCAGGCATTACCGCGATTTTCAGTGCAGTTAATGGGGTCCGACTTGTGGGGCGAATCAGCGCGACTTGACAGTAATAAAGTGAATGCAAGTTGCCTGAAGGCTTTTCAAGTCGGAGCGACTTGAGTCTCTGGGGAAGTCAGGGGAAGTCTGGGCAGAGAGCCAAGTTCTGAGTCATTATTGATAAAAAGATACAAAGTAATTTTACTTCAAAAGCTGTGTGAACTCCCCTTCTATAGTTGTTTGGTTTAACCATTTAAAGACTAAATCTTTCCTGACATTTGCTCTTTACAAATAAAAATCCATTATTTTGTCCTAGAAAACAACTTAGAACCCCCAAACATTATATATTTTTTTTTAGCAGAGACCCTAGAGAATAAGATGGTGGTTGTTGCAATATTTTATGTCACACGCTGTTTGCACAGCGGACTTTTAAACGCATTTTTTTTGGAAAATTTACCCTTTCAAAAACCTAAACAGTGCTGTTAGCCCAATTTTTTTGTATATTTAATATATTACGCCGCGAGAATCGTGAGAGAATCGTGATCTTTATTCTAAGTAAAAAAATCGTGATTCTCATTTTGGCCAGAATCGTGCAGCTCTATTATATAGTATTAGCCACTCTTTCTTGTGTCATTAACCATGATATCTTTCATTTATGTTGGCCGTTTTTTATTGTACTGGCCGATATCTCCCGACATTTCGCCCGTGTGTACTAGGCTTAAGCCCTGTTTATATCCGAATTAGTAATAGAATATAACCCCAATGCAATAACTAACTTGCATGTTTCTAACCCTCCACACTTCAGAAACCAAGCCAAATTTGTTATAATAATATTGTTTTTAGTGACATATCTATCTTGTCCATGGTATTGCACCATGTACAGTAGCAATGACTGTATTTGTCTTTTTCATCCAGTCTCTCTCAGATCATGGACATACTGAGAACTTTGCAATGTCCTCCTGTATACTTTAGTCTGTAATCCCTCTCAGATCTCCGTCAAGTACTGTACGAGCACAGGCAAATGATCTCACTTGTCCAAAAGCCATTATCAGCTTTCAGTAGCCCTGACGCCTTGTTGAAAGAGATATTTGTTATGTAGTAATGCCTAAGTTTTAGCTGTGAAGAATCCGAGCATCTGTTAAGGGTAATAAAGTATTGTAGTTCTTTACACCAGTGATTACCATGTTAGCATTCTCTCCAGTTTGACCAGACTTAGTTACTGCATTTATCCATGATAATGTCTTCTTTGTTTTTCTTACTAGGAAATCTTTTTGAACACTAGCCATTTACCTACCTTTAGCTCTCCTGCTATTGAAAGCCACATTCATCGGATTCCTGGACTTTCTCAGAAGTTCATATATATGAACGATGATGTTATGTTTGGTACATATGTGTGGCCTGATGATTTTTATAGCCATTCAAAGGGTCAGAAGGTAAGCATAAATTCATCAACTGGATTATAGAACAACAACAAAAACAGTTCATCTGTCTATGTGCAGAGGCTCTCAGTGATGTATCTGGCTCCGAGCAAAGTAATAAATTATAAAATAGGTTGAATCTTGCCCTCTCCTACCTTCAGCATATATCTAGGCATATCCATTAGGTTTCATCGGACAATTGGAGTGTATATGTGTGTACATAGGTAAGAGGGATTTTTCACTCTAATTTAATGTTAGCAATACATGATGTATTTAGGTGAACCTTGCCATTCCTGTTTCTATTGCATCTGACAGTGCCTTTTCATGGGTTTTTGTAAACTCTTTATTACTATCTGTCTGTTGTCACAACTGCTTTAAAGCAAAGTTCTGGTTTCATTAAAAAAATATATATATATATATACTCCCCTAGGGAGATGCAGCATCTGTCCCCCCCGCTGCCTCCAAGACCGAGAACTGATTGATCAAAGGCCACTGGTTGCTCAGCTCTTGGTCTTCTGTGAGCAGAGAGCTAGTGAGGGAGCTTTGCCCCTCCAGTGCTCTCTGGAGTTCCGGGATGTGGAGGGGATGGGAGCCGCCGGCCCATGCTCTCAGCAGCTCGCTGAGCCAGCTGCCGGTCAAGACATCTGGGCGGATCCCGACTGTGACGGGAGTCACTTGGGGGGGGGGGGGGGGGCAGTGGGACCCAGAATCCCTTGGAGAGGTCAGGAAACCCTTGCTTCAGCTCCCCATGCCCCTCTTTTGTTTAGGGACACAGGGTGACTTAGAAAAATAATGGACAACTACTATTACTTAACAGGGACAGTAATATTTATCCACAATATCTCCCAGGAAATATACAAAGACTATTCCTGGTTTATTTGATTCTGAACTATACATATCAATTGAAAGAGTTGGTCACATTGGCCTCTGTTCAATGTAGGAGACGAATATTCTGCTGCTGTGGTCGGTCTCTTGCTATTGTGTGAAGGTGTTCTGTGTTTATACTAATGTTAATATTTATTGTACATTCTGAGCTAGAAGACGACAAGCCTGGCCTTAGTGCTGGTTCACACAGGGGCGACTTGCGCTCCGACTTGAGTCACCTCAAGTCGCCCCAAGTCGCTTGACATCTCAAATCCCATTGAAGTGAATGGGAGACGTCTTAATGTACGCTACTGAGTCGCTCCAACTTAAAAAAAAAAAAAAAAAAAAAAAAAAAAAAAAAAAAAAAAAAAAAAAAAAAAAAAAAAAAAGGTTCCTGTACTACTTCAAGGTGACTTCTATCAGACTCGTGCCTATAGGATTCAATGGAAGTCGCCTCCAAGTCGGATCCCCCATCTTAATGGAAGCGACTTTACAGTGAAAAGAATAGAATTTATTTGGGGAAGCCCCCTCCCTCCCTTCTCTGATTGGCCACATTCAAAGTCGCCTAGCATAAGTCGTGTTGAAGTCGCGCTGCAATTGCCTAGCAAAGTCGTGCCAAAGTCGAATCACCCCTGTGGGGATATCTGATTAATCACAACATTGTCCAGGTTATTAACTTAATGTTTAAAGTATATGTTGGTTGTTTAGCTATGGTAATTCTATTCCTCTGTGCAGTGTAAACTTTAGGTCAACTTGAAAAAAACAAATAAACAATGGAAAATAGCCCAGAACCCAGAAAAATCCTCCTCCCTCTGTTCCCCCAGGCGGCCAGGCCCCTCCTCCTTCTCTGCAAAAACGGCGCCGACTGACCCAAAAATTGTCATTAGGTGGCCGGCGCCAGACAGAAATACATGTAACTGGCACTGGCACACTTGATATGTGCTGGTGCCAGCCCAGACACTCCCAGTGAATAAGCGGCGCCAGGCTGACCAAGCAGTGCCAGGGGTGCCGGCAAAGAACGCCTCGCGGGACGTCATCATGCCGCTACCCGAGGTGACATCCACTCATCGCATTGACTCAGATTCAAGAAGCGCTGGGATCCACCGGCGTTAGCCTGTCCTGGAGCACCGCATTTACTACACCATTCAATGGCCCTTCCTGGATAGCTGATGTGGTAGCTGATTATAGCTAGCAGTCCCTGACACTGCAATGCGCTCATTCACTCCTTGTTTGTGAGTAACATTTTTATCGTGTTTTAATAAACTTTGCCTGCACTTAGAGGCGCCTATGCATCATTTGGTTCCAGTCTCTTAGAAGTGTTCTCTTCTGTTGGCATGGAGATGCCCTTTGGAATACTGGATTGCATATGATATTTGGGCTTTAAAATTGGACTGTATATTCATCCTATATATTACCAACACTTAAGCCACTAGGTTTATGCTCTCATAATATTTACCTTTTGTACTGTTCACAGGCACACTGTCCGTCTGTGTGTGTTTTCTGAAGTGCAGTTATAAACTGTCCACCACTCCGCCATTTTTTAAAAGTGCAGCGGCAGTGAAGTGGTTAAGTTAAAACTCTTGACAAAATGCTGTTAATAATTAAAAATCTTTTTACTTATATCTGATTTTTGTTTTTAAAAGCATAATTTGGAACAAAAAAATAGTTCTTCATAAAATGTTCATCAGGTATTAGGAAACAAAATCTTTATTGACAACAGATTTCTGGGGCTTTGTGATTTTTAAAGCGGTTGTAAACTCTGATTTGTGTTTTTTACCTACAGGTAAGCCTATAATAAGGCTTACCTGTAGGTAAAATGAATATCTCCTAAACCTGCATGGTTTAGGAGATATTCACCCTGCATGCAGCCACTGACATCAGCGGCGCTTGCACTCTAAAGGTCTGGCTTACCGTGCTGGAACTTCAGAGCTCCTTGCCGGAACCGAGGACTCCCGCGCATGCGTCATTGCAGCTCCAGGGCACACGGCGCTGGAGCCCGCAATCCCAGAAGAATGGACGGGAGAAGATGTCAGCCCTCTCAGTGGTGACCGGGCGCTGCTGAGAGGGCTTCGTTCTAAGGTGAGTATTTTATAATGTGCTAGTATGCGATGCATACTAGCACATTATGCCTTTGTCTTGCAGGGGTTTTTTTGTTTGTTTTTTTACTTAGGTTTACGAACGCTTTAATAGTTAGAAAATACAGCTTATACAACAAAAATGAATTCCCTAAATGATTTAAGGAGTAATACATTTTTGTGTTTTTACATGCAGGTTTATTTGACGTGGCCTGTTCCTAACTGTGCAGAGGGATGTCCAGGATCTTGGATTAAAGATGGTTATTGTGACAAAGCTTGCAATAACTCTGCGTGTGACTGGGATGGAGGTGATTGCCTTGGTAAGCTCCTACTTTGTTAAATCTCCTCCAAAGATTCTAGAATGAAATACATTTGATATTTTTTCCTCCTTAAAAGACATTTGTCAATAAAATAGTACTATTAATACCTTGTCATATATTTTTTGCAGACAATATTTTTATCAGAAAACAGTTTATTGAATTATTTAGCAAAATGGAATACTGCTCACATCAAAGTAGACAAAATCCAAGATAGGTGGCACAGTAGATATCCGAGTAAAGGACAGTGTCAGGTGTTACATAAGTTATAAGGCTTTAAACATTCTCTAGGTCCTTCATAAAGGTGTACAAGCACAATCCATTTCAAGTATCATAGACTTAAATAAAGAGAAAAACTATAAATGTTCTCCCAGGAGAAAAAGAGGAGGGGGGGTGGAGGAAGGAGTAGAGCAAGGGAGATGAGGGGGCACAAAAAGCAGGAGATTTGGAGGGGGGGTAGAGGAAGGGAAGATAGTGGGAGTTGATCATCAAGTGTTTTCTAATACATCCCGGCCCTGGGCATCAATCTTGTCAAATTTCTTGACAATTCCTACTCGCATACATTATCTTGTATAAATGTAAAACTGAGTTAATAACCTTCCCCCAAGTAGAGAGAGTCGGAGGCGTAGAAAGGAGACTTCTAGTCCATTTCCAATCCATTTCTTTGGCAGAAATTATAGAGGGCACTTAGGTAGGTATACAGTCCTCCTCTGTGAGTTTAGGGATATCTACTCGCCAATGGTCGTACAAAAAGAAAACAGGATTTTTGTACTAGCTGTACAATCATTTTCTTCAAGTTCATAGTGAGACACAGGTCCCTCACCTCTGTATTTATGGCCTTACGTTTGGCACTTCTTTCTTACAGTGTCCAAATCCACCTGTAGGTGGCAGTATAACTCAAATGTCTCTTAATTCTGTGCCCCTCAATCAATTCAAAGAAAAATAATATACAGTTTACTGTTTTTCTGTTAGGCATGCAACATATGGAATTATTGTATAACTAAAGGCGACATTTTTTTGAGTTATGGAGATAGTGGAGAGGGATTAGAACACATGTCAGTTTTTTTCTGTTTTCTCTGCCCGTTAGGGAGATTCACCCTCTTTATTTTTCCTGTTTATCCTTATCAAAAGTGAAAGTAAAAAAATCCCAAATTTTAGTTTTTTGATTAGCACCAGGACAGTAATAGAGGGGAAATCTTTCATTGGAGACACTAGTTCTGAGATTCCCTTACTTTGGCAGGATCTTCTGTTTTGACTATGGGACATCCCCAATGGAACATAGATCGCAAAAAACTGACAGGGGTTATATTTCTTCTATCCTTCTGTACTGTATCCAAAATTAAAAATAAAGTTTTTCCTTTAGTTCTTCTTTAACAGAAAATGGTCCCTTGATAGGTTGTGGCAGACAATAGTTGTTGTTATTTGATTATGTGAGTAAGCAATTTTATATGCCAATTTGGCATGTCAATGTCTTTAGATTATTTTAGCTTATTTTATGTAGACATGTTATGATTTGTTAAAGAATTGTTCTTTTCCCACTCCTATAGGTAACACAGCAGCTGGTCGTTTTGCACCAGCTCTTGCTGGAGGAAGTATTCTCAATGGACAAGCCTGGCAGGCTGGAGTGGGAATAAGTGGTGTTTCTTATTGTAATCAAGGCTGTGCTAATTCATGGCTTGCTGACAAGTTCTGCGACCAAGCCTGCAATGTGCTTAACTGTGGATTTGACGCAGGCGATTGTGGACAAGGTGAAGTAAATTAAATTGTTTTTGCCGTTTCAAGAATCCTTAGGAAACTTTAAGGACTCGTGCACACTGCATCTCAAAGAAGCGGCTCCTACAGGCCTTTGAGACTTTTGAGCCCTCATTTTTTTTCTGCCTGGAAACTCCACTCCATGTTAGCGAATGTGTTCAAGCACACTATGGATCTTTCTGGAGTTTACAGACATATGCTCTTGCAGGCAGAAAAAAAACCCACGAAGCTTGTGTTTTCGAGAGGAGCTTTCAAGCAGAAAAGATGCCCAAGTGCCCAAAAACGCATGAAAAAAGAGTGAAAAAGCACAAAAAGCTTGTAAAAAAAGATAAAAAACCGCATACGCTCAGAAAAACTCAAAGGAGCTTGAAGTAGCTGAATAAAAACATGCTAAAGAGCATGAAAAAAGCACAAGTTTCTTCATGCTTTCAGGCAGAGATATAAAAGCTTAAATTCCTGTAAAAGCAGCTCTTTTTTTTTTTTTTTTTTTGAGCTGCAGTGTGCATGAGCCCCAACTCTACGGTGGTATGTGTTACAAAACATATGGAAACATTCCATAAGGCAGTGAAAAGTCTAATAACCCCGAATGACCAATCAGATATTCAGTCCTTGAAAGATCAAGTAAGAGAACATTTCCTGGTGCATCATGGCAGCATACACATGGGTTGTGGCTCCGCCCCCACAACATGATAGGACTGGTTAACTATAAATCAAAGACAGACCCGGCTCACAGCATTCTCTTCCCTATGGAGCGCTGAGGTCAGGACTAGTCCACTCCTTTTTTTCCTCTTACGACACTCGGCCCAGACAGAAACTAAATATCAATTGGTCAGGATAGTACAACACCCCCGCCTCGGTGTTGGGTACACATACGACGGTACTACGTGGTCCTTTACAAGAGAATGAACTAGAAAGTTCCTGACTTATAGACTAACCAGTAAGCCCCAATAATCTGAAAAGTGACGGAATACCTTACAAAGGTATACAAAACATTGTGTATGGTGGCATCTCAACCCCGAGTACGTGTGACGTCGAGTTTTTTTTTTTTTTTTTTTCTCGACGAAAATGTCCTTAAATTCGAAAATATAGAGACGGACTTTCG
>BLSH010350663.1:372520-385739 GCA_018402905.1 Glandirana rugosa
ATCTTTTGCCTTTTAACATATGAGGGGAAAGGCATTAAAAGGAAAGGACCACGTAGAAGTACCGTCGTATGTGTACCCAACACCGAGGCGGGGGCTCCCAGGAAACACCTTTATTACACTTTAAGTGAACCCGGCTCACGACAGTAAAATTTGGAAAATTCATGGTGCATAATTGCACTTCTGATCATTACAAAATTTTTCTTGCACCCTCCCATATGGCGAGTTAGGTCCCATGTGTATGCTGCCATGATGCACCAGGAAAACGGAAAATTGTATGCTCACCTTTCCGTAATTTTCCTTTCCTGGTGCATCTTCATGGCAGCATACAGATTCCCGCCCAAATTGGTGAGAGTTACAGAGAATGCTGTGAGCCGGGTCTGTATTTGATTTATAGTTAACCAGTCCTATCATGTTGTGGGGGCGGAGCCACAACCCATGTGTATGCTGCCATGAAGATGCACCAGGAAAGGAAAATTACGGAAAGGGGAGTATACAATTTTCCGTTTTCTAGTTGTTTGCTATGGGTTACTGCACTTTCTGTATTGTAAATATTTTCTTGAGTGCTTTATTGAATAAGTGTGTTGAAATGTATCTCTAGGCTTTTCTGTAAGTGGCTTATGTCCATCATGCCCCAGGGGATATATTTTTGCAGTGAATGAATACATACAAAATCAGTCAAACCCATCTTACCAGCAAGAGTATCTAAAAAAACTAAACAAAACAAAAAATAGCAAACATTAGCCCTTTGTGCACACTAGTCCACATTTTCAGCTCTTAGCATGAAAGCACTAAGGTCTGCTCACCAACATTTTACACTGTAGCAGCAAACAAATCTAAAGGGCAACTCCAGGTTATTTGCAATCCCCTTTTCAACTCCCACTAACTAACCGCTGAAATAAAAAATAAAGTATCCAAGTGCCCATTTTACTTACCTGAAGCAACAGTATCATTGAGTATCCTTCTCTCTACTTCTGTTTACTTCCTGGAGTCCTACTTTGCGTGTCCACATCGCTGCTTGCTCCTATTGATGGAGATGACACTTCCAGCAGCCGAGTCCTCTGTCTTAGGCTCCAGAGGCAGTAGAACTCACAGAGGCGATGAGGGGACCTGTGCCCAAAAAGATATTGAGCAGGAAAAAATGCCAGGCCCCAGGGAAGGAAGTTAGCTTGGCTTATAAAAGATAAGGTGAGTTTAGTCCATTATACTGCAGGGTGGCGTAGAAAGAGGAATAAGGTAATTGAGGCACAATGTGCTGTTTGCCTGGAGTTGGGCTTTAATCAGTTGCCAACTGCTGTACAACTATAAGCGGCGACCTCATGGCTCTGTCCCGCGAATCGCTGCTTATAGTCGTCACTTTAGTGCCTGCCGCACACTCCCTGAGCGGGTCCGTGGGTCAGGTGGACCCAACGTCTGCCGGCGACTCGCAATGCCCTGTGACAGAGCCAGATCGGGGAACCGCTGATGTAAACACAGCAGAATCCCGTTCTGACAGGTGGCATGTCAGAGATCTACTGATCCCTGTACTCGGGATCAGTTAGATCTCTGGTGCCCCTGGCAGCCCAGCCCCCGCACAGTTAGAACACACCCAGGGAACACAGTTAACCCCTTCACTGCCCCCTTAGTCTTAACTCGTTCACTGCCAATGACATTTATACAGTAATCGGTAACTATTTAAATTTCTGATCGCTGTATAAATGTCATTGATCCCAAAAAAGTGTCGAAAATTTCCGACATGTCCGCTGCAATATCTCAGGCCCAATAAAAATCGCAGATTGCCGCCATTACTAGTAAAAAAAAAAAAAATTGTAAAAACGCCAGAAATGAATTCTCATGGTTTGTAAACGCGGCAACTTTTGCGCAAACCGGTCAATAAATGCTGATTGCGATTTTTTTTTTACCACAAGTATTAGGAAGAACATAAATTGGCCAAAACCGATGAATAAATTTGTTTTTTTTATATTTTATTTTTGGAATTGTATTTTAGCAAAAAAGTAAGAAATATTGTTTTTTTGCAAAATTGTTGCTCTTTTTTGTTTATAGCGGTGATCAGAAATGATGCAGAGGTGATCAAATACCACCAAAAGAAAGCTCTATTTTTGGGGAAAAAAGGACGCACATTTTGTTTGGGTACAACGTTGCATGACCGCACAATTGTCAGTTAAAGCGACACAGTTGCGAATTGCAAAAAGTGCTCTGGTCCTAACAAGGGAAATCCTTCCGATCCTTAAAGAGGAAGTAAACCCTGATGGGGGTTACTTCCTCTTTATTCCCCTGCAAAGTACAAACATAATGGGCTACTATGCATCGCTTACCTGAAAACGAAGCCTGCAACTGTGCAGGGAGCATCCATCTTCAGCCTCTCTTCCTTCCGGGCCGCGACTCCGGCTCTGTGACTGGCCGGAGTTGCGTGATGTCACTCCCGCCAGTCACGGCACGATTTCAGTGAGGAAAAGGCACGTAGGCCGTTTCTTCACTGTGCATTTGCCGAAATGACGTCGGCACATCTACTACAGTGCATATCTCCTGAACCGTGCAGGTTTGGGAGATATTTAGGACACCTACAGGTAAGCGTTATCCTAGAGTTGACAACCACCTGTGGTAAAGAAGTATCACTGTTGACCTCTCCTTCAGAAAGTACTCGTTTCTTTGTTTTCATGCAAATCCAATGGCTTAGTAAGTCACTGACTCAGAACAAATGTGTAGACTAGTTTTGAGTTCTGACTTCTCCCTGATTTTCCAGTTTGGCATGCTTGTTCCATGTCATTGAGCCTATACTAGTTACATCCATTTTGCTTATTAGAATTCCTCAAACACCATGACAAATATTAGTGAGAAATTTTAAATACTAACCCTTATTTTTGAATATTTAAATTGTTTTTCCTCCTCTAGCATATCATTGTTAGGGCATACTGTGGTATTGGTTATATGGTTTCTGCTGAAGGTAAGAGAATTTTTTAGGCAGAGCCACTGATTGGCTATCTGTACCTTGATCATTTTAAAAGGGATCGCATGACCAGTTCCTCATCGTAGGTCATGTGACCTATGCCTATGTATAGAATTGCTTGCAGTATTGCTTTGAACATTTCTGTTATGTTCCCTGATGAAATGGCTGATGCGGTTATTTTAATAGCACTAGAAACCTGAAAGAGGGTTGAAACTTTTCACACCTCTATGTCCCTATTAGATATTGCCCTTCGTGGGAAGATTTCATCTCATTATTTTTTTCAGAGACAAAAATAGGAAGTGTGGGGAAATCCCATATCCGAACTGTCACTTGTGACTCCATTTGGGACATTTACCCACAATTCCAGGTAATCTTGATCATAACCCCCAACTGTCAAACATAGAAACTGGTGGAAATTTGCATTAGGATTCAGGACTCCCAGTGTGCTTAGCAGGAACGAAAACCTGATGCAGTTATAAGGAGGTGCTTGCTTTTGTATACACTTACCACTTTGTTATTCATCCTGTGACTTCAGGGACATTTAATCACTTGATTGTATAAAAACTTTATCCCTAATACTGATAAAATGAACCTGTGTATTTTATTTGCAGATCACCTTGGAGAGTTATACAAGATAAACATGCTCCAAAACCAGACCCATTATGTTGTTCCTAAAGGGGAAAGTTTGCCCTACTTCAGCTTTGCTGACATAGCTAAGAAAGCAGTAGAGGGCAGCTATAGTGAAAACCCAATTATTCGCCATGCTTCTATTGCTAATAAGTGGAAAACTGTGCATCTGATCATGTATTCTGGAATGAATGCTACTGTAATTCATTTTAACCTCACCTTTCATGATCAGAATGACAAAGAGTTTAAAATGCAGATTTTCATAGATGTTGACACAAGCGAAGAACAAAAACTTAATATTACACCATCTTTACAAGGAAAAAGAGATATAGTAAGCACAACACTTACTCCGGAAGCAGAAATGCTGTTTGAGGACATTCCTGAAGAAGACAGGTTCCCAAAGCTCAAGAAGGAGAAGCCAGCTGAGATACAAGATGGAGATATCCATATACCATATATGAATTTATCTGCTCTTCCAAACATTATACAGCTGGCCCTACAGGATCTTGACCTGAAGCTTGGCAAAGGTGACATCACATGGAAAGGGTACAACATGTCAAAAGCGGCTTTGCTTAGGCAATTTGGCAGCATCAAGCCACAAACAGATCAAGCTTTAAATGCCACCAAACAGGAGATCAATTTAGCACACATATCCAAAAGCAAAATGGTAACTGAAAACAAGGCTAATTCCAAGCAAATTACCTTTAGATCAAGAGAACTAGGGCAAGAAAATGGGAAATCTGCCACGAAAAAGGAATCCCAGCTTAAGTTCAGTGCCCTGGGCTTCAAGGTTTCCCGATTGCCCGGAGATGTAAACAACAAAGAACCAGAAATATCTAAGGAAGACAGCTTTGTTCAAGGAAGAAAACTCCAGAGTTATCAACCGCTTTATGAAGGGTTCTTACCATGGGAAAGAAGAAAGTATTTTAAAGACCTCTTTGATGTAAGTCATTTCTGGTGACATAGTCATGATTAGCTACGATACTTGAATTATACTGCTTTTTTATTTTCAATCACTTTCTTCTTTTTTTTTCTTTTACTGGAGTAGGGGAAGACGACAACGTCTATTAGTTTTTTACTGCTGTCTGTGCCCCTGTTGCTGATTTTTGCCTCCCATCCTGCGTGGTAAAATCATTGTCACCATAAAATTAACTGATGATAAATCTCTCAGAAAGCCTGACATTAGTAACAGCTTGACAGGAGTTCTTAACCTTATCAAGAGAAAAATGGTTTTCCTGAACCTACACTGGTGTGTACAGTTTGCAACAGTTGGTACAAATAATGTTAATACGATATATCCCAACAATTTCACAATGTTACATCCTCATCAACAATAAACGTAGAAACAATAATAATAGTCCTTCTAATTCAAAGGTCTGATATGAGTCCACATTACCCAGATCTACTAACTAATGTCTAACTAGTGTACTAACTAACAATGTCATCCTTTATCCTTTAAACATCAAAAAGGCACTACTTTAACCACTTCAGCCCGGAAATTTTGGCCCCTTAATGACCAGGCCATTTTTTGTGATTCAGCACTGCGTTATTTTAACTGACAATTGCATGGATCAGCGCTGTACCCAAAATAAATTGATGTCCCCCCCCCCACAAATAGAACTTTCTTTTGGTGGTATTTGATCACCTCTGCGGTTTTTATGTTTTGTGCGATAAAAAAAAAGACCAAAAATTTTTAACAAAAAGCAAAAAAAAATATATTTTTTACTTTCTACTTACTATAAAATACATCCAATTAAACAAAAATGTGAAAAATCGAATTTCTTCAAAAGTTTAGGCCATTGTGTGTATTCTGCTACATATTGTTGGTAAAAAAAATCCCAGTAAGCGTCTATTGATTGGTTTGCGCAAACGTTATCACGTCTACAAACTATGAGATATTTTTATGGCATTTTTTTATTATTATTATTATTATTGCGATTTTTAGTGGGACTGTGACTTTGAGGCGGATAAATCAGACACCTGACACTTTTAAAACTTTTTTGGGAACCAGTGACATTGTTACAGTGATCAGTTATAAAAATATGCACTGTTACTGTAGTAATGACCCTGACAAAGAATGGGTTAACACCAGGGGCGATTAAAGGGTTAAGTATGTCCCTACGGGGTGCTTGCTAACTGTATGGGGGATGGACTGACTGGGTGAACACAGAGATCCATGTTTCTGTTTAGCAGGAGCAGAAGATCTCTGTGTCCTCCCCTGTCAGAACAGCGATCTGCCTTGTTTACTGCCTCTCTGGGGAATGATTGTGGGTGGCCGGCAGACCCACTGATTGGCTCCCCCACTGTCCAATAGGCACACGCTCACCCACAATATCTATTGCACGAAATGGCGTACAGGAAAGTGATTTTACGCATTAAAGCCGCCCTGCCACAGTATATAAGCAGTGGGTGGTCTATAAGTGGTTAAAGTAGTTGTAAACTCACATGTACCCAGTGAAGTGAATGGCCTCAAGTAATACATGGAGATGAAACAATTCCTCCTAGATAAGTTGTACCTGTTTATCCGCAGCCATCTGTCTTATATAGGTTTTTACAGCACACAAATAAAAGGATTTTTTCTTAGCAGCAGAAAGCAGGGGATGGGAATCTGACATCACACACACACACACATTGCAGAGCTAGATTACATAGCTGATTGGAGAAAAGGGACACTCCCCTCTACACAGACTCGGAGAAACATAAAGCTGAGGGTATGAGTTATATGACGTGTGCTGGACAGGGGACAGGTCATTTCCTGGGAGGCTGAGGTGTCAGCTTAGGCTACATTTGCATGGGCAAGTAGTGCTGGTGTGAATGATCGTGACAGGAATCTGCCAATTTCTGCTGCTACTTCAGCCACCTGTTAACAGCCAGCTGCGGCCGCCAAGCCCTGTACATTTCAGTGACAGGACAGTGGCGCCACAGTTATCCATGACTGTCTTCAGGGCCGGATTCCTGCCGCTGTCAGTGCTAATCGCCTATGCGACTGTAGCCTTAATCTGTTAGGAGTGAGTCATGCAGAGAGGAGAGATCAAAGAGCAACCATACATGGTGCTTTGGATTGAGGCTAGTACACACTATAGTGGGATTTGCTTTATTCGTTTATCATATCTGAGGTTTACAACCACTTTAACCTGTTCTCTGCCATGGACATAAGGCAAAAGACCTACAGAACTGTATCCAGCTCACCAGATCAGTATGCCATACATGAGCTGCATTTCCTCTTCTTCTGTCAATTCAGTGACCATAACGTTTTAGCAGAACTGTTCAGCAAACTCTGCTGTATAGCTATTTGCCTAAAATGTAACCTTGCCGCTACGCTCTGCTTCTCCAACAGCTCTGTCATCTCCCTGCTTCTTTTTTAAATGGCCCCTGCCTCTTATTTCTCCCCCACGTCTGCTCTGATCCCCCTCCACTATATCATATACAGTATTGTGCAAACGTTTTAGGCAGGTGTGCAAAAAATGCTGTAAATTAAGAATGCTTTCAAAAATGGAAGTGTTAATAGTTTATTTTTATCAATTAACAACATGGAATGTAAATGAACAGAAGAGAAATCCAAATCAAATTAATATTTGGTGTGACCACTCTTTGTCTTCAAAACAGCATCAATACTTCTATGCACACACTTTTTGCATGAACTCGGCAGGTAGGTTGTTCCACACGTCTTGGAGAACTAATCGCAGATCTTCTGTGGATGTAGGCTGCCTCATATGCTTTTCTCTCACCATGTAATCCCAGACAGTCTCCATGATGTCGAGATCAGTTCTCTGGTGGCCAAACCATCACTCCCAGGACTCCATGTTCTTTACACTTAAGATAGCTCTTAATGACATTGGCTGCACTTTTGGGGTCATTGCCCTGCTGCAGAATAAATTTGGGGCTAATCAAACACCTCCCCGGTGGTATGGTATGATGGTTAAGGATCTGCAGGCTAAATGTACCCAATTAGATTGATTGATCAACTTGGGTACAACCAGCCTGCTGGATTTTACATGTGATTATTGCTAGCAGCTGTAAAAGCCACTAGCAATAACCACTATGTTCTGGCGGGGACGGTTTTGGGGAGTCTTTCACAAGCTTGATAGCTGTAAGTGAAAAAATTAGCTTATTTACAGTTTTACGTACATTCGAATTTTCACCATTTCACAAAAAAGCACACTTTAAAATGTACCAAATTGCACTAATATATTCAATACAATTTTGGCTTTTAGATTTAGTGGGACTTCAGCAGGAATTTTGTAATTTATGTTGGGTTCGTGTCTGCTAATAACGATTTAATGTATATTTAGCGAAAATATTTTGATAAACATTTTAACAACTGATGGGGACATAAAAAACAGTAGCACCCTCTTTTTATTCTACCAGCCCTTTAGCCTCAGAAAATATATGGTGCGTGTGTGTTGGTCTTTTACAAACTCTGAAAGTGAAAAAAAAGAAGGGAAAAAATTGCAAAAATGGTATGGCCATCTGAATTTAAAGTGGAGTGCAGGGCCTGGCAGTGAGAGTGTTAAAGCACACTGTGGTACACAAAATCATGACAGCTATCATATATGGAGTGCCACCCAAAAGAAGAAGTTCCACTTTAAGACCTCCTCCCCGGCTCCTGTTTGTGAAACAGAGCTTTTGGGGAGGAAGGGGAGCGGATACCCAATTTTGACAGGTTTTGACCTGCTCCCACTTATGTTCCAGTCACCTTAGGCGATCCGAAGCAGAAGTTCTCCTTCCCCCCTCTCTCCCAAAGTATTCTGGGACACATGACAGGTTCCAGAAGACTTCGGGACCAGTCAGAGAGCGCAGCGGGCACCCAGCTGTGAAGCTGCAAGCTGTCACAGCAGGGTGCCCATAGTAAAGATGCCAGTACCGCAGAGGGAGGACACGGGGTGAAAACATCTGGGGTGAGTGCACCGCTGGAAAGTAGGACAGGTGAGTGGCTGTTTATTAAAAGTCAGCAGCTACACTTTTTGTAGCGGCTGACTTTTAACCATTTCAGCCCCAGAAGGATTTCCCACTGTAGGACCAGAGCACTTTTTGCGATTCAGCACTGCGTCGTTTAACTGACAATTGCGCGGTCGTGCGGCATTGTACCCAAACAAAATTTGCGTGCTTTTTTACCCCACAAATAGAGCTTTCTTTTGGTGGTATTTGATCCCCTCTGCGCCATTACTGATCACCGCTATAGACAAAAAAAGAGCGACAATTTTGCAAAAAAAACCCCCAAAATTTCTTACTTTTTGCTAAAATACAAATCCAAAAAAATATAAAAAAACATTTATTTTCATCGGTTTTGGCCGATTTATATTCTTATATTTTTGTTTAAAAAAAAAATCGCAATCAGCGTTTATTGATTGGTTTGCGGAAAAGTTGCCGCGTTTACGGATGATGAGAATTAATTTCTAGGGTTTTTATTGTTTACTAGTAATGGCGGCAATCTGCGATTTTTAGCAGTACTGTGATATTGCTGTGGACAGGTTGGACCATTTTGACACTTTTTTGGGACCAATGACATTTATACAGCAATCAGAAATGTAAATGTCCACTGATTACTGTATAAATGTCATTGACATGGAAGAAGTTAACCTGCAGGGAGTAGTGAAGGGGTTAACTGTGTTCCTTAGGTATGTTCTAACTGTGTGGGGGGGCTAGACTGTTATGGGCATAAGAGATCTAACTGATACCAGTGACCGGGATCAGTAGATCTCTTATGCCCTCTCTGACAGAGCGGGGAACCACGGTGTTTACATCGGCGGTTCCCCGTTCTTTTGCTGTGGCTGCTCATCGCGGCTCCCCGGCGGACATCGGGTCTGCCCGAGCCGTGGGCACACTGCGGAGTGCGGCAGGCGCAACCCCTAGAAGCCACTATGCAAATTGCCGCTTATTTATGGCGTTTCGCAGGACGCATCCACACTGCCGCAGTAAATATACTGCGTGCGGTGTGGAACCAGTTAATAAACACAAAAATGACTGGAACTTCACTTTAAAGAGGAACTGAACTCTGTGAGCTGTGCCCAAAAAAAGGTAAACAGAAGGCAAATTACTGGTCGTGAGTGTTGCCTGTGGTATCCCTGTAGCTGATATTTTCCACATTACTGAATTACTATATATATATATATATATATATATATATATATATATATATATACACACACACACACACACACAGTATCTCACAAAAGTGAGTACACCCCTCACATTTTTGTAAATGTTTTAATATATATTTTTATGTGACAACACTGAAGAAATGACACTTTGCTACAATGTAAAGTAGTGAGTGTACAGCTTTTATAACAGTGTAAATTTGCTGTTGCCTCAAAATAACTCAACACACAGCCATTAATGTCTAAACCACTGGTAACAAAAGGAACTACACCCCTAACTGAAAATGTCCAAATTGCACTCAATTAGCCATTTTCCCTCCCCGGTGTCATGTGACTCGTTAGTGTTTCAGGTGTGAACGGGGGGAGCAAGTGTGTTAAATTTGGTGTCATCGCTCTCACTCTCTCATACTGGTCACTGGAAGTTCAACATGGCACCTCATAGCAAAGAACTCTCTGAGGATCTGAAAAAAAGAATTGTTGCTCTACATAAAGTTGGCAAAGGGTATAAGAAGGTTGCCAAGACCCTGAAACTGAGCTGCAGCACGGTGGTCAAGACCATACAGCGGTTTAACAGGACAGGTTCCACTCAGAACAGGCCTTGCCATGGTCAACCAAAGAAGTTGAGTGCTGCCAGCATTGCTACAGGGGTTGAAGGGGTGGGGGGTCAGCCTGTCAATGCTCAGACCATACGCCGCACACTGCATCAAATTGGTCTGCGTGGCTGTCGTCCCAGAAGGAACTCTCTTCTAAAGATGATGCACAAGAAAGCCCGCAAACAGTTTGCTGAAGACAAGCAGACTAAGGACATGGATTACTGGAACCATGTCCTGTGGTCTGATGAGACCAAGATAAACTTTATTTGGTTCAGATGGTGTCAAGCGTGTGTGGCGGCAAACAGGTGAGGAGTACAAAGACAAGTGCATCTTGCCCACAATCAAGCATGGTGGTGGGAGTGTCATGGTTTGGGGCTGCATGAGTGCTGCCGGCACTGGGGAGCTACAGTTTGAGGGAACCATGAATGCCAACATGTACTGTGACATAGTGAAGCAGAGCATGATCCCCTCACTTTGGAGACTTGTCCAGCGCAATATTCCAACATGATAACGACCGCAAACACACCTCCAAGACAACCACTGCCTTGCTAAAGAAGCTGAGGGTAAAGGTGATGAACTGGCCAAGCATGTCTCCAGACCTAAACGCTATTGAGCATCTGTGGGGCTTCCTCAAGCGGAAGGTGGAGGAGCGCAAGGTCTCTAACATCCCCACCAGCTCTGTGATGTCATCATGGAGGAGTGGAAGAGGACTCCAGTGGCAACCTGCGAAGCTCTGCTGAACTCCATGCCCAAGAGGGTTAAGGTAGTGCTGGAAAATAATGGTGGCCACACAAAATATTCGCACTTTGGGCCCAATTTGGACATTTTCACTTAGGGGTGTACTCACTTTTGTTGCCAGCGGTTTAGACATTAATGGCTGTGTGTTATTTTGAGGGGACAGTAAATTTACGCTGTTATACAAGTTGTACTCTCACTACTTTACATTGTAGTAAAGTGTAATTTCTTCAGTGTTGTCACATGAAAAGATATAATAAAATATTTACAAAAATGTGTGTGATAATACTTTTGTGAGATACTGTATCTTGTTGGTCACTATGGTAGCTGCACATTGCAGCTAGTTGTTGCATTTTGTACCAACTTCTTGAATTTTCACATGGGCAATGTTGCATTTAATACTCTTTACATACTGCCAGAAGTGACAATATCAGTGTAGCCTATCATCTCTTTGCAACTTTTGTAATGATTGCTGAAGTTAACATGCAACTAGAGCTTGAATATATGACAAGTAGTAAAAGTTCACAGGCATGATTGATCCTATGATGACATTTACTGTGGCCCTGTCACTGCTGTCTTCAGCTAGTTGGTCCTGTGGGGTAACCCAAGTGTGATATATTGTCAGATGAGCAACCACATAAAACCATCTATTAATCATTCTGTCTTTCAGGAGAGAGATGCTTTACTCAGTGAGCTTTCTTATATCACTAATGGTAAGAAAGTTGGCAGGAAACTTCAAGACACATTTGCTGATTCCCTCCGTTATGTGAATAAACTCCTTAATGGTAAATTTGGCTTCACATCTCGGAAAGTTCCTGCTCACATGCCACACATGATTGACCGTATCGTTATGCAAGAGCTTCAGGATTTGTAAGTATACTTGTCACCAGGTGGCTGGCTCAGATGAAGTGTTCTCTCCCCTCTCTTGACAGATTTTCTTTCCTTTTGAAGTTGTGACCAGCATTCTAAATACCACAATAATTATGTTCCCAATACATCACTATGCTCACACGATAATGTAAAAGAAATTATTTCGGGGTGATGTTCTGCATTTTTACTTGCTATCACAGCAAGCTGATTTTTTTTTCTTTTTAAATCAGACCATGCAACTAGAATAACTATTCACTGTATATTTATGTATGTGAATATATAGGCAGTGCAGTGGATCAGTGGTTACCATTTATGCTTTAGAGCATAAGGGAAATTGGTTTGAATCCCACCTACAACACTACCTACATGGAGTTTAAAACTTACATAAGCTTTATATAGTCATAAACCAATCCTATGTGGCAATTATAGATTTAAACTGGACGAGGATGCGCATCCCAATGCACTAAAGGCCACCAAGATGAAATGTAACCTTTATTTTAATAATCTAAATTATGTTTCATGACCATAAATGTAAATTCCTCTAGGGTGAGGTAACAATAAATATATTATACTTGTTTTACCTCCAAGGAACATAAATCTATATACAGTAGATGTCAACTGTATAGCAAACAATCAATATGTATGGGACACGATGATAGCAATATCTCAGTATTGCCCCTATATGGTACGATCATATGTATACCCAAAACAGTTGTAAGATATATAACTGGGCATACTTACCATGCTATTTTCATGGTCGGACAAGTGAACAATGATAGCCGCCATCTGCATCCTCTGTTTTTCATGGTGGAACAGGTAAATTGTTATAGCTGCCATCTGCATCCTCTGTTTTTCATGGTGGAACAGGTAAACCATTAGGCCTCATACACACGGGCGTTTGCAAAAATAAGCAAAACGCTGGGCCTGACGTCAGGGGAAAAAACTGACGTTTTGCTTGGCGTTTTGCATTGACGTCAATGCACGTTTTTTCACGCTAGCTTTTTGCGGCGTTTTCTGCCTCTATTCAAAATCAATGGTTCCCTATGGGAGCCCATTGATTTGAATAGAAGCCGCACCAGAAGTCGGATCACGGTGATCCGACTTGCGGCGCGACGTGTGTGCTAGGTGTTAAAGTGGAACCCCCACAAAAAATTTGCGTGGGGTCCCCCCCCCCCCAAGAGCATACCAGGCTCTTCGATCTGGCATGGATTTTAAGAGGAGCACCCACGCCGAAAAAAACGGCGTAGGGTCCCCCCCAAAATCCATACCAGACCCTTATCCGAGCATGCAGCCTGGCAGGTCAGGAAAGGGGGAGGGGACAAGCAAGCACCCCCCCCCCCCGGACCATACCA
>BLSH010350663.1:385749-411648 GCA_018402905.1 Glandirana rugosa
GTACGATCATATGTATACCCAAAACAGTTGTAAGATATATAACTGGGCATACTTACCATGCTATTTTCATGGTCGGACAAGTGAACAATGATAGCCGCCATCTGCATCCTCTGTTTTTCATGGTGGAACAGGTAAATTGTTATAGCTGCCATCTGCATCCTCTGTTTTTCATGGTGGAACAGGTAAACCATTAGGCCTCATACACACGGGCGTTTGCAAAAATAAGCAAAACGCTGGGCCTGACGTCAGGGGAAAAAACTGACGTTTTGCTTGGCGTTTTGCATTGACGTCAATGCACGTTTTTTCACGCTAGCTTTTTGCGGCGTTTTCTGCCTCTATTCAAAATCAATGGTTCCCTATGGGAGCCCATTGATTTGAATAGAAGCCGCACCAGAAGTCGGATCACGGTGATCCGACTTGCGGCGCGACGTGTGTGCTAGGTGTTAAAGTGGAACCCCCACAAAAAATTTGCGTGGGGTCCCCCCCCCCCCAAGAGCATACCAGGCTCTTCGATCTGGCATGGATTTTAAGAGGAGCACCCACGCCGAAAAAAACGGCGTAGGGTCCCCCCCAAAATCCATACCAGACCCTTATCCGAGCATGCAGCCTGGCAGGTCAGGAAAGGGGGAGGGGACAAGCAAGCACCCCCCCCCCCCGGACCATACCAGACCGCATGCCCTCAACATGGGGAGTATGGGTGCTTTGGGCGGGGGGGCTTTGCGCCACCCACCCCAAAGCACCTTGTCCCCATGTTGATGGGGACAAGAGCCTCTTCCCGACAACCCTGGCCGTTGGTTGTCGGGGTCTGCGGGCGGGGGCTTATCGGAATCTGGAAGCCCCCTTTAACAAGGGGGCCCCCAGATGCCGGGCCCCCCACCCTATGTAAATGAGTATGGGGTACATCGTACCCCTACCCATTTACCTGGGGGGAAAAAAGTGTACAAAAAAAACCACTACACAGCTTTTTATAATATTTTATTAAATCCGCTCCGGCATCTTCTCCCCTCTCTTCTCTCTTCGGCTCTTTTGCGGGGTCTTCTGTCTTCTGAGGGTCTTCTGCTCTTTTGCTGCTGTCTCCCCAGCTAGCTTCTCCCGCCGCTGCTGCTTCTTCTTCTTCTTCCCCTTCTTCTGGAGATGTTGACTCGTCGCTCTCTTCCACTCGAATGCCGGGTCCGTGCTGCGCGGTTGCCTTATATAGGCATGGGGCGGGGCCACACGATGACGTCATCATGAGCCCCACCCTCATGATGTCACATCCTGGGGCGGGGCTGTGATGTGATGCCCCGCCCCCCGGATGTAACATCATGAGGGTGGGGCTCATGATGCCGTCATCGTGTGGCCCCGCCCCATGCCAATATAAGGCAACCGCGCAGCACGGACCCGGCATTCGAGTGGAAGAGAGCGATGAGTCAACATCTCCAGAAGAAGGGGAAGAAGAAGCAGCAGCGGCGGGAGAAGCTAGCCGGGGAGACAGCAGCAAAAGAGCAGAATACCTGCAGAAGACCCCTCAGAAGACAGAAGACCCCGCAAAAGAGCCGAAGAGAGGGGAGAAGATGCCGGAGCGGATTTAATAAAATATTTTAAAAAGCTGTGTAGTGTTTTTTTTATTGGTACACTTTTTTTTCCCCCAGGTAAATGGGTAGGGGTACGATGTACCCCATACTCATTTACATAGGGTGGGGGGCCCGGCATCTGGGGGCCCCCTTGTTAAAGGGGGCTTCCAGATTCCGATAAGCCCCTCCCACAGACCCCGACAACCAACGGCCAGGGTTGTCTGGAAGAGGCTCTTGTCCCCATCAACATGGGGACAAGGTGCTTTGGGGTGGGGGGCGCAGAGCCTCCCCTGCCCCAAAGCACCCATACTCCCCATGTTGAGGGCATGCGGCTGGTACGGTCCAGGAGGGGGGGGGGGTTGCTTGCTCGTTCCCACCCCCTTTCCTGACCTGCCAGGCTGCGTGCTCGGATAAGGGTCTGATATGGATTGTGGGGGGAACCCTACGCCGTTTTTTTCGGCGTGGGTGCTCCTCTTAAAATCCATGCCAGATCGAAGAGCCTAGTATGCTCTTGGGGGGGGGACCCCACGCAAATTTTTTGCGGGGGTTCCCCTTTAAGACACCTAGCACACAAGTCGCGCCACAAGTCGGATTACCGTGATCCGACTTCTGGTGCGGCTTCTATTGAAATCAATTAGGCTCCCATAGGGAACCATTGATTATGAATAGAACGCCTGACGAGGCTTAACGCTGTGTATACAACGTTAAGCAACGTTATTGAGCGTTTTGCCGGCTCGGCGTCAAAGTCGCCATGACGCTGCAGCTTCAGAACGCACTGGTCCCGCGTTCTAGCTACAGCTCACTAACGCTGACACCCTCTACTGCTCAAAAACATCAACGTTTTAGAGGGCCATTGAATAACATGGAGAGCAGCAAAAAACGCCCAAAAACGTGGCATGACAAAACGCCCGTGGGTATGAGGCCTTATAGCTGCCATCCGCATGCTCTATTTTTCATGGTGGGACAGGTGAACAGTGATGGCCGCCATGCGCATCCTCTAAGACCATACTGGTAAGTATGCCCAGTTCTATACAGTGCCTTGCGAAAGTATTCGGCCCCCTTGAACTTTGCGACCTTTTGCCACATTTCAGGCTTCAGACATACTGCTTGGAAGCACCCTTTACCCCCAGATCCAGTCCCCTCCCGCCCCCCCCCCCATGTGAAAAGTCCCCTGTTGTACATCCAACCTTGTCCAGGGATGTAGGTCCACGGAAATCACAATGAACATAAGTATCATTGTTGATTAAGCCTTACTGCAGTATTTTACATTTGGTTCTGGATTAAGCACAAAATTACTGGCAAGAAGCTGCATCCTCAAACAAAAACACTGCTCTTTCTGACTGCTAAGGCTACCTTCACACTGGGGCGTTTTTCAGGCACTTTTGGGCTAAAAATAGCATCCTTATAGCGCCTGAAAACACCCCCCTATCCACCCCAATGTGAAAGCCTGAGTGCTTTTCACACTGGGGCGGTGCGCTTGCAGGACGTTACAAAAAGTCCTGTAAGCAGCATCTTTGGGACGGTGCGCTGAGTATACACTGCTCCTCCTCCGCCCCTGCCATTGAAATCAATGGCAAGTGCTTCCGAAGTGGCTGCACACCGCTGCGTAAGTGCAGCACACCGGCACTTTTAACCCCTTGTGGGGGGTTAAAAGTGCCGTGCTCCCGCCTGCTTTACCGCTCCCCACCACCCCAGTGTGAAAGTAGCCTAAGAATCATAAGAAAATGTTATGAGTTTATGAAAACTCAAATTAGGATGAAATAAGAGGGCTTTCTGATAATACCATTTAGACATTGTTTCCTGGACGGCATCATTTGCAGTTTACCAGGTGATTTTACATTAATTACAGGTGATTTTACATGATTACTAAAGAAGCTTTTAGGAGTGCTTCATGCTATTCTAAAAAATATAGAGATGGCCCATTGAAGCTCTTAAGGCCTCATACACACGGGTGTATCTTAAAAAAAATAATCAAAATGTCGGGCCCGACGTCAGGGAAAAAAATCAGCGGTTTTCAGCGTTATGCATCGGGGTTAGTGAGCGTTGGCGTCTTTAAAAAAATCCTCTGCTATTTTTCAACCAAAAATGTCGGCGTCAAAAACGATGGTTAACGGCGGTGCGGCGTTAGTGAGCATTAGGCGGCGTCAGCGTCAAAAAACGTTACAGCCTCAGAACGCGCTGGCCTTGGGTTCTAGTTTCAGCTCACTAACGCCGACGCCCTCTACAGCTCAAAAATGTCAGCATTTTTATGGGGCCATTGACTAACATGGAGAGCTGCAAAAAACGCCAGAAAATGTTGGCGTCAAAAAACGTCTGTGTGTATGAGGCCTTAATCTTTAAAAAATATGTTTTGTTATCCTTTATTACTAGCAAAATAGTTTTGTATTGGTCCCTGTCTTAAGCAGAATAATTAACTTGACATAATTGTTATATAAATGACCTTGAGTGCAAAGGAACATCTGCATGCTGTAAATAACAAACCTAACTTTCCATTATCAGTTTTTACCTTTGCACACTTAACGGTACATTAGCTATTTATTTTTTAAGTGTTGGCTTAATTTGGGTATGCATCCCTTTGTTGTGTCATGGTTATCTTATTATCTGTGCAGGTTTCCACCAGCATTTGACAAGACCTCTGCCCATAAAGTGCGTCACTCAGAAGATATGCAATTTGCCTTTTCCTTTTTTTACTATCTGATGAGTGCCATCCAGCCACTAAATATCTCCCAGGTATTCAATGAAGTTGACACTGATGGCTCAGGAGTGTTGTCTGACAGGGAGATTCGGACGCTAGCGACAAGAATAAATCAGTTGCCACTGAGTTTACAGGTATAACATTAAAGATATCGCTGTTAAGTTTCTACATGATGATGATCATTTTCATGCGCCCAATTCATGGAAGAACCCAGCCTACGCGTTATTGTACAGCTGAACCAAAATATCTTGAATTGATAGATGGTGAGCACATATATACACTCACTGGCCTCTTTATTAGGTACACCTGTCCAATTGCTCGGTAACACAAATTGCTAATCAGCCAATTGCATGGCAGCAACTCAATGCATTTAGGTATCAAGACATGTTGAAGACAAAGTTCAAACCCAGCATCAGAATGGGCAAGAAAGGGCATTTAAGTGACTTTGAACGTGACATGGTTGTTGGTGCCAGACAGGAGGCTGGGCTGAGTATTGCAAAAACTGCTGCTCTACTGGGATTTTCAGGCATAACTATCTCTAAGGTTTACAGAGAATTGTCTGTAAAAGAGAAAATATCCAGTGAGTGGCAGTTTTGTGGACAAAAATTCCTTGTTGAGGTCAGAGGAGAATGGGCGGACTGGTTCCAGGTGATAGAAATGTAACAGTAACACAAATAAACACTCAATACAACCAAGGTATGCAGAATACCATTTCTAGACACACAACACCTTGAAGCAGATGGGCTACAGCAGCAGAAGACCACACCAGATGCCACTCCTGTCAGCTAAGAACAGGAAACTGAGGCTACAATTCGCACAGGCTCTCCAAAATTGGACAATAGAAGATTGGAAAAACTTTGCCTGGTCTGATGAGTCTCGATTTCAACTGTGAAATTCAGATGGTAGGGTCAGAATTTGGTGTAAACAACATGAAAGCATGGATCCATCCTGCCTGCTATCAATGTTTCAGGCTGGTGGTGTAATGGTGTGGGGGATGTTTTCTTGGCACACTTTGGGCCACTTAGTACCAACTGAGCATCATCTAAATGCCACAACCTACCTGAATATTGCTGCTGACCTTGTCCATCCCTATATGACTACAGTGTACCCATCTTCTGATGGCTCCTTCCAGCAGGATAATGCACCATGTCACAAAGCTCAAATCTTCTCATCACTGGTTTCTTGAACATGACAATGAGGTCACTGTACCCCAATGGCCTCCACAGTCACCAGATCTCAATCCAATAGAGCACCTTTGGGATGTGGTGGAACGGAAGATTCACATCATGGATGTGCAGCCAACAAATCTGCAGCAACTGCCTGATGCTATCATGTCACTATGGACCAAAATCTCTGAGGAATGCTTCCAACACCTTGTTGAATCTAAGCCATGAAGAATTAAGGCAGTTCTGAAGACAAAGGGGGGGGGGGGGGGGGTCCAACCCGGTACTGGCAAGGTGTACCTAATAAAGTGGCCAGTGAGTGTTTATATACTGTATAATAATTTGACATCCTGTATGTCATGTGGCTCATAGTGTACTCTTTAAAGGGATTTTCTACCTTTCAACATGTAGACCATTTACAAATGCCAAAAACAGCTGATCGTCCTGTATGAGAACAGTCCACATGATGGGGTGGAGGGGTTTCACAAGTGGAAAATCCTTTTTACAAGTATAGATTTCAAGACTGTATGCAAACACCACCCCTTCAAAATATAATGGCAAATGTCAAGCTTCTGTGGAGCGGTGCTTGTTTGACAGATGATACATAAAAATAAGAAGGCACTCGCTGGATTATAAAGGATGCTTCAGATGCTTCCATTACTTCCTTAACCACATAACCAAAACAAGAGCTCAGAGAAATGTATGTGCTGCCATTATTGACTTATTATGAAAATGCTGATTTTCTGACTGTTGCCTGTGTTACTGCCTTTGGCTGGAATTAGAAAAGTGTTTTAACCACTTCAGCCCCGGAAGGATTTCCCCATTTAGGACCAGAGCCCTTTTTGCGATTCGGCACTGCGTCGCTTTAACTGAAAATTGCGCGGTCGTGCGACGTTGTACCCAAACGAAATTTGCGTCCTTTTTTTCCCACAAATAGAGCTTTCTTTTGGTGGTATTTGATCACCGCTGCGTCATTTCTGATCGCCGCTATAAACAAAAGAAGAGCGACAATTTTGCAAAAAAAAAAAAAAAATTTCTTACTTTTTGCTAAAATACAAATCAAAAAAAAAAATATAAAAAAACATTTTTTTTCATCGGTTTTGGCCGATTTATATTCTTCCTCATATTTGTGATAAAAAAAATCGCAATCGGCATTTATTGATTGGTTTGCGCAAAAGTGGTCGCGTTTACGGATGATGAGAATTCATTTCTGGGGTTTTTTTTTTTTTTTTTACTAGTAATGGCGGCGATCTGCGATTTTTAGCGGTACTGCGATATTAGGGCGGACATGTCGGAACATTTTGACACTTTTTTGGGACCATTGGCATTTATACAGCGATCAGTGCTATAAAAATGCACTGATTACTGTGTAAATGCCATTGGCAGTGAAGGGGTTAACCTGCAGGGGGCGCTATAAGGGTTAACTGTGTTTCCTGGGCGTGTTCTAACTGTGTGTGGGCTGCCCTAGCTGGCGAAGGGAAGTGATCACAGCTTCCATGTAGAAGAAGGCTGTGATCACAGCCCTTCCCCCCTCACAGAACGGAGGTCCGTGTTTACTTACACGGACCTCCGTTCTTTCACTCCGGGGGGGGCATCGCGGGTGGCCAGCGGAGATCGAATCCGCCGCACCCGCTCCCTAGCCCTCCCCGGACACAGTGAGCGCGCGGGCACGCCTCCAGCAGCGCGCGCGTGCTCACTGTACACGATCTCGCAGCCACCGCCAGATGACGGCATTTTGCGCAGAGGAGCCACTCTGTCGCCGTCCATTGCCGATCATCGGTCGGCAAGCGGTTAACTTCACTTGCTGTTTACTTGTTTCAGATCAGTGACTCAAAGGTG
This sequence comes from Glandirana rugosa, assembly GCA_018402905.1. Classification (NCBI taxonomy): domain Eukaryota; kingdom Metazoa; phylum Chordata; class Amphibia; order Anura; family Ranidae; genus Glandirana; species Glandirana rugosa. The sequence continues at coordinate 393,000 of BLSH010350663.1, forward strand.
ATCAATTACTAAATCTGGAGAGTGTAAAATCTGGTGCAGCTCTACATAGAAACCAATCAGCTTCCAGGTTTTTTTTGTCAACGTTAAATCAAACAAGCCAATGCACAGCTGCTCCAGATTTTGCACTCTCCAGTTTTAGTAAATTTCCCCCATAGTATTTAAAGGGTAAGTTCACCTTTTTACAAAAGATAATAAATACACATTTTTTTTTTTTTTACAGTTAACAAAATGTGCGTTTATTATTTTTTTCTGAAGAAGCCTGTAAAGCATTGCACCAGCGACAAGCAGATCGCTGATGCCATGCAGGACTCCTGCAGACATGTCAGTGTATATGCTTGCTCATACCTCATACGGGTAATCCAATACACTCTGAGAGGAAGAATTAATGAAATACCGCTGCGCTGTGGTAGTTCATTGAGAACTACAAGCCGACAGCCGCTAAGGCTATTGGGACTTGTAGTTTTCCATTCACAGAGCACTATTTTATTTTTACATTTTGACAGTTAGCATGGAGGAGAAAATCCCTGCCAGTCATAGTGGGGTATCGGTGGGAGCGGGGGCGGTCCTTTCATAACATGTTACACCCTGAACATGGGTGTAACATGTTATGAAAGGTGAACTTACCATTTAAGCGCAATACAGCCAGGCAACTAGATTAGCAGCCTAGATATTCAAGATGCTTGAGTAGGAAGATTTAATTTAGTGAATAGTATTCACATAGTATATGTCCATTTTAAAGGAGAAAATATATTGAAGTTGGATAATGTATACTGCCAAGGTAGCAGTAAGTTTTCTAAGAAAGGCTGGTAAACTTTATTCCCTCTGCAATTATGGCCCAGCACACGTGGTAGTTACAGTCTGGTTTATTACAAATCAGAAAGGAACATCTGTATATGATGAAGTAATATAATTTCCTAAAGCTGAATTTAGGGATAAGCAGATAATGTCTAAATACAAGAAGCATGTGTATTCTTACTTGAATCTTGTGTGTGCTTTGTGTATTTCCTCCAGATCTGTAAATCCAGTGTGAAAATTTGTCTCTGTGCAAACTTCCTGTAATCAAGACCAGCCACTGCTGCTCTCTCTCCTTGTACAGGGTGACCGGTCTTGTCTCTGCCCTCCACTAATGTTCTGTAGGCAGCCTGTAGTGGGTGGATCTGCTGGGTCTCTGACATAGCTCTCTTGTATAAATATACTGTATATAATTAAAAGTTTTTGTGCACAATGTTTAGCGTCAAACTTCATAGATAATCAGATCAGCAATTGATTTAAAAAAAACAAAAGAATCCTATCTCTCTAAGCTGGTTTAGAGCTAGAAGGCCATGAGCATGCAGTACCAACCCAGGAGTTTAAAGGAGAAGTCCAGCCAAGCTTGTTTGGCTGGGCTTCTCCTGTGGATCACAGGAGCGACAGTCGTTTTGCACTCCTGTAACCCATTTTCAGCAGAGAGTGGGCTGAAGTTTGCTCTTTGTTGACATCACAGGAATCAGTCCAGGCACCGCGCCATCACGACAATGAGATACGGGATTTGCCAGGTGCCTGGACTGATACCTGTCTCAGCCTCTCAGTGAGCCGCTGAGAAACTGAGACGGCCACTCCCCATCCCTCCACAGCTCAGCGCTCCAGTGCGCATGGAGGAGCAGAGCGGAAAGCTGCTGATTGACTGTGAGAACCAAGCCATTGGCGGTGTTCAATCGCTCGATTCTCCGTGCAGAGGCGCTGGAGGACAGATGCAGCACTGGACCGATGCTGCATCCACCTAGGTAAGTATGATTGGGCAAAAAAATTAAAAACCAAAATTCTCTTTTAGCCCAGGCTCACACTACTGCGATTGCAGAGATCGCATGTGATTCACACCCGTGCTGCATACAGGTGTATGGCTGAGCTCGCATTAGATTCACACCAAAAAAGGGGTAGGAGCCTTTTTTCTCCCGCACTGGAATCGAAACGCATGTGTGTTCTCACCTATGCGATCTGATTTCTGTGCGAGTTTACAGTTCGCACTGTGATCTGTGAACCGATCTGGGGGTGTCATTAACTTTTTAATGACACCCGCAGCGGATCGCAGAGGGCAGTGTGAACTGCCTGCGGGAGAGGTTTGATGCGGGAACTGGCTCTGTAATCGCGCCAGTTCCCCCATCACACATGTGTGAACCAGGGCTTACCGTAACTTATTATGGTTTGGATAAAGGTGATACTTGTTGATGGAGGCATATTTACTATACATGCAACTAACTTCATTTGCAGTGGTTCCATAATTTGCAGATGACACAAAACTATAAGCAGCATAAAAAAATACTAAGCATCTACGTTTATTAACAGATAAGGGAATGTTTACATATTTAAAGTGGATGTAAACCCACCACCCACCCAGTATAAACCAATGACACAGTATTAATGTATATATACATGCAAGCCTCCTGCATCTATCCCTACCTTTAGAATATCCTTCCTGTAAGCACTAGCAGCTCTGTAAAACTCTGAAATCAGAGGGTGTCTGTGTTTGCTGGAGTTTGGTGGGTGGAGTTGTGATGTCACAAGCCTCCCCACCCACCTCTATACTGAGACATTGAGGAGGGAGGGAGGGGGAGTGTAAAACTTTCTCTGCTGTGTGAAGGAGATAAGCAAATTGCTTGTCACTCACAGAGCAAGGGGCGGATCGACTGTGTATTTCCCTGTTAGTCAGACTTTCTCTTCCTGAAAAAAGATAAGCTCATTACTCACAGTTGGATTAACTCTTTGTGGCAAGACTGGGCACAGATGATATGACATGCTATACTCTACCAGGCAGAATTATTAATTACATTTTTTTTTCAGGTTTACATCCACTTTAATGAAAAAATAAGTTATAGCATTTTAGAATTATTGATCTAGAAGCAATAAACAATAGCATTTAATGAATTTAATACATGCATGCATTTGAATTATCAAGCTAATGTACTGAAAATATTGGACATTATTTTTCCTCTTAGGATCTGACTGGATTGGAACACATGCTTATCAACTGCTCCAAAACTGTACAGCTTAATAATACTGAGAATTTTTTTACTCCGGCAACTCAGGAATCCTATTATGATCCAAATATGGTAAACTTTGCTAATTTGTAACAACAATTGTCTTGTTTTTGCTAACCACTGGAGTCCCTGAGCCTTTTTCTCCCTAAATCCCCTTGAATCTCAGCGTGGTTTTATTTTATCACTGTTTTTTTTTGTGTCTGAGATATATCAGCTCTGCACTTTATACCTTTTCGCATTTGTAGTTTACCCCAGTGTATTATACCTCATTTTTGTCAAAACAGATAGATCTAGGGCTTTTGTTTGGTAGCAGATTTGGATATGTTTATTTTTGTTTTCTAGATTTTTCTTAGGAGGAAATAGGGAAAAAATAAATAAGATGTATTTTTCAGTAATTTATTATCCAAAAAGTCTGCAAATAAAACGATTTCACATAAGTGTGATTTTTGTGTAATAAATACAAACGATAAAGCTCAGACTGAACATATGCTTTTTGTTTAGTAGAGCTTTATTCCCCTTTTAACACTACTTTACAATGCAATGTATTGTTGGAATAACATTAAATTGAGATCATGTCAGGTTGTGGAGGGCACACATTAAGGTTGGTAGCAACTTTTTCACAGGTTTGTGATCAATAACATTCCAAATTACATTTTTTTTAATTCCATGTGCATTTGACACTTTTGACTGTCATCCATATCATTTGATATACTTGTTGGGATCTAGGGATTAATCTGGAAAGGTAATATGTTTGATTTTGTTTTTTATGTATATTAAAAAAAAATGATATACAGAATTTCTTTTTCATCATGAGGGTTTGGTTCTGTGTGGATACCTATAGCAACCAATCAGATGTAATTAGTTTGACATCTCTAGATGCTGAAAGCTGAATTAGCAGTGGTTGCTATTGGCAGCTGTACATCCCTGCCCTTTGAACTTTGTGTTAAAACCTACTGTATGTAACATAATCCTGACCATTAATATAAAGAGAGTATGTATGTTTGTCTATCTGTATTGCTGTTAGCTGCAGTTTGTTATATGTTATTACAGCCGCCTGTGACCAAGCAGCTGGTAACTAATTGTAAACCTGTAACTGATTTGATACGGAAAGCTTACAAGGATAAAAATAAATACAGGTAAGGTTAGTCCAATTACTCATGCACCAATAATTTGTTCAGATGTGTTTGATTTTGCCATGGCTTCATTAAAAATAAAACATTTTACCTTTGCCCCAAGATTTGAAATTATGGGAGAAGAAGACATTGCATTCAAGATGATTCGTACTAATGTCTCCCATGTGGTTGGCCAGTTGGATGACATCAGGAAAAACCCCAGGTAAAATCAATACTGTAAATAATATACCCTTCCAAGTATATTTTCACATGTATATGCCCTGTGCATTGCATTGCTCTGGAAAACATCATGCAGTACCTATTTTTTGTGTCTTAAGGTGTGTTGATAGCCGAGTCACCATTATTGGGCTGCATCACACAACATGTACTGTAAATGTAAGAATATGCATGCATTGTGGCCCACTGCCTAACCTGTTCCCACCCGCGCTATAGCCAAAAGATGGCTACAGCGTGGGCTCACTTTGCCAGGGAGTGCGTCCACGGATGTCCTCCTGTGATCTTGCTGCCTGTGCCCCCTGCCACCCCTACGGGGCGCTCTGTGATCTGTGACAAAGCTGATCACAGATCGGGGTAAAGGGCAATCACAGCAGCCCTTTACCATGTGATCAGCTGCGTCCAATAACAGCTGATCACGATGTAAACAGGAGCCAGTTATCCGCATTCCTTTCCTCACACTGTCAGCATGAGGAAAGGAGAGCTGATAACCAGCTTGTGTTAAAAGGACGTCTTCAATGATAATCAGGGCACTGATTATCAGTGTCCTGATTATCAATGCAGTCCCAATAGTGTCCACCAGTGCCAGTGCTGCCAATCAATGCCCATTAGTGCTGCCAATCAGTGCTCGTCAGTGTCACCTATCAATGCTGTCTATAAGTGCCTCCTCATCAGTGCACATCAGTGAAGGAGAAAAATTACCTGTTTGCAAAGTTTTATAACAAACCATGAAAAACTTTTTTGTTTTTTGTTTTTTTTTCAAAATGTTCTGTCTTTTTTCCTTTGTTTAGCAAAAACAAAAAAAATCCAGTGGTGATTAATTAATACCAAAAGAGAGCTCTGTTTGTGTGGAAAAAAATGATAAAAAATTCATATGGGTAGAGTGTAGCATCACCACGCAATTGTCATTCAAAGTGTGAAAGCTGAAATTTGGCCTGGGCAGGAAGGGGGTAAAAGTGCCCAGTAGGCAAGTGGTTAATGGAATGCATGGGCCCTTAGGCAGGCCATAGATTATGCAATTTTATTTCCTTCACCCATGGGTTGATGTTGGGGGGGGGGGGAATCCCTCCCGCATTGCTATTGTGTTTTCGCTGGTAGGGAACACTGGGACCCTTCTGCAGCAGCAGAATACAATAATCCCTACTGGCAGCTGTAGCCACCAGCAGTGATAGGGAAAAAGAAAACCTCAACAGGCTAGTTGTACTGAAGTTTATTGAGGGATTGACTTCACTAAAACCAGCCTGCCCATAGACCAATCAAAATGTGGCTGATTCAAGGTGAACTGGCCGAATTTCGATCTGTGTATGACCAGCTTTAATGACAGTACTGATTTTTAATGTATATATTAAAATAGGTTATATTTTTTAGAGGAAAAAATTGTGCTTACTTTTGGCAGTATTATCTTGCAAAAATGATAAAATTTTCTTTGTACTGAAAAGGTATATTTTAAAAAAATACTTTTACTTGTTTTAAAAGTATTGATTTTCAAACAGGTAGTGCAAATGTAGTTTAAGGTAAACTTCACACGGCTGCTTAGCTGCATGCACCGCAATCCAGCGTCAAGAATTTGTGGATTTTTGCAGCTGAGATGACTGGTGCATTAGAAAATCGGCAAACACTCAGCCAGCACAAAATATTGACAGACTGACAGCAGCCATCGCTGTTTGCATGTAATTGCATACCAAGCAGTTACCTACAGTTAGGGATGGTGTCCGAGCCTGGACACATCTGATTTGGCGCTGGAATCTGGCTAAATGACAGAGCGAAGGAGGCCTAAAAGTACAAATGTATTCTCTAATTAGTTCTATTCATAGTAATACTAATATGTGTTTGGAACAAAACACGATGAAGGTTTTTACAAATGAAATAAAACTTTTTGAAAACACATAAAATATAAATTGCAAAAAATGAAATAAGAATTGGCTAAAAAAGTAATATTTTGGGACAAAGCAAGAGAAAAAAGTTTATTAGCGTTAGATAAGGTAATAAAGGGTTGAATAGGTATAATTTGTTTTATTAAAAAAAAAAAAAAATTCACTCCTTTTAATACACATCCCCATGGCAGGGGACGAATTCCTGGGCATAACAAGGTACTTTGGGTATAGGAGATATTCTGAAAAATAAAACCTTCATCAAAGTCTGTAACTAGTTGAAGAAAGCAGTGACAAAAGAGTATCTAAAGCATTTTGGGGTCCATTGTCCCTCCTGAATCCTCTTGTCCCCCACACCATACCATATTGTAGCTATTACAGTTGCTGCTATACCTATGAACAAGGACTTATTTCCTGTTACACACAGCAGCCATTCTGCTACTTTTTTTTTTTTTCGTTCAGTGTTTTAATTACGTTTTTCAAGATATACAAACATTCACAAATTTGCAGACGCAGTCGCCAAGTGTATCATGAAATACTTTAAAAAACATTTAGCTCTACTAGCAGGGCAGCACAAAATGTAAGGCCTGCTGAAGTGGAATTACAAACATATATGCAAGGCACTTAGTGAAGCATATCAACATCATTAGTAGCGTGGTTGCGTAGCAAAGAGGCAGAGAAAGGCATAGAGCAGAGGCCTAGGATATCCAGGGTCCTAAGGTGGATACCGGGAGGCCCATGGACCCCAGAAGTATTCAAATGCACTGAAGGAACTTAGGTGTGGAATCAAAGATTTTCCATACAAATAGCGTTGAGTAACATTCACAACCTCTGATGGATTGGGAGCTAGGTTTCTTTTCCAATATCTGGTGAGGATTAAGTTGGCTGTTAGTAGTATATTGGCAACTGTCCCTTGGAATTGAGTGGGAAGTGTCTCAGTACTAAAGCAGAGTTCATGGGAGTGATTATGCTTGTCACCTCCGAAATAAGCTGAAAAGTTTTCCGCCAGAAACTGCGAATGTTATTGCATGTCCAAAAAATGTGCCATTCCACTGCTTTACCAGCTGGGTCGTTTGGATAAAATTCACCCCTTTTGATGAGTTTTGAAGGTACTAGTGTCTTTGCTTTATTTAGATCGGTGCCAGTGCCCCAACACACCTTAAAATTTTGGTACAACTTTCCTTTAGCAAGAAACTTGTGTTTTCTAGTACAATTGCAAATACAATAATAAAATATTATCCACTGCTCTAGGAAATTCATCTGCCTGAATGACAATATTAACCACATTCACAAGGATGCACCAACAGTTAAAGCAGTCTTAAGAGATTTCTACGAGTCCATGTTTCCAATTCCCTCTCAGTTTGAGCTGCCAAGAGAATACCGCAACCGTTTTTTACATATGCATGAACTGCAAGAGTGGTAAGCTGCATTTATATATTTCATTATTATAATAAAAACCTTGTCAGATGGGAGCTTCTTATTCCTAGTGAACAAAGTCCTAAGTGTAGCATAATATGGAGAGCCCGGGATCATCAGCCAGCAGCTTGTAAAAGTAAACAGTCTTAATTGGTATTCCAAAATCAAGCAAACAAAACAGCTTCCTTCAGCAAAGTAAACGCAAAACAGTTCATAGACCTAGTACAACTCAAACTTTGGCTCACTGCCCGAAAAACTTGTCCCTTAACAGGGTTACATCCCAGCATGCCTCAGCGTACAGAAAAAGCCGCAGGAGCTCAGCAATGTCTCAGACAAGACAGTCCACATTTTCTCACACAGCTGTATGTACTGCCCCACCCCACCTCACAGACAAGTGCTGTTGCCTTGCTGCTCCCTTTCAGGCCTCCCCTGTAGACTGGTTAAGGACCATAGTCCCTGTAATCAGAGTTGAATGTTCTTTCCCACCCAAAAAGTCTCCAAACCTCTGAATTTTGGATCCTGTATAACAACTTGCCAATCTTGGTCAAGCTGTAAATCAGTTTACCCTCTGTCAGTTGAAACCCCTCAACCAGCATGGGTAAGAACCTCTGAGTACTCCAAGACTGTATTTAAATCATTCCCCTTAAATGGTGGGGACCCATCCCTTCTGTCCAGGACCCATCTCTAGCGTCCCGTACAGTAGTGTAAAAACAGGGGGAAGTTATGATTATATCTGCAACCAAAATTCATCTGTAAACTGGCAGTAACCTATTCACCATGCTGCGGCATGATGGTTCATGTGCAGGTGTAGCAAAATATTGAATAGACCGTACATAAAACGAAGAAGAAAGAAAATCTAGCAAGACTGTTTAAAATCACAATAATTGCAATTGTGATACCATAGTCGCAAGGATCTCCCCCAGGTTGAGATCGACTCAGTTTGTCCACAAATATTAAAAGAACAAAACACATATACAGTGTGTGTGTGTATATGTGTGTGTGTGTGTGTGTGTGTGTGTGTGTGTATGTTTGTGTGTATATATATATATATATATATATATATATATATATATATATACACACTGTATATGTGCATGTGCAAAAGTTTTAGGCTGGTGTGAAAAAATGCTGTAAATTAAGAATACTTTCAGAAATAGAAGTGATAATAGTTTATTTTTGTCAAATAACATGGAAAGTAAATGAATAGAAGAGAAATCCAAATCAAATCAATATTTGGTGTGACCACCTTTTGCCTTCAAAACAGCATACATTTTTCTAGGTATTCTTGTACACAGTTTTTGAAGGAACTCGGTAGGTACCGTATTTGCCGGCGTATAAGACAACTTTTTAACCCCTGAAACTCCTCTCAAAAGTCGGGGGTCGTCTTATACGCCGAGAGATTAGGGCCGGTTCACAACCACTTCCCGACCAGCGCCGTAAATAGGCAGCTGTCTGGTTTGAGTGGCTCTCCCGGGACATAGCCTGCAGGCTATATACCAGTGTCATTTTTTAGAGCTGGCAGTCGGCTATCCAGGGGTAACGACCGATCCGGCTCGGGAGCCGCTCGTTCGTTACCCCAGGGGGCGGGAGGGGACACCCCCCCCCCCTCCCGCCGCCTTCCGCCGCTCTTCTCCGGCCTCCAGTCCCACCGGGAGACCGGAGCGACGATGCGGCGCGTCCACCGGCTGAAAGGAGACCTGACAAAAGCCGTAATCGGCTCCGATCGGGTCTCCTTCGGCAAATTCCGGAAGCGACGTCACAACGTCACTTCCGGTTTACTCGGCGGCTAATGGCGCCAATTTTAAAAAAGTGACAGTATTCAGAATTGCCGTTTTTGGCAATCTGAATACTGTGAAGTGCAAAGGAGGGATGGGGGGTCTTTTAGAGTACCTGCCAAAAAGAGTACCTGTCACCATATATTACTACCACAAGGGATGTTTACATTCTTTGTGATAGCAATAAAAGTGATCAGATTTATTTCTTTTTTTTAAAGGAACAGTGCTAAAAATAAATAAATAATAAAAAAAAAATAGATTTAAATCGCCACCGTCCCCGCGAGCTCGTGCAGCAAAGAAAACGCATACGTAAGTCGCGCCCGCATATGAAAACGGTGTTCAACCCACACATGTGAGGTATCGCCGCGATCACCAGAGTGTGCTCAATAATTCTAGCAAAAGACCTCCTCTGCACCTCTAACCTGGTAACTGATAAAAAATTTTAAAGCGTCACCTATGGAACTTTTTAAATACAGGACTTTGTCGCCATTCCGCGAGTGCGCGCAATTTTCAACCATGTCATGTATGGTATCTATTTACTCGGCGTAACATCCTCTTTCACAATATGCAAAAAATTGGGCTAACTTTACTGTTGTCTTATTTTTTAACTCAAAAAAGTAAAATTGTTCCAAAAAAATTGCGCTTGAAAGACCGCTGCGCAAATACTGTGTGACAAAAAGTATTGAAACAATCGCCATTTTATTCTCTAGGGTGTTTGAAAAAAAATATATAATGTTTGGGGGTTCTAAGTAATTCTCTAGCAAAAAAAAATGCTTTTAGCTTGTGACCACCAAATGTAAAAAAGTGGCCCGTTCACATCTAGGCGACTTGTCAGGCAACTTGAGTCGCCTGACAAGTCGTCTCAATGCTGTGCAATGGAACCGTTCTAATAGGAGCGAATCGCTTCGCTCCGACTTAGAAAAATGGTTCCTGCACTATTTTCAGGGCGATCTCAGCACGGCTTACATTGACTTCTATGATAGAAGTCTCCTCACAAGCCGCGCTGAGATCGTGGAAGAGGGGTAGTCTTAAACGGTGAGTATAACCCAAACCCTATATTTTAACAGGAAAAGTAGGGGGTCGTCTTATACGCCCAGTCATCTTATACGCCGGCAAATACGGTATGTTGTTCCAAACATCTTGGAGAATTAACCACAGATCTTCTGTAGATGAAGGCTTCCTCAAATCCTTCTGTCTCTTCATGTAAATTCCCAGACAGACTCCATGTTGATCAGGGCTTTTTGGGGGGCCAAATCATCCCTTCCAGGACTCCTTGTTCTTTATGCTGAAGATAGTTCTTAAGGACATTAGCTGTATGTTTAGAGTTGTTGTCCTGCTGCGAGAATACATTTGGGGCCTATAAAACGCCTCCCTGATGGCATGACATGATGGATACATTTCTGCCTGTATTTAACAGCATTGAGGACACCATTGATCCTGACCAAATCTCCAACACCATTTGCAGAAATGCAGCCCCAAACTTGCAAGGAACTTCCACCATGCTTCACTGTTGCCTGCAGACACTCACTCATTATTGTACAGCTTTCCAGCCCTCTGCAAACAAACTGCCTCCTGCTACAACTAAATATTTTACATTTTGGCTCATCAGTCCAGAGCACCTGCTGCAGTTTTTCTGCACCCCAGTTTCTATGTTTTTGTGCATAGTTGAGTCGCTTAGCATTGTTTCCGTATGGAGGTAGTATGGCCTTAATTCCTCCATGAAGGCCTGAGTCCCAATGGTTTCCGCCAGTTCCGTGCTAATGGCTCTGCTGAACATCTTCCGAAGTAAGCATGATGGAGTTGATTTACTAAAACTAGAGAGTGCAAAATCTGGTGCAGCTCTGCATAGAAAGCTTCAAAAAAATCAACTTCCAGATTTTTTTGTCAAAGCTTAAAGTAATACTAAAGTCTAATTTTTTTTTTGTTGTTGTTTCAAAATAACATGTTATGATTACCTGCTCTGTACAGTGGTTTTTGCACAAAGCAGCCCAGATCCTCCTCTTCTCGGGTCCCTCTTTGGTACTCCTGGTTTCTCCCTCCTGTTGAGTGCCCCCACAATAAGCAGCTTGCTATGGGGGCACCCGAGCTGAGCCGCAGCTCCCAGTGCCCATTCAGACACTGAGCCCTGGCCCGGCCCCATCCCCTTTCTCTCCTCGTTGGCTCACTGAATTTGATTGACAGCAGCGGGAGCCAATGGTGCTGCACTGCTGTCTCTGCCAATGAGGAGGGGAGTCCCGGACAGCCAAGTCTCTTGTGCAACATTGCTGGATCTAGATGGGCCTCAGGTAAGTATTAGGGGGGCTTAGTGGGGCTGCTGCACACAGAAGGTTTTTTATCTTAATGCATAGAATGCATTAAGATAAAAAAGCCTTCTGCTTTACAACCACTTTAATTGAACAAGCTGAAATTAGCAGCTGATTGGCTACCATGCACACCTGCACCAGGTGTTGCACCCTCCAGTTATAGTAAATCAACTCCAATGTGTCTTTCATCTGCTGTATTAAGTTTCTTTGGCCGTCCACTGCGTCTGTGCTCCTCAGGGTTGCCTGTTTCTTTGTGCTTCTTCAAAAGAGCTTGAACAGCACATCTTGAAATCCCAGTCTGCTTTGAAATCTTTGCCTGGGAGAGACCTCGCTGATGCATTATAAGTACCTTGTGTGCTCAGTCTTGCTGTGGTGTATGACCTGTGACATAAAACTGTCTTCCATAACCCCCACCTTAGTTGCAGAATTTGGCTCTTCCTCACCTTTTAAGCCTCCTACACAGCTGTTTCTGTTTCAGTTAATGACTGTGTTTCAAACTACTTATGAAATTGATGATCATTAGCAGGATGATAATTAGCATGCGTTAGCTTGGTATAATTGATAATTCATGCTAGCTCTAATCCTACAAAATGCAAGTGTACAAATTGTGCAAGTGTAATTGGTGCTGGTTTAAAGCCAAAGGGTAGTAACACTAAATATTGATTTGATTTAGATTTTTCTTCTGTTCTCTCACTTTGTATTTTGTAAATTCATAAAAAACAATAAAAATATATATGTATGAAAGCATTATTTTTCTAATAAAATCTTCACACATTGCCATCCCTTCCGACCTACTTTTTTGTTGACGGTCCAGCCATATCTTTGCACCAGAAGTTTTATAGCAATTTGCGCCAATTCCATACGTTTCCCCTGCACCTTTTAATCATAAATTCCTACCTTTGTGTGGCAAATGCAGTGTTTGACAATGAAAAGGCTGTGTTTGACCTTTTCTTGCAGTTCAGTTTAAATGCATTTCAATAGGGCATGCTCTGGGAAATTCAATAAATCATTATGGTCACTTTTCAGGTGGTAGTTTCTAATAGAATTACCTGTGCCTAATTCAGGCAATTATTTTCACCATTTTTGGTAACATTACCGGCATGTGCAACAAATTCAGGTAATTCTATCAACCCCCACTTTAAAAACCTGTTGCTATGGCAGCTACAGATTCTTAAAGAATTACTGCCTGTTCACAGATTAAGAAACTGATGATAATTAAGACCTGCTCTACATTGGCGTACAGAGATACGCCGGTGCATGGAGTGGGGCATGTCTGTGCTGGAAAGCTGTCATGATTGTGGCTCCATCTCCAGCCCCATTCAAATATGACAGTGCCCATGCTTGGGAAATTACTAACTTGAGTCACTGAGTAGGTGGATTCTAATGGGAAACTGAGATACTAGTTCTTCATCAGGTCCACCTTAATTTTGATTGGCAGTGGATGGATTTGAAAACTTCTATTGGACTGAATAATGGTTCTTGATCTGCGGACTGCCATGCACTGTCAATCAACAGCAGGTGGACCTGATGGTAAACTAGTTACTCGGTTCCCCATCAGGTTTTGCCTACCACACTAAAAAATTCCCCAAGCATGCACCTGTCATTGTGACAGGCGCAGTGGCAGGAGAGAGAGAGTGCACTCAGGATGTAGTGTTCAGTATGGACACTCCAACCCCGTGGTAGGCTCCAGCAAGACCCTCTGACAGATAAATGAATTAGGCAAAAAAACTTACTGGAGTTCTAAAGTGTGTCTATGACAACCTTTATGAATTCTCCCTACTTCATCCAGAAAAGCACAATGCAAAGAAAGTAAAACATAGCCTTTGAATTGTCATGTATAGTTTTCAGTTAAAGTCATTTGAATTTTGCTGACTTGTGTCCCACACACGTCAAACACAAGAAAGCAAAGTCCATTGACATGAGCCCTTAGATCTACCAACAATTATATAGTCCAAGTTTATAATTGAATTTGATAGTTTGGGTAAGTCTTCATGTAACCGTTTTGATCTGGTTACAGAAGGTTGTGCAAGCAGATTGTAACGTGTACTGAGCTTTAAAAGTATCTGTTGAGTCTAAAAAATGTTTAGAGGGCACCTTTAAATGTAGTTGTCATTCACAATTTACTTCACCCTGGAAGTAAAAAGGTAGCATCGATTTAGACGGATGAAATAAACCACAGAAAACAGCATTTCTGAAAGGTAACATTCTGTTCCTTTGGTACCTCTCTCTTCCCTGATGCAGGCTGTGGTAGACCTGGGTATGGCTGGATTTGCTGCTGTGGTTAAAAAATAAAATCTTTATTCACATATCGTAGAGAAACATTTCATCTGTCAATAAAAATAGTCATCCCAATTTGATAGTGTAACGTTATGTCAAGTTCACAGTGCTGAGGAATGAACATGTCCACCACAGCAGCTTACAATACTTTGCAAGTGCAGCCATGACTACTGGGTTTCTTAGCTTATTACAGCTGGCATCGGAAAATAAAAATGTATGGTTGATATCTAGTGGATCTGGTTTTTCATTTTGAAAGCTAGATTGTGCAAGGTGGAAATATGTGCTGGACTAAAAGTTTACCCAATACCACCAATATTTTAAAGTAGAACTATAGGCAAAACGTTTTCTTTTCATTTTGGATAGAGCAAGGGAGGGTTATAACCCCGTCAGATTTTTTTTCACCATCTGTGTCCCATTGCGGAGATTTCCCTTCACTTCCTGTTCCAAAGCCAAACCGGAAGTAAGAGGAAAGCCCTGCAAATTAAGGGAACTGGTATCCCCATTGGAATATTTCTCCTCTATTACTTTTTGGGGACAACTCAGAATTTGGGATTTTCTTTTATGTTCACTTTGATAATGGTAAACAAGACAAATAGAGTGAATCTACACATACAGCAATAAAAACTGACAAGCGTTCTAATCCATCTCCACTCTTTCCAAAACGAAAAAAAAGTTTTGCCTTTGGTTATACCATAAAGTGTAAGTTCACCTTTACAGAAAATCTGTAAGGTGAACTTACACTGGGCCCAGTCCCGTTGACCTGGAGCCTGGCGATCACCCGTACTGACACCTCGTATAGCCGACTTACCGATCCAGGTATTTGTCGACTGACAGGACAGGCTACACGGGTTCTGATTTGGTCGGCACCGACCAATTAGAATATCTCCTATACGTACCTCTATGAGGTACGCTGAGGGGATCTCTAAGCCCTGGGCCAGTAAGGCGCTATATGATGTCTCCTAACGGGTGATTGCCGTGCACCAGGTCAGCTGGACCGGGTGCGATGAGGAGGGGGTTCTGTGTAAGTTCACCTTACAGATTTTTCTTACCCGTTAAGCTTTTATTATTGTCAATAGAAGCATATCACCTTGGCGCCAGTTTATATTGGTACTTAGAGTGGTTATTGAGTCCCTAAATACAAAATGTTTAGACCATTCTGAAAAAAAGACTTCTGCTTTCTGCCTTCCTCATACAGAAAATGTTCTTAGAAGCTTTGCATACCTGCTCCTGGGTAGGGGAGGACAATGTGCCCAATCTAAGCATGCAGTTTTATGTCACCCAAAAACATTTTGCTCTACTGCTAACAATGGAATAGACTCCAAAAATGTAGGTATTCTTTGGGATGTGTCCAGCTGTGCTTCCAAGGCCAAAAGACAGCTTTTGGAGTGCAAAGTGTACCCAGAGACAGCTGTTGTCGAGGATGTACTTGGGTGTCTATCCTTATAAACTCTTGGCTGAGAATTGGACATTCTTAATGGAGAGAGTACAGGCTGTAGTGCTTCTAAATCTACTAATATAGACGGAAGCATGTGTGATGATTTCTTTGATAGAATCAATGCTGTGCTTGAATATGTCTGCAGATATTTGTCAGCCATTAGGCAGGAAATCTGAACTGGCAGATTATTGAAGGGGCCAGTAGAACCCTTTTAGGAATAAGGGCCTGTTCACACTGGATTTAAAAGCAAGCATATCAGTCCCGTTATTAATGCTCCTCAAACACCTAGCAAAGCAGGCTGCGATTGACAATATGGACAGTGCACAAAGCTGTTCACATTATCAAAACATGAAGAGTTTTTGTCATGTCGCAACACTGAGTTTCAAAAATAAAGCTACATGTCAAGTTTGGAAGCAGTTGAAGCATCTCAATTCCTTCCATCCAAGTCTATGGTAATGCACCATAAATGGCGAAAAGTAGTGCAGGAACCTTTTTCAAAGTCACCAAAACATGAGTCGCAGCAATTTGAATGGTTCCATTGCCGACAATGGGGTGCAACTTGTCATGCGTTTTGGAACTATCAGATCGCACTGATGTGAACGGGGGCTTAAGCAGACTTGGAAATACAGTCTTTCATCCCTTTAACATTATTAAGCCTTGTTCACACTTGCTCAAAATACAGACACTGAACAAACTAGTCTGTTTTTTTTTCTTCTGTGAACAAGGCCTAACAAGCTGCAAACACATGCCAGCATGTTAGGCCTTGTTCACAGAAAAAAAAAATAGGTGCCTGAGGTGCATTTTTAATGCGTGTCAAACACACATAGGGGATTTGGGGAACGATTTTAATGCACATTAAACGCTTGTCAAGTGTGTTAAACAACATACATTAATGCTATAGACAAGTTTGTTCAGTTGTCGGTTTGATCAAGTGTGAACAAAGCCTAGTAAGGTTAAAGGGATGAAAGATTGTATTTGCAACCCTGCTTAAGCCCCCGTTCACACTGGTGCGATTTGATATGCGATTTGACCGTTCCAAATTGCATGACAAGTCCCACCCCATTGTTCGCAATGGAACTAGTCAATTTGCTGCGACTCGTGTTGCAGCGACTTTGAAAAAGGTTTCTGCACTACTTTTTTGCCGATTTCATTGCGACTTGCATAGACTTCTGTTGTATGAAGTCGCAAGCCACAATGAAATCAGAAATGCAAATCGCGCTGAAGTAGCCCGATTACAAAGCCGTACCGTGTGAGCGGGGGCTAAGAGAGCTAAAATGTTTTTTTTTTTGTTTTTTTTTTAACAATCCAAGAGGCTAGTCTAAACAAGGCCAACATTGACATTTCACCGTTTGTTTTATGGAAATTATCCACTGTGACAGGCTCACCTATAAAAAAAATTGAATTGACCAATTATTCCGTTTGTTTTCTAAAGGTGAAATGATCAAGCAAAATCTATTCAGGTTTAAGTAAATTAGTCCTTCTGCTTTTTCCATAAATTGCACCTTCTGAAATCTAAGATAGTGGGGTTGATTTACTAAAGGCCAATAGACTGTGCACTTTGCAATGTACAGTTGCAACAGAGCTTAGTACAGTTGTATGCAAATTTTAGGAACCCCTGACAATTTCCATGATTGTCATTTATAAATATTTGGGTGTTTGGATCAGCAATTTCATTTTGATCTATCAAATAACTGAAGTAATATTTCAGTAGTGAAATGAGGTTTATTGGATTAACAGAAAATGTGCAATATGCATCAAAACAAAATTAGACAGGTGTATACATTTTGGCACCCTTGTCATTGTGTTGATTTGAATACCTGAAACTACTTAGCACTGATTAATTGGAACACACAATTGGTTTGGTGAGCTCATTAAGCCTTGAACTTCATAGACTGGTGCACCCAATCATGAGAAAAGGTATTTAAGGTGGCCAATTGCAAGTTGTTGTTCTCTTTGACTCTCCTCAGAAGAGTGGCAACATGGGGGCCTCAAAACAACTCTCAAATGAGCTGAAAACAAAGATTGTTCTACATTATGGTTTAGGGGAAGGCTACAAAAAGTTATCACAGGGATATAAGCTGTCAGTGTCCACTGTGAGGAACATAGTGAGAAAATGGAAGACCACAGGCACAGTTCTTGTTAAGGCCAGAAGTGGCAGGCCACATAAAATATTGGAGAGGCAAAGGCGAAGGAGGGTGACAACGGTCAAAAACAGACCACCTCCAAAGACCTACAACATCAACTTGCTGCAGATGGTGTCACTATGCATCATGACAATTCAGCGCACTTTACACAGGGAGAAGCTGTATGGGAGAGTAATGCGAAAGAAGCCTTTTCTGCACACACGCCACAAACGGAGTCGCTTGAGGTATGCAAACGCACATATGGTCAAGCCAGCTTCATTTTGGTCATAACAAGGGGCGTTATGCATGGCAGCAAAAGAACACAGCGTTCCAAGAAAACCACTTGCTACCCACAGTAAAATTTGGTGGAGGTTCCATCATGCTGTGGGGCTGTGTGGCCGGTGCCGGTACTGGGAATCTGGTTAAAGTTGGAGGTCGCATGGATTCCACTCAATATCAGCAGATTCTTGAGAATAATGTTGAGGAATCAGTCACAAAGTTGAAGTTACGCTGGGGCTGGATATTTCAACAAGACAACGACCCAAAACACTGCTCAAAATCTACTCAAGCATTTATGCAGAGGACCAAGTACAATGTTCTGGAATGGCCATCCCAGTCCCCAGACCTGAATATCATTGAACATCTGTGGGGTCATTTGAAGTGGGCTGTCCATGCTCAGCAACCATCAAACCTAACTGAACTGGAGATGTTTTGTAAGGAGGAATGGTCCAAAATACATTCATCCAGAATCCAGACACTCATTACTGTCGGGTGAAGTTTACTGGGGTGTCTACAAGTTACTATAAGTCCAGACCCCTGACCCTACCGGTAAGGTCTTGTAACATGAACCAGGAGACGTATTTACGAACTCATCTAAAACTCGTCACAAAACCCAGCAACAGAACAACTTTATAGGTCGGGGTCGCATTGAAGTTGAAACACTGACTAAGGAGTTGTAATAAGAGTTCTTAGACGACTATAACTCACCTTAGGTACGCTGGAGGTTGAAATTGGTCTAAGGGTCATGGCCGTGGCCGGTGTGTCGGGGTGTCGTACTACCTTGGAGGTGGTTTAAAATGACACCCATCG
>BLSH010350663.1:413831-438139 GCA_018402905.1 Glandirana rugosa
TTTGTTTTTTTCTCACTGTTAAAACTTTTACTTTTGTAAAAGAAAAATGAAAGAAAAAGAAAATGTTTTCATTTTCAAAATTGTCACTCTTTTTTTGTTTATAATGCAAAAAATAAAAAACGCAGAGGTGATCAAATACCAGCAAAAGAAAGCTCTGTTTTGTGGGAAAAAAGGATGTCAATTTCGTTTGGGTACAGCAATGCATGACCACACAATTGTAAGTTAAAGCAATGCAGTGCCGTTATCGCAAAAAATGGCCTGGTCAGGAAGGGGGTAAAACCTTCCAAGGCTGAAGTGGGAGCTGTACCTTTATCCCATGCAGTGGGGACAGCCTTTATTGTTGCTTTGGGCACTGAGTCCAGTATGGTCACTCACCTTGGCACGTGCATGGTGCAATGTATGGTAGTCAGATGCAGGGTGCTACACAGGTCTAGGTCCATCTCTGTGGAACCCAGACCCTGAAAACCCCTTCAAGGCCATACTCCCCGTGAAGGGCAAAGCTTGGACTAAATATACAGCCCAGCGTTATGGTCCAGGGAAGTATTTGAATTGTATTCACTATAGTGTCAATTTTTCCAATTTGATGCTAAAAGTCAACCACTCGTAGATTAGTCTCTGGTGGTGGATGACCAGGTGTTATGTCGCGCTACAAGTCTCACATTTAACTGTCAAGTTTTCCTAGAGCCCTTATATGATACTCAGGCACTTCCTCCCACCCTTTCCATGAGCATTCGCTACAGGATGAGTTACACCCTGTAGATAACTGTGGGTTTTTTTCTGGACACGATTACCCTGTATTCTACACCTTACTGCATGAGTACTCCGCAAGGGAATACCTCACACGTAGCTATAGCAGAGACCAGGTGAAAGGGAGTAAAACCAAACATTTGCTCTGCCAAATGAGAACATTCGCTCTGCCGTAGGCCCACAAAACACTTAATATAAAATGATGATACACTATTTGCATTGGCGCAAGAACCAACTTTGCCCCCAATCTCTACATCCAATTCTAGCTCTATTTCAGACACACAACAAGCAACCTATTTGACTGGCAGATATCCACGTCACAATTTCTTGGAAAATTAACAGCCTTAACACAGTCATCTTTGCTCAGGACTCAAAAATGCCATGCCTCTTCCCCTAATCCCATTTCTATACCTGACACAGAAGGGAATGATGAGGACATTCAGGCTGTATTGGAGGAAGCTGGGAAAGCTTTTTCTCCCTTAGCATGCCACTATATTCAGGAGGGTGCTTCACAAAACATGCTTTTTAACGTGGAAAGGTTCAGATGTGTCTGCAACATTGCCACAAGGTTCTTGCAGAGGCACTCTGACGTTGGGTCTGTTTGACCCTTGCTGTTGGGCCAGTTGGTACAGTTCTGTTTTCCCAGTTGTTGCCCACCCTTCTCATTCAATGATTGGAGACATCACAGGGTCTATGAATACTTTGTCCTGTACTGTACAATTAAGATAAGAGGATTTTTGATGTACCTGTAAATTCAGTATCTTATGGTACAGGCCACATTCCGTTTCATTCCTCGAGTACTTGTAGGCTTATAGGGGAGGTGACCCGGGGTCCTGTCCTTAAAAACTTTGCTGGTGTCTAAACACCTGAAGGTACAAGCCATGGTTTATTAACAGTTTGCCTGTGTCCTGTGCTGTACTCCAAGATATGGGATTTACAGGTAACTCAATATTCCTCTTTTTTGTTGCACTAATGTTTAATGAGGAAGTAGACTTCCTTTACTGCCTTTTACCTATATGTTAGCCTATAATAAGGCGTACCTATAGGTAGTGTAAATATCTCCCAAATATGCACCATTTGGGAGATATTTACATTACATGCAACCAGTGAAATCACTGGCACATGCGCTCTGAAGGAAGGGCCACCCATGGCGTTCCTTCACAAGCCCGATTAGCTTGTATAACAGTTTTATATTTGCTGCTATTCCCCTATAGTAAAAGACTGCATTTTCCCATTAAGAACTGCCTAGATGTGAATGCAACCTCAGATCCTCAGATTCAGACTTTAGATGTTAGAGGAGTCCTGTATACCCCCTTTATATACTTTACTTGCTCCTGCTTGCATCTGGCCATATTTCTCAGTGCAGGGTCCCTTAATCCAAGAACCCAACTTTTATACACCAATGAGCAATAACATTATGACCATTGACCGGTAAAGTGAATAACATTGATTATCTTGTTACAATGGCATCTGAAAGTGTGTGGGATACATTAACCAATTCAGCCCTGGAAGGATTTACCCCTTTAATGACCAGAGCACTTTTTGCGATTCGGCCCTGCGTTGCTTTAACTGACAATTGCGACGTTGTACCCAAACAAAATTGATGTCCTTTTTTTCCCCACAATTAGAGCTTTCTTTTGGTGGTATTTGATCACCTCTGCGTTACTTCTGATCACCGCTATAAACAAAAAAAGAGAGACAATTTTGAAAAAAAAAAACAATATTTTTTTTTTTTTGCTATAATAAATGTAAAAAAAAAAAATATATATAAAAAACGAATTTATTCATCAGTTTGGGCTGATACATATACTTCTACATATTTGTGGTAAAAAAAAAATTGCAATCAGCGTTTATTGCTTGGTATACGCAAAAGTTGCCACGTTTACAAACCATGAGAATTCATTTATGGTGTTTTTACTATTTTTTTTTACTTGTAGTGGCGGCGATCTGCGATTTTTATCGGGACCGTGATATTGCAGCAGATGTGTCGGATATTTTTAACACTTTTTTGGGACCATTGACATTTATACAGTGATCAGAAATTTAAATAGCCACTGATTACTGTATAAATGTCACTGGCAGGGAAGGGGTTAACCTACAGGGGGCGATCTAGGGGTCAACTGTGTTCCCTGGGTGTGTTACAACTGTATGGGGGCTGGGCTGCCAGGGGCATGATAGATATAACTGATCCCGAGTACAAGCATCAGTAGATCTGTCATGTCCCCCCTCACAGAACAGGAAAACGCTGTGTTTACATTGGCAGCTCCCTGTTCTGGCTCTCTCACAGACAACCCCGCTCAGGGAGCTTGCGGCAGGCATGAGAGCGCGCCGGCACGCGCCCACCCCCTAGCTGCACGTGCACGGATCACCACTTATAGACTGCGATCTGTACTACGCTGCCAAGTTGCAGCAGTAAATGTACGCGAGCCGATCGGGAACCGGTTAAGCAGCAAGTAAACACGTTGACCCTGAAGTTGATGTGTTAAAAGCAGAAAAAATGGAGTGCAAGGATTTAAGCGACTTTGATGGTCAAATTGGGTAGACGTCTGGGCCAAAACATCTCCAAGACTGCAGCTCTTGTGGAATTTTCTGGTCTGCAGTAGTTAGGACCTACCAAAAATGGTCCAAGAAAGGAAAACTGGCAAGTTAGCCTTAGCTTATTGATGCATGTGGGAAGCGAAGGCTGGCCCATGTATTTTGATACAATAGAAGAGCTTCCATTGATGAAAAAGTTAATGCTGGTTCAAACAGAGGGTGTCAGAACACACAATGCATTGCAGTTTGTTTTGCAGGGGGCACTATAGCTGCAGACTGGTCAGGGTGCCCATGCTGACCCATGTCCACAGCCAAAAGCACCTACAATGGGCATGCAAGCATCAGAACTGGACCACATATTAGAGCTGCACGATTCTGGCCAAAATGAGAATCACGATTTTTTTGCTTAGAATAAAAATCACGATTCTCGCGGTGTAAAATCTTACATATACAAAAAAATTGGGCTAACAGCACTGTTTATTTTTTTTTTTTCAAAGTGTCATTTTTCCCAAAAAAATTGCGTTTGAAAGACCGCTGCTCAAACACCGTATGACATAAAATATTGCAACAACCGCCATTTTATTCTCTAGGGTCTCTGCTAAAAAAATATATTTAATGTTTGGGGGTTCTAAGCAATGTTCCAGCAGAAAATACTGGATTTTTACTTGTAAGCAACAAATGTCAGAAAAGATTTAGTCATTAAATGGTTAAACTGAACTCGGAGTTCATTCCTTTGATAACCCCATTGGGGTTTTTTTAGGCTTTTTTTCCCCCTGTCCTAAAGTGACAACAATCACTCAGTGTAATGTATTGGTGGATTAAATTATATTTATATATATGTTTTGTTTTTTTACAGTTGATTGCACTAAAAAGAAAGCTTTTTCCCAGGAGGAGAATGCAGACTGAAGCAACCACAGAAAGAAGTAAAGTGTGAAACGGGACTGATTCAATACCAGACTACCTCATAAGTGAATGAAGGACAGAGTCATATCAGAATCTTATATCAAAAGATAAATGACCCGGCTTCAGTTGTCATTGATGACTCCAATAATAAGTATTCTGGCTGCTATGAGGTGCTTTCGCTTAAGTATTATGTCATGGGAAGTTTGTCCTGCAAATTCTGCAAGTGTGTGTGAATGCAGATTATTGGTGCCACTGGAATATAATATGTGAGGATCTAACTATAGGTCAGCTACTGCTTTGAACATCTGACCTTTAAAACCAAAGGATTATGAGATGACAACACATACATATGATGTGTCATTAGTGACCGCTTGGCCTGGGCAAATCAAACCATATTTTTGGTTTCATATTTAAACCTTGCTTCCAGCACTCCATTTTTGGACTGTTTTAAATGAATTAAATGTGGACTGCAATCTTCAAAACGGATACGGATAACTTATGAATGTATTTCTTTTATGTGTGTAAATAACCAGTCAAGTGCCTATGTACAGATAATTCATGTTTTGTCCTAATGCTGGACTAATTGTATTAGAGGTGTTGGGTTTGCTCTGTAATCAGGTGTTTCTTTTTCCCTTAGAAATGCACTTCTAGCATATTATCATTTTTGAGCATCAGAATGTCATACTAGATTAGCAATGATATGATATAAGCTGCCATTAGTGACCTCTCCTAAAAATGCTACTTGCCTGACTGGCTGATACGTACGCTTCAATTCATTCTGACCTAAAACAAGGCTAGACAAGAAATGTGGACTCTGCAGCCCTGGCCAATAATTTTGAGAATGAAAGTGTTTTAGATCTTTTTGTCAGATGTTACTATGGTATACTGAAGTATAATTACAAGCATTTCATAAGTGTCAAAGTTTTTTTTTGACAATTACATTAAGTTTATGCCAGGAGTTAATATTTGCAGTGTTGACCCTTCTTTTTCAAGAACTCTGCAATTCGCTCAGGCATGTTGTCAATCAATTTCTGGGCCACATCCTGACTGATGGCAGCCCATTCTTGCATAATCAATGCTTGGAGTTTGTCAGAATTTGTGGGGTTTTTTGTTCACCCGCCTCTTGAGGATTGACCGCAAGCTCTCAATGGGATTAAGGTCTGGAGAGTTTCCTGGCCACTGACCCAAAATTTTTATGTTTTATTCCCCACTTAGTTATCACTTGTGCCTTATGGCAAGGTGCTCCATCTTGCTGGAAAAGGCATTGTTCCTCACCAAACTGTTCTTGAATGGTTGGGAGAAGTTGCTCTAGGACAGGTAGTTTTGCAACAGCTGGAGGTCCGCTAATTGCTTAACCAAGTCCCATCATGCCTCTGCCTCTGGGTGTCATGCTTGTGGCTGTCAGTGTCTTGCTATGCCTCATGGGACTTGTAGGTCTGCAACATCTGGAGGTCCGCTAATTGCATATCACTGCTCTAGGAGGATGTTTTTGTACCATTTTTTATTCATGGCTGTGTTCTTAGGCAAAATTGTGAGTGAGCCCACTCCCTTGGCTGAGAAGCAAACCCACACATGAATGGTCTCAGGATGCTTTACTTTTGGCAAGACACAGGACTGATGGCAGTGATCACCTCTTCTTCTTTGCTGCCCTTCTTGACACCAGGCCATCCTCCAAAAGTCTTCTCCTCACTGTGCATGCAGATGCACTCACATCTGTCTGCTGCCATTCCTGAGCAAGCTCTGCACAGCTGGTGCACTGATCCCACAGTTGAATCAACTGCAGCAGATGATCCTGGCACTTGCTAGACTTTTTTGGGCACCCTGATGCCTTCTTCTCTCCTTGAAGCTCTTGATGATCTGATAAATGGTTGATTTAGGTGCAATCTTGGTAGCAGCAATATCCTTGCCTGTGAGTCCCTTTTTGACAATGATGTCTGCACATGTTTCCGTGCAGGTAACCATGGTTAACAGAGGAAGAACAATGATTTCAAGCACCACCCTCCTTTTAAAGCTTCCAATCTGCTATTCTAACTCAATCAGCATTAGAGTTTTTTCCCAACCTTGTCCTCATCAACACTGACAACTGTATTAATGAGAGAATCGCTGACATGTCAGCTGGTCCTTTGGTGGCAAGGCTGAAATGCAGTGTAAATGTTTTTCTTTTAGGATTAAGTTCATTTTCATGGCAAAGAGGGACCTTAATTATTTGCAATTCATTTGATCACTCTTCTTAACATTCTGGAGTATATGCAAATTGCCATAATAAATCTATGGCAGCGGGCTTTGTGAAAATGAATATTTGTGTGATTATCAAAACTTTTGGCCATGGCTGTAATTTGCTAAATGCTTTTTCTCACTTTGACACAGACTAGGAACAGCCAGGCAAGCATCATTTTCAGAATGAGGCCAGCAATGGCAGTCCCCATACTTGTCTCATGACAGATGTTAATAAAAGTGATACCAATTATTGGCTGACTCAAGAAACTTAAAGTGGTTGTAAGCCTCAGACATGAAATATGAACAAAGTATATCCCTCTATAGTGTGTGCTTGTCTCAATCCAGAGCACTAAGTGTCATTTCTGTCTGCTGTCTTGTTCCTCTGCTATCAACATGAGTCACTTCTGATGAATTTTCCTGACACCAAGAGAAAAATGATGACAGGGGAGGGATCTCCAGCAGATTGACAGCCTCTGCTCTGTTCCTGTGAGAGTAGGGTGTGTCCCTTCCCTTCAATCAGCTCCCAGAGCTCTACTCACTGATGTAACCATAGCTCTGCACCCCCTTCTTTTCAGAGCTGAGAGATTCTGTATAAATTCTGCACTGTGAATGGATGTAGGGGGAATACGGCTATAGATAAACAGGTATGGCTTACGTAGGAGGATTTTTTTTTCATCTCTGTGTATCACCTGAGGCCAGTCAGGGAAAAAAAACATAGTTTTATAAGCGTGTAATAGCCGTTTGCTTATCATTTTGAATGTATAGTTTGGAAGAAAAAAAGAGTGCCAATTAACGGTTTTGTCCCTGGAACAGTAAATGGTGTATGGGTAAGGCAATGTAGGGTTCCGCACAGCAAATGAGCCATAGTACACGATGTTGTTCCATTCAGCAGTAGCTGTCATACATCCAAACAAAAAGTCCACATATAAATAACTTTATATGTTAGTATACTGTCAATTTTAATCATGACTGGAGGCCTCCCTTAAAATGCAAGCCTATGAGACAGATAGGATTCTTCATCAGGTATAACTACAATGTGCACACATTTCCAATACAGCACTTTTCTTGTTTGTTTTTTTTATATAAAAGTGTGTGGTTTTCAGGTTGTACTTTGCCTGATGAAGAAATTTTTGCTTCAAAAGCTTGCTTTTTTTTTAATCAGGTTCAATAAATGGTATCACTTAGAGCTGCATGATTAATCGTTAAAAAATCGTGATCGCAATTCAACCCCCCTCACAATCTTAATACAGCATTTCCCCTATTCGTGTTAAACAAGTGCCGAGCAGAGCTGTCAAAAGAAAAAGAAACTCAGTCAGCAAATGTTTATCAACAGCAATAAAGATAAACAACGTATCTCTTGGTTCTTTTAGATCAGTAGTCTCCAAACTGCGGGTGCGGCCCTTTGCTTGCCCTTTACCAGACCTTGAAGCACTTTTCCTTCCAATGATAAAAGACACTATTCCTTCTACACCAACATTGGGACACTATTCCTCCCACTGACACCAACAGTAGGGCATAATTCCTACTACTGACATTGATAACGGGGCACTGTTTCTCCCATTGACGCCAATGATGGGGCACTATTCCTCAAACTGACACCAATGATGAGGCACTATTCCTCACACTAATACCAATGATGGGGAACTATTCCTCCCACTGACACCAATTATGGGGCCCTATTCCTCCCACTGACACCAATAATGGGGAGAAATTCCTCCCATTGACACCAAATGATGGGGTACTATTCCTCTCCCTGGCACCAGTGATGGATAATTATTCCCCACCCAATGCCAAAGATGCATTGTTAACTCCCACTGACGCCAGGACAATTTCTACTCCCAATGGACACAATCCGCCCCCCCAAGGTTTGGAGGACAGTAAACTAGCCCCATGTTTAGAAAGTTTGGAAACCCTTCTTTTAGATCAAAGGAATGAACTTCCTTCTGTAAATGAAGTCAGTTTAACCACTTAAAGACTAAACCTTTTTTGACACTGTTGCTTTTACAAGTGAAAATTAGTATTTTTTGCTAGAAAATTACTTAGAACCCCCAAACATTATATATATATATATATATATATATATATATATATATATATATATATATATATATATATTTTTTAGCAGAGACCCTAGAGAATAAAATGGAGATTGTTGCAATATTTTATGTCACACGGTATTTGCGCAGCGGTCTTTCAAAGCAATTTTTTAGGTAAAAATATACTTCCATGAATTTTTAAAAAAACGAAACCGTAAAGTTAGCCTATTTTTTTTTTTTTTTTGTATAATGTGAAAGATGATGTTGCGCCGAGAATCGTGATCTTTATTCTAAGCAAAAAAAAATTGTGATTCTTATTTTATCCAGAATCATGCAGCTCTACTTTGGCTTCGCTTGTTCTTTTTTGTTCCTAAAAATATGTTGATCAACTAATTTTGTTTTTTTTTAAAACCCGTCCCTGCGCCATTATTATGATTACACTTGTTTCCCTCCTTTACCATGTATAATGGTGAAATATTTGGTGAAAGTCTTAATTTAAATGACCTATCTCTGTAGATCAGTGATGGGAATTGATGAAATTGTGCTATGTTAAATATAAATATGAAATGTAAATAGAAAAGTTCTTCAAAATGTAAATAATGGGGGAAGAAATGATGGCAAAGGATGTCATGCAATAAATTTTCTCACAAAACTATTTGTTAATGTGCTTTTGAATTTTATCTGCCTTTCCATTTATTGTGGCAAACTCGAGGATATTCTGTTCATGAATTATAATACTGAGCTCTTTTAAAGTGATTGTAAAGTCTTGCTTTTTTTTTTTTTTTTTTTTTTAAAATAACAAACATGTTATACTTACCTCCTCTGTGCAGTTGGTTTTGCACAGAGCAGCCCGGATCCTCCTCTTCTCGGGTCCCTCTTCTGCTCTCCTGGCCCCTCCCTCCTATTGAGTGCCCCCACAGCCAGCATCTTTCTATGGGGGCACCTGAGCTGAGTCAGAGCTCTGTGTATCCATTCAGACATGGAGCCCTCCCCTGATTGGCTGACTGACTTTCATTGACAGCCGCGGAAGCCAATGGCGCCGCTACTGTGTCTCTGCCAATCAGGAGGAGTGTCCCGGACGGCTTAGACATTTGTGGAGATGGGGCTCAGGTAAGTTATTAGGAGGGATGCTACACACAAAGGTTTTTTATCTTAATGCATAGAATGCATTAAGATAAAAAAATGTTCTGCCTTTACAACCCCTTTAAGACTTTTGACACATTGTGTGCTGTTAAAATGATGGGTGCAATTTCTGTTCTCATAACAGAGTCCCCTGATGATGATAAAATTAATCACTTTCTAAAAATTATGATGATCTTTCTTATGTAAATTAGCCTTTTTCAACAAGGGTGCCTTGAGGCTTCTTCAGGGGTGCCGTGGAAAAATGCAAAAAAATGGATCAAAAATTGTATACAAGCCAGCAGGTGGATGAAGCCTTTTAGTTACACAAAGCCACAGGTTTTCACTATGCATCATTATGACTTTCTAGACACTGGCATCCTAACAACCAATTATGTCATCAGTTAAGGAGCTTGTCTGTCACCTCCACAGCATCCTTGTTTGACCCCTCAGCACTGGGGTTAGATTATCTGACTGATGGAGAGAAATTGAGGGAGAAGAGAAACATTGGAGTACTAGTCAGTACCAGTGTGCAAAAGTGTATTTGCTTTGGAAGAATAAATCACCTCTGATATTGGGTGTCCTACATGTGTGGATATTGCCGCATTATGTGCAGCTATTAGAATAATGTTTAACATTTTAGAATAGGGTGCCTTGAGACTGTCTATAATTTAAAGTGTTTGTTAAGCCACTTGTATAAAAAATTGTCCTGTGTCTGTGTTATAACACACATATATATATATACTTCTCTGTATAGATAACACACCTTCTTACTAGGATCAGTTGTCGTTTTTCAGCTTTTCTCTCTCAGTTCCTGAGGGTGGGGCTGAGCATTGCTGCTGACGTCAGCTGGAGAGACAGGGCCGTGCTGTGTTATCTATATAGATAAGAATATTTCTGATATAACACTGACATGGGAACTTATTCTTCTAATACAGAGGAAACAGGAGTTTTTAGAGTTAATTATGAGAGGAGAAGCTACAAGAGGAAGAGGGAGGGGGGAGTTGAAGACAGGCACACAGAAGATAGGAGAGCTGGGAGTGATATAGCTTGCATAGACCACGGGCTCTCAGGATAAGCTATATACAGGGGGAGTCGGTACACGGGCAGGAAGTCATGACCTGGCATTATCAAACAGGTATTTTAGGGGATACAGAGGGATAATTTAAAAAGCAAAAGCACCATGCTGCTAATTGCACATTAAAGAGACAGGAGCAGCATTTTTTTTTTGGGGGGGGGGGGGTTAACAAATGCTTTATTTAAAGGGTGCCTTGACTGAAAAAAAGGTTGAGAAACTGTTGTAGATTATCAAGTCAAGAGAAAACTGCATGATCCACTCCAGCAATGGCTTAACCGAGTGTAGGACCTTGTTCTGTGAAGTCTGCCACAGGTATTTAAGCTGTGCTTTGCCCATAGAACTGCTTAAACCCTTTTACTTTACTGAAAAATGTGTATTTTTACATTCTGTGTACCTACTGGAGAGATCACGCAATCCCCATCGCACACCTGACCAGAAACTGCATATATATTGTGTGCTAATTTAAACATTGGATAGCGCCACAACAATACAGAATAAATTATGTTGCTAGCCCAGCACACTTCTGTGTTTTTTGGAGTAAATCCATCTTTGTTAGCATATAACTATAAAAAGTAAAAACAAAATGCTAATAAACATTGATTTCCCACTATTTTCTCGAAATCTATTTTCCTTTATATGTTGAATGAGGAAAGGTGAACTGAATTTCTCCCATGTTAGGACCAGAGCACTTTTTGCGGTTCGGCATTGCATCGCTTTAACTGACAATTGCGCGGTCGTGCGAAGTTGTACCCAAACAAAATTTGCGTCTTTTTTTCCCCACAAATAGAGCTTTCTTTTGGTGGTATTTGATCACCTCTGCGTCATTTCTGATCACCTCTATAAACAAAAAAAGAGCATCAATTTTGCAAAAAAAAAAAACAATATTTCTTACTTTTTGCTAAAATACAAATCCAAAAAAAGAAATAAAAAAAACAAAATGTATTCATCGGTTTATATTTGGTAAAAAAAAAATCGGAATCGGCGTTTATTGATTGGCTTGCGCAAAAGTTGCCGCGTTTACAAACCATGAGAATTTTTTTACTGGTAATGGCGGCGATCTGTGATTTTTATCGGGACTCTGATATTGGGGCGGACATGTCGGACATTTTTGACACTTTTTTGGGACCAATGACATTTATACAGCGATCAGAAATTTAAATATCCATGGATTACTGTATAAATGTCATTGGCAGTGAAGGGGTTAACCTGCAGGGGGCAATGAAGGGGTTAACTGTGTTCCCTGGAAGTGTTCTGACTGTGAGGGGGCTGGGCTACCATGGGCATAAGAGATTTAACTGATCCCAGTGACAGCGATGAGTAGATCCTTTAAATGCCTGCTGAGAGTGGGGAACCCCCGTGTTTACAGTGGCGGTTCCCCGTTCTTTCTCTCTGCCAGGTCATAGTGGCTCGCCATCCGCCCGAGCCGCGGGCACACTCATGCAGAGTGCAGCGGGCACGACAGCGCGCTGGGGCACTCCCGCCCGCTAGCTGCGCACGTGGGAGATGCCGTTTATAGACGCGATTGGCAAAATAGAGCAGCAGTAAATGTACACGAGCCGGTTGGGAACCGGTTAAAGAGGAACTCCAGCTTTTGTCACTTTAAAATAGCTGTTGGGAACCAAGCTTGTCCAAAAGAACTGTTACCTTTACGAACAGATGTGACTGCTATGAGCACTGTGTAAACTGTAAGCCAGGGCTTGACAAATTTGCTTTGAATCTAGGAGCCAGTGTTTTTTTTTAGCATAGTTTTGGGTTGTCAGTGCCCCCCCAGGGTAAGGCAAGTAATTTGCGCCCTAACCCTAACTTACAGCAGAGCAGCTAGTCAATAACTCCAACATAACGCCATTACATCAGGGTTATAGGCTGGCCAGAAGGAGTGACACTAAAAACCTGTTATGGGGGAAACTCCTTATTATGCCTAATGCATCGTGACTGCGGCATGTAAAACGCCCTCATCTGCTGCCTAATGCAGCTTAAGGGTGGTCATTGGTGGGTGGCAAAAACATGTCTCTACTGCACATTTTTACCACCCAACTGCACATCTAAACGAAGCCTTAGTGACACTTTAAATAAAATACAAACAAAGGTGAAAGAAGTATTCTAGTGCTGCTGATCTGATGTTTGTACAGAAATCTTACCTACTGAGTTATTGTGTACTGACGGGGGGTTAGCCATTGGCTGAGAGTGCTGATTGAGAGTCGGTTGGCTGCTGATTTTCCAGCAAATTCATCTGATAGAAGCCAGCCGAACAGCCGGCTTCTGTTGGACCAGCTGCCATACACACGGGCCAAATGGCGGCCAGTTTTTATTGATCCGGCCCATGTTGTCCAGCATTCGGCTTGTGTGTACTTGGCTTGATGGTGTTAAGGGTAGCGGCTCACTAGGGAAGGACAGTGCAGCAAGGTGGGGGTGATAGGAGATCCAGTGATCCAGGAACTCGTGCCATCTTAGGTCCCTATTACACAAGCCCTCCTGCTAAGCAGAATCTACTTGCTCAGCTGGGATCTCTCCGCTGTGCAGTGCGGACACGGCCTGCTCTCCTCTATGTTGCAATTGGATTGAAACGGACCACCCGTCCGTTTCCATCTGATCAGCCGAACGGATTGGATTGGATGGCGGTGGGTGTCAGCGCACATGTGTCCACTGACACCCACCACTGCATAGAGGAGCCTGAAGGGTCCGATCAGGTCCGCCTGAAAAACTGATAGATGAACCTGATCGGATCACCCATGTGAAAGGGGCCTTCGGATGTGTGGCTTTGGCATGGCAGGGGGAGAATGAATAATCAATAATGGCAATGAAATAAAAATAAAAAAACTTTACATCTATTTTTACATCATTATCTTTTTGTGGGGGTGCAAGTGGAACTGAGGCTGTTCCAGCTAGCTGCCCCACACTCCCTGTCCACTCACCTTTAATCAAATGGCGCCAGATGAAGCCTGCAAGAAAATCCACTTCTACTCCTCCTGGGAAGTAGATGGGCGGCAGTGAAAACAGTGCAGGCAGGGAAAAATACTCAGAGCGCCTGTGACTGTTTGTCACAGCCACCACAAGAGGGCGCCTGTTCCCCAATGCAAATGCCTAGCTCGTGAAGGCTGCGCCCTCAATTGCCGGCCACCATGGCCTTAGTGCGCACGTTTGCGCGCGCGGGGGGTGCCGCTCGGGGACCGGACACCTCCCGCAGTGCAGCCCCAGGCGCCGGGTCGCTTAATCTAGTCGCCAATGCGACCTGGCGCCTGGGGTTTGTCGAGCTCTGCTGCAAGCTTCATACAGTATATAGCACTGTGTTTCGTCAGCAGTACAGGCAGGGGCGTAACTACAGGGGTTGCAATTGTAACCGGGCCCCGTGCTCCAGGGGGCCCGTATGCCTCCCTTGCACACCTGGATAGGAGGGATGGCAGGGCGGCATTTAGAGGAACCAATCTCCTCCATTTTCCTCCTAATGGAGGAGATTGGTTCCTCTATATGCTGCCCCCACCGCCCCTCCTATCCAATGTACTTGTCTTCTGCTGTTCCCAGGGTCACTGTGTGCTTCCCTGGTTCCCCCCCCCCCCACCCCACAGAGCTGCTGTCTTCCCCCCTCCTCTTTCCTGCCAGCTGTTGTAGAAGATGTGTCATGATGGAGAGATGGGAATGGGTTGGTAAATTTGTCATTTACCGGCTCCTTCCTTTTCTGAATGGACAGAGCCAGTGATTGGTACCAATTGGTTCACTCATAACTGAAGCATAGTAAACTGTTTTTACTATACTTTCGTTTCTGAATGAAGGGAAGGCTCGGTACACAACTATTCGTTTATTCAGTGGGACCATAATAAAGGGACCCACGATGGGAGTAAAGGGCCCCAGGATTAGTGGGAAGAGGGGGGCCCTTCATAATTTTTTGCATCGGGGCCCTGAAGGTTCTAGTTATGTCTCTGAGTACAGGGACTTCCCGTCCCGCTCGCAGCACACATTTGAGTCAGGCTCTCATTGCTCAGCCATTCACAGGAAGCTTTGCATTTTTGGAACGAATACAGGCTTCCTCTGATTGGCTGATGTGGAGAGGTGGTTGGATGATGTCAATCATTTATATTGAAAAAAACTGAACTGTAGGATCCAATTTCTGTCAAAGTTCGTTTTTAAATTTCATTGCAGGTGAAAGTTCCATACATAGAAAAAAGGTTGTTAAAATGCTACCAGCCCTCAAAACCCAGAACCACCCTGGTGTGATTTTAATATACTATTTTACAAAAAGCTTGCTTCTAATGACTCCATAGATTCACAATTTTCTAAAAAACCATGTTGTAACCACTAGAAGCAGGCAGCTTGTAAGGCAATATCAATTTTATACATACATTGCACCTTATTGATTAATGTCCATCTGCTGGTGGTAGAAGATTTTCACGTTGATGCTAAACAAGACATACGGAGGCACTGCAAATAAGATGTGTTAAAGTGGTTGTAAACTCAAACAAAAAAAAACCCTGCAAGACAAAGGCATAATGAGCTAGTATGCATATGCTCATTATGAAATACGTACCTTAGATTGACGCTGTTGCAGTGGTCCCCACACACTGCTGTGACCGATGAAATGTTTCCCGGAGTTATTTCCGGTTTCGCGGGCTCCGGTGCTATGATTGGCCGGAGCCACAATGGCGTCACTCCCATACATGCGCCAGTCACGGCACGGGCCCTGAAGAAATGGCTTGAGCAGGTTGTTTCTTCATTGCACATGTGTCGATGATGTGGCACATGCAGATACAGTGAATATGTCCTAAACTGTGCAAGTTTAGGAGATATTCACGGTACCTATAGGTAAGCCTTATTATAGAGTTTACAACCACTGTCCATGGTTACAGCAGAATAAAGTGAAGGTTCTGGAGTGGCCATCTCAGTCTCCTGACCTCAATATTATTGAGCCACTCTGGGGCCCAAGAATTTCCAGGAACTGGAGGCTTTTTGCCAAGAGGAATGGGCAGCTTTACCATCTGAGTAGATAAAAAGCCTCATCCACAAAATACTTCAAGCTGTCATTGATGTTAAAGGGGGCAATATATGGTATTAAGAACTGGGGTATGTAAACTTTTGATCAGGGTCATTTGGGAAGTTTCTGTTGTCATGATTTAAAAAGAGTAAACACAGTTGATTGATAATAAATGGCTTCAGACAAACACTAACCATGAGTCAAAGAAATGTTTTTGTGTTCTCATTCATATTCTCTGAAAAATGGCCAGGAAATCATAAATTCTGCCTGGGTATGTAAACGTATGAGCACAACTGTATCTACAAGGCTTAAAAGCAAATGTCAGATATGGTTTGGGATTCCCTTGTTAGCTGAGAAGGCACTCTGGATCAGGAATACGGTCATTTGTAGGACAACAAAAAATAATTTTCAAAGATTTTCTTGACATATTTATAAAAAGATCTCATACATCTCCTTCTAGTCTCATTGTGACTGCAACTTACTCCAAAAAAAAAAAAAAAAACCTTAGCAGGTATAGACTCCAGTTATAGCTAATGCTAGAAAAAACAAATACAATATGGACTAGGTCAATAAAGTCTGAATAGACCACAAAGGTATTTTTTTTCTATATCAACTGAAGATGCAGTGGAATGACCAAGAATTATGCCTTGAATACTGTATATGTGCCCAAAATGCAGTTGATACTATTCTTTATGCAATTGACAAAATTGTTTTATAAATTCAAATCATGGTATTTCATCCCATGAATCAATTTTTATGTCTGTTTACCCATGCCTGTCTAGAATATTCAGGCAAGAGATAATAAAAATTATGTTACCAAAATGAGTGTGTGCTGTAAATTGCCGCCAGCATTGCTCTTGTTTCTTCTTGCTGGAGGCTGTCATTTTAACTGAAAACCAGAGCCCCTGAACAGCAATAAATCATAAAGCGGAACTAAACTCATCGATTTAATGGTTTCAAAAAAACCGTTACATTCCCGGAATGCTAACTGTCACATTTGTTTGTGTCTTCAACCAAACTGTCAAACCATCAAATGGCTGATGTCATAACTGATCACATGCGCAGCTCCATGGCAGTTGCAGATAAAACATTAAGCAGCTTTCATGGCTGTAAAGGATAGGAGAATTTAATTCTGCTTTAAAGTTATTGTAAAGTCTATTTTTTTTCCAATAAAAATAACAAACGTTTTACAGTACATACCTGCCCTGTGCACTGGTTTTGCACAGAGCAGTCCAGATGCTCCTCCTCTCGGGTCCCTCCTTAGCTCTCCTGGTCCCTCCCTCCCTTTGAGTGTCCCCACAGCAAGCAGCTTGCTATGGGGGCACCCGAGCTGCACTGCAGCTCCGTGTATCCATTCAGACACAGAATTGTGGTTCAGCCCGTCCCCTCTCTCTCCTCAGTGGCTAACTGGCTTTGACAGCAATGGGAGACACTTATTTTTAATGTTTTACATTATATCTGCAATAGGGTAGGCTGACCATCCATCCCCGTTTTATGGGGACAGTCCCCGGATTGATCTGTTTGTTCCCGCTCCACGTTTGTCCCCGCTTTTGCAGGGTCGATCCCCGGCGGACAGAGCTTCCCGGAGCGGTGGGAGAAGAGAGGAGCCGTGCATTAATACACAGAAGAGGAGCAGCTTCAGCATGTGTGCTGCTTGTATCTGCACCGCCGCTCCTCCTCTGCATCTGGTCACGCCACGCCCACGTCCTGCTTGTCTTCCCTCTCTCAGCATGCTGCCCCTCTCCTATGTCTCCCTCCTCCCTTCACTCTCATGGCAGCACAGGTTAGGGGAGGGAAACAGGGCACAGTGTTCCTCCCTCCCTCCTGTACTGCAAGTAATTGCGGGAGATGTAGTCCAGAGGAGGGGTGGGATTGCCAGACCGAGTGCAATGGCCACAACAAGCACAAGGTGAGTTTCTGATCTCTAGAATGTTTTAAATGAAAATGATTTAATCATTTATCTCCTTCACTGATGAGCACTCGTTAGGTGGCACTGATAGACTGTGGCACTGACAAGGTGGCACTGATGGGCACTTATGAGGCAGCACTGATGGACACTGATGAGGTGGCACTGATGAGATGGCACTGATGGACACTGTTGAGCTGGCACTGGTAGGCACTGATGTGGTGGGACTGATTAGGTGGCCCTGATGGGCACTGATGAGGTGGCACTGATTGGCTGCATTTATGAGGTGCCACTAATAGGCTGCATTGATCAGGTGGCACTGGTGGGCACTGATAGACTGTATTGATGAGGTGGCACTGATAGGCTCGGATGAGGTGGCACTGATAGACTGCATTGATGAGGTGGCACTCATTTGCACTGATGAGGTGGCACTGATGGGCAATGATAGGCTGCACTGATGGGCACTCATGAGGCAGCACTGATGAGGTGACACCGATGGGCACTGAGGAGGTGGCACTGGTAGGCACTGATGTGGTGGCCCTAATGGGCACTGATGAGGCATCACTGATGGGCACTGATGAGGCAGCACTGGTAGGCACTGATGAGGCGGCACTGATGAGGTGGCACTGGTAAGCACTGATGAGGTGGCATTGATGGGCACTGAAGAGGCTGCATTGGTAGGCACTGAGGAGGCGGCACTGATGAGGCAGCAATGATGAGGTGGCACTGGTAGGCACTGATCAGGTGGCACTGATAGGCTGCATTGATGAGGTGGCACTGGTGGGCACTGATAGGCTGCATTGATGAGGTGGTACTGGTAAGCACTGATAGGCTGCATTGATGAGGCGGCACTGTTCTAAATTGTTAATTTATATTGTTACCGTTGAACTAATATTCTTTGGTAAGAATAAAATACAAAATATGCATTAAAAAGTTTTTTCTCTATCTTATCTTCTTAAAGCTGAGTTCCACCCAAAAGTGGAACTTCCGCTGGTTGGATTCCTCCCCCGCTCAGGTGTCACATTTGGCACCTTTCGGGGGGAAGGGTAAGAGGTCTTTAGACAGGTGTCCTTTTCCACACATCCGGGAGCTCGGGCCGGCAGCCGCTGACGTCAGCAGCCCGGCTCCCTCCTGGCTCTGCTACTGGCCGCCTGGCCAATAGCAGAGCGCAATGGAGCCTCGCACATGCGCAGTAAGTTGCCCGGCGTGAAGCTGTAAAGCTACACATCCGGGTTCCTTTACCCGCAAAGAATGCTGCTGCAACCGACCCCAATCTGAAGATCGGCGGTGGGTGCCGACATCGCTGGACTCCAGGACAGGTAAGTGTCCTATTATTAAAAGTCAGCAGCTACTGTATGTGTAGCTGCTGACTTAATTTTTTTTTCCCCAGGCGGACCTCCGCTTTAACATTTGGTAGTCATATCCCAAAATATTCGAACTATCTTATTTTTTATCTCATGGAGGAAATGTGAGAAATAATGTATATATCATACAATCATTACATAAACATATACACTGCATATATAATTGGAGGAAAATATGCTTATAAAATAGTTTACCATTTGGCAATTAAAAAAAAAATGTCCCCGAATTTCTTTTTGAAAATCTGGTCACCTTACAATAGGGCCAGCCTCAAGTGATCTAGCAGGACTTTATTTTCTGACTAAAGTTCCACTTTAAGTGTAACTGTGGCCAGGCTATAGAAATTCAAGTTTTTATATATTCTTAGCATGAAGTAAATAAGATCAAAAACAAGCTCTAACTGCCCTCTGTATTTTCAGACACAGTGGAGAAATTAATTCTCAAAGTGAAGTTGTTTAAATAGTTCTCTCAGCAGCTCAGTTCACCCTGCTCCCAACTCCCTAGGCTCCTACTTAGTGTTTATATTAGAAATCACAAGGCAGTTGAGTCAGTACTGGAAGCGGTCAGCGGGATGAGCTGACCTGACTGCTTTTGGTGTGAATTTTATAATTAGCGCCAGTACTTACCCTGAGTTTAAAGTTATCTGTACAGGTTGGATGTTATACTGATAATCGCTCGTAGAATCTTGGGAAAAAAAGTAAGCACACCAATGGAAATTGTTGACTTTTTTCAACATATTCAAACAGACATCTAAGGATCTTCAGTTCAAACAGTACCTACTGTTAAGGGTTGATATCCTTGAACGGATGACACAAATTTGACAAAATGTGTATTTAGCATTTAGGAAAACCAGTACATTTACCACCACTTTATATCAATGAAATTAAAATCCTGTGTTCCAGATTAGAGCCTTCTTAGTGAATATACAGGCAGGGCCACATTAAGAGCATCATGGGCCTGTTGCTGAGGATTTTGGTGGGGCCTTTTTATGGAAATAGAGCAGGGCTGGGCGATATTAGTGACTCACTCACACCATTGGGCTGGGCCTATCTTAAGGAAGGGGCCTGGAGCTGCAGCGCCAATAGCCCCTATGTTAATCCAACCCTGTATACAGGCGGAAGTTATCTTATTTATACCTCAGTTATCTGGGGTCTACTGTTCTTTTTGCTTTTGACATGCGTGGTGTCACCATGTCAAGATCAAAAGAGCACTCTAAGGCCCTCAGAAAAAAGGCTGTGAATGCATTGTAAGAGATTTAGCCTAGGTTCACACTGATGTGGGTTTGAAATCAAACCCACATGTCAGTCCAACTTCGGGAGTGATGTCAGAGACATCTGTGAGGGCTCCTGCACAGTTGCCTCTTGAAATTGCACCAGAAGTTGCCAAAAGTAGTACAGGAACTACTTTTGGGAATCGGTGCAGTGCCACAATGTCTGCGTCACACCGATTCTGGCGGTGCCATTGCCGGCAATAGCCACCAATTTGGCATGTGATTTGACATGTCAAATCGCATGCCAAATCGTGCCATTGTGAACCTAGGCTCAAAAAGATTATCAAATGATTTGAAATCATTCCTTTTCCTGTGAATAAAAGAAATCTACAAGGGGAATAGCTTTCAACTGACTGCTAATTTTCTCCAGGACCAGGAGTAAAATTTTTAATGCTTAAAGAGGAGCTCCAGCCTGGGCAAAAAAAAGAAAAGTCAGCAGCTACAACTACTGTAGCTGCTGACTTTTAATATAAGGACACTTACCTGTCCAGGGATCCAGTGCTGTCAGCACCCCAAGCCTATTCTAAAATCGTCTTGGGGTTCAGGCGCTGACATCTTCACTAAGGGAAACTGGCAATGAAGCCCTCAGGCTTCACATCCAGTTTTCTACTGCACATGTGCGAGTCGCACTGCACTGAATGGTCCCGTCGTCTTCTGGCACCTGTTAGTGCCCCAGAAGGCGGCAGGGGGGGAGGAGGGGGGGCTGGAAATACTCGGAGATCGCCGTGGAGATCTTACCCGGAAGTGGGAGCGGGTACCTGTCAAAACCAGGTACCTGCTCTTCCCAAAGAGTGCCAGAACAAGTGGAGCTTCCCCCATTTGGGTGCAGCTCTGCTTTAGAGTAGTCTCTAAGAACCCCAAAATGTAATTTCTGGATCTACAGGTGACTCTTGCTAGAGTTTGTTGTCAAAGTGCATGCATCCACAATCAGAAAATGCACCAATGTAATCCTAATGGGAGCTGTGCCATGGAAATGCTTTTGCTGTCCAAAATGAACATAAGAAAAATACTACAGTTTACTATTGAACCTTTATGTAAAGACTACACCTTCTGCAACAATGTGCTGTAGGCATATTTACAGTATGATCTTAATCATTCAGCATCCTAAACAGTCTGATTAAATGTGTTGAAAGCAGGTCACCTTTTATGTTCAGTAGCCTGGTTCTCCCTGCCTGCCAATGTGATGGGTAAGAACTCTATTTACATCAATGGGCAGGTGGGTTCGTCCTTCAATATATTCATTCTGTAATGTTTTATTTTAAGAAAATATACATAGCAATTGCCCCACAGAAGTAATTCTAGATGTAGGGACATATGTTGTTTACTGCATCGGGTAATAAACAACTAGCCCAGCACTGGCATGAGGTCATGCACCATCAGTATTGTTAAGTGTAGGACTTGTAGAAAAAAGTGCATTAGAGCATACCTGTATGTCATTGAGTTTAACACACCATCATTAGTGTCAGTTGTAACTGTTCAAAGCTATCTATATCAGAAGGCACATTTTGTTTTACTGAAGGCATGTATAACACAGCTGGAACATGTGACATGGAGAGATAGACCAGAGGACAATAAGGCCACATTCACATGGTCTGAGGGCTGTACACCTTCAATAGTCAGTGTATTTTTGCTCTGAATGTGCAGTTACATTTATAGTTATATGGTTAGTCAGGTTGAAAAAAGACACATGTCCATCTAGTTCAACCAATAGAAGGAAAAGAAAAAAATATATACAGTATGTCACAAAAGTGAGTACGGCCCTCACATTTTTGTAAATATATTATTCTATCTTTTCATGTGACAACACTGAAGAAATCACACTTTGCTACAATGTAAAGTAGTGAGTGTACAGCTTGTATAACAATGTACATTTGCTGTCCCCTCAACATAACTCAATACACAGCCATTAATGTCTAAACCGCTGGCAGCAAAAGTGAGTACACCCCTAAGTAAAAATGTCCAAATTGGGCCCAAAGTGTCAATATTTTGTGTGGCCACCCTTATTTTCCAGCACTGCCTCAACCCTCTTGGGCATGGAGTTCACCAGAGCTTCACAGGTTGCCACTGGAGTCCTCTTCCACTCCTCCATGATGACATCACGGAGCTGGTGGATGTTAGAGACCTTGCTCTCCTCCACCTTCCATTTGAGGATGCCCCATAGATGCTTAATAGGATTTAGGTCTGGAGACACGCTTGGCCAGTCCATCACCTTTACCCTCAGCTTCTTTAGCAAGTCAATGGTCATCTTGGAGGTGTGTTTGGGGTCATTAAGTTGGAATACTGCCCTGCATCTCAGTCTCCGAAGGGAGGGGATCATGCTTTCTTCAGTATGTCACAGTACATGTTGGCATTCATGGTTCCCTCAGTGCCGGCAGCACTCATGCAGCCCCAGACTATGACACTCCCACCACCATGCATGACTGTAGATAAGGCACACTTATCTTTGTACTCCTCATCTGGTTGCCGCCACACACGCTTGACCCCATCTGAACCAAATAAGTTTATCTTGGTCTCATCAGACCACAGAACATGGTTCCAGCAATCCATGTCCTTAGTCTGCTTGTCTTAAGCAAACTGTTTGCCGGCTTTCTTGTGCATCATCTTTAGAAGAGGCTTCCTTCTGGGACGACAGCCATGCAGACCAATTTTATGTGGTGCGCTGCGTATGGTCTGAGCACTGACAGGCCTTCAACCTCTGCAGAAATGCTGGCAGAACTCTTACATCTATTTCCCAAAGACAGCCTCTGGATATGACGCTGAGCACGTGCACTCAACTTCTTTGGTCGACCATGGCTAGGCCTGTTCTGAGTGGAACCTGTTATGTTAAACCGCTGTATGGTCTTGGCCACTGTGCTGCAGCTCAGTTTCAGGGTCTTGGCATTTTTATAGCCTAGGCCATCTTTATGTAGAGCAATGATTCTTTTTTTCAGATCATCAGAGAGTTCTTTGCCATGAGGTGCCATGTTGAACTTCCAGTGACCAGTATGAGAATGTGAGAGAGCGATAACACCAAATTTAACACACCTGCTCCCCATTCACACCTGAGACCTTGTAAGACTAACAAGCCACATGACACCGGGGAGGGAAAATGGCTAATTGGGCCCAATTTGGACATTTTCACTTAGGGGGTGTGCTCACTTTTGTTGCCAGTGGTTTAGACATTAATGGCTGTGTGTTGAGGGGACAGCAGATTTACACTGTTATACAAGCTGTACACTCACTACTTTATATTGCAGCAAAGTGTCATTTCTTCAGTGTTGTCACATGAAAAGATGTAATAAAATATTTACAAAAATGTGAGGGTTGTGCTCACTTTTGTGAGATACTGTATACAATACTATGT
The DNA here is from genome assembly GCA_018402905.1 of Glandirana rugosa. Classification (NCBI taxonomy): domain Eukaryota; kingdom Metazoa; phylum Chordata; class Amphibia; order Anura; family Ranidae; genus Glandirana; species Glandirana rugosa. The sequence continues at coordinate 437,311 of BLSH010350663.1, forward strand.
AAACAAACAATATTGTTGCGCTAAAATAACTCTGACATATACGTGTATCACATGTGAGATGATTAACACAAATAAAAAAGCATAATATATTTGTTAGTGAGAAAATGAGTCCAAAAAAAAAAACACTTGTGAAAAAACACTGGTGAAAAAAGTCTTGTGAGGAAAAGGAAAGCAGTCATGCTTTAAAGAGAAAAAGTCAAAATTATCATATCCATCAAATCAAATCAGAGAATAGCCAGTGAAAGAAGTCCCTTCTTTTATCCACCACTGCAGAAAACCGTGCGAACACCTCCAGTGATAATGTGGGTAATAGAGACCCTTACCGGAAGCAGAGACCCGCTATCTCTAGCTAAGGTCAACCTCACGAGCAGATATAGCCCTCTGCAGGGACCAGTGTGGTAGAACGAAAAGAGGCGATCCTCCTAAATTCTCCAGGTTCCAACAGCATCCGTCTCATAGATTAATCGGGTGCAGCAGATCTTACAGGATACTCCCAAAGTACATGCCATAAAAAACAAGGGCTACATAGCGTAATACTGTAACACTTCTTTAATTAAAACATAGCAATATAACGAATAAAAACGCCCGTCCTCGCGGGATCAACATGCGGCGTGGTGACGTCAGTGCGTAGACTCCGCCCTCCTTTTAGTTGTGGTTCCTGCATCTCACAGTGAGGCTTGCAACACAGACAGGAAGTTTGCATCACATGGTGAGGTATGCAACACAAACAGGAAGTTTGGTGGAAACTGTTAAAGTGAGGTTTGGAGGGCAGAGAGGGAGTATATTATGTGGTGACGCAGGACGTTGCCCGTGCCCCAGGAAGACGTGA
>BLSH010350663.1:438227-453518 GCA_018402905.1 Glandirana rugosa
ACACCGTTGGGATCACCCATATCATAACATATGTTGTTCAAAAGTTTTCGTTATGGCGCGAATTCTTAGTTTCATTATTTGTCACTGTCGACGTTGTTAGTTATCACGCTATAAGGTGATTGGTGTCTATTCATTTGTTTGTTATAACAACGTGATTTTATTGAGACTGTATATGCACATAGTGTATTTTCTCACTAACAAATATATTATGCTTTTTTATTTGTGTTAATCATCTCACATGTGATACACGTATATGTCAGAGTTATTTTAGTGCAACAATATTGTTTGTTTACTTATCTGTGGTTAGTGGAATATCGCACTATTGATTGTTGCAGCTGTCACTGTTTATTACTTTGATTCTTAAGCGCGGTATTGCTTTTGAAAACTTGTTGTATACAATACTATACCCACTAGGGTTGCCACATCATCCCTTTAATCCAGGACACCTATCAATTGCACAGGTTCTGTGGCTGATCAAGGTGGTAATTAAACTCACTTGGTGCCTCATCTGCATTAAATTAGCCTCAGAACCTGTGTAATTCATATGTGTCCTGGATTAAAGGGATGATGTGGCAACCCTAATACCCGCAGTTGATCCAGAGGAAGGCAAAAAAAACCAATAAAGTATGATCCAATTTGCTCCAGCAGGGGAAAAAAATCCTTCCTGATTGCCCAAGAGGAGGTGTACAGCTGCAATGTCTGTCAGGCTGTCATTGATATGCATAAGCTCCTGCCCGTTGCTGTAGTCAAACATCTGTGTCTCCCATGGCATTAAAATAAGTTTATTTATGATGCTGTATGGCTTTCTGGGGCCGCGTTAATGAGGCCCAAAGCAAACTATCAGTAATTGCTAAATTGTTCTCTTGATTATATATGTTATAATTATATGTGAACAAAGGATAGATACTCCTTTTCCTAAAGGTATTTCAATGAAAGAGGTCAAACAAGAGAAAAGTAAATCTAGCCATTAACACTGATAAGAAAGAGATGGCCCCTGCCCCCACCTATAACTGGCCTTCACAGCAAAGAGCACATGGAAGGGCAAACACAAGAAAGACAAAACTAGAGGAAATTCCCAGCTCAACTCACCAACCAGTCTGCTTACCAACCGAATTAACCGGTCCAATAGTCTGCGTTAAAAGCGGGTTTAGCTAGCACACATTTGCGCATGCGTAAGCTGCAAGGCCTCATCAAGGCACCATGTGTATCACTTGCAGTCCTAACACTAAATTTATGAGCATCTCCACAGTGGGAGCACATGTATTCTAATGGATAGATAAGGGGCAGGTGGCCTGGAGGTAGCCCAGTCCTCTTTAATCGCTTCCACACCACGCGCGGTATATTTACTGCGGTGGTGTGGATGCGTCCCGTGGATCGCCGTAAAAAGGCGGCGATTCACGCAGGCGCAGCTAGGGGGTGAGCACGCGTGAGGAGGAGGAGTGTGCCCGTGGCTCAGACGAACCCAATGTCCGCCGGCGAGCCGCGATGAGCTGCCAGAGCCGAAGATCGGCGGTTCCTCGCTCTGTCAGTGCGGGCATGGGAGATCCACTGATTCCTGTCACTGGGATCAGTTAGACCTCTCTTGCCCATGGTAGCCCAGCCCCCCACCACAGTTAGAACACACCCAGGGAACACAGTTAACCCCTAGATCGCCCCCTACAGGTTAACCCCTTCACTGCCAATGACATTTATACAGTAATCCGTGGACATTTAAATTTCTGATCGCTGTATAAATGTCATTGGTCCCAAAAAAGTGTCAAAAATGTCCAACATGTCCGCCCCAATATCGCAGTAGCGCTAAAAATCGCAGATCGCCGCCATTACTAGTAAAAAAAAAAATAAAAATAATAAAAACCCCAGAAATTAATTCTCATCATCCGTAAACGCGGCAATTTTTGCGCAAACCAATCAATAAACACCAATTGCATTTTTTTTTACCAAAAATATGAGAAAGAATATAAATCGGCCAAAACCAATGAAAAAAATGTTTTTTTATATTTTTTGGGGGGATTTGAATTTTAGCAAAAAGTAAGAAATATTGTTTTTTTTTTGCAAAATTGTCGCTCTTTCTTTGTTTATAGCGGCGATCAGAAATGACGCAGCGGTGATCAAATACCACCAAAAGAAAGCTCTATTTGTGGGAAAAAAAGGACGCAAATTTCGTTTAGGTACAGCGTCGCACAACCGCGCAATAGTCAGTTAAAGCGACGCAGTGCTGAATCACAAAAAGTGCTCTGGTCCTAGCATGGGAAATCCTTTCGGGGCTGAAGTGGTTAAAGGCATAGGGGGCACATAGCACAATGGCAGCAAAGGTACAATATATATGTAAAAGCAATGTGTAAATTGATGGTGCTATATAAGAAAGATTAAGATTGCACTCAGTTTATTTATTTTTTTCTTACTATGACTAATAGACACCTATGGATATCATGGCCTTAAGCCTAGTACACACTATGAGAAAATCGGACGAATGATTAAGCGGTTTTCCTCAATATTTCAAAGCAAGTCGAAACTGACAACGGTGGGTTTTTCCTCCTTGGCTTACCTTTACACCAGTGGTTCTCAACTCCTGTCCTCAGGACCCACCAACAGGCCAGATATTAAGTATTACCTTGGGGAGATGCAGACTAGAATACTGCAATCACTGAGCAACAAATGATATCATCTGTGATGCATTTCAGTTATCCTGCAAACCTGGCCTGTTAGTGGGTCCCGAGGACAGGAGTTGAGAACCACTGCTTTACACAGACTATCCCCACTCCAGTGCATCATGAATGCGGCTGCCAGACTCCAAGACTCCAACCACTCAGCGTCTGCTATCCCTCTCTGCCAATCCCTCCACTGGCTGCCACTCACCTATCAAATTAAATTCATAATACTAACAATAAGTTACAAAGCCATTCACAACTCTGCCCCCCGCTACATCACCAACCTAGTCTCAAAATACCAACCTAATCCTCCTCTTCATTCCTCCCAAGACCTCCTGCTCTCCAGCTCCCTCATCACCTCCTCCCATATTCGCCTCTAGGACTTCTCCCGAGCCTCTCACATCCTCTGGAATTCCCTACCCCAATCTGTCAGGCTGTCTCCAAATCTACTTTTAGGCGATCCCTGAAAGTTTTCTCTTCAGCCTATCCTGCCTCCATTTAACAACTACACTTTTTATTTTCTCCATCAGCTCATCCCCCACAGTTATTACCCTCTCGTATCACTGGACCCTCCCTCCTAGAGTGTAAGCTCTAAAGAGCAGGGCCCTCTTATTCCTCTTGTATTGAATTGAATTGTATTGTAATTGTACTGTCTGCCCTAATGTTGTAAAGCGCTGCAAAACTGTCGGCGCTATATAAATCCTGTATTATAATAATAATAATAATAATAATAATAATAGTAAATGTTAATTGTTTCCGATCATGTGCAGTCTTTCATATCCGATTTTTCTCATACAAAAACAGTACACATTAAAAGGAAATCATTTATTTCTGTTTCCCTTCAGAAATTTTCATTTGGAAAGTCTGAATCGGATGTCGAAAGTTGTGTACGCATTATACAAAAATCGAACGATTATGCCTTGTACGGAATTTTTCTTATTTTCTCATAGTGTGTACCCCACTTTACTGTATGTGTTACCTTTTTTTATAATAAAAATTCTTTAAAAAATATTTAAAGTATAAAAAGTACAAATAAAACTGTTTACACTCTACAGCACCGTGAAAGCAAAAAGAGCACATCGCTGTGCTCAGTCTTTCCTCTGAGTGGAGCTGTTAGATCACTTTTTATCTAGCAATGCTCAATATATAGTATATATACTGCATAACGATAGAGATATATATAAATATATATATATATATATATATATATATATATATATATATATATACACATACACACACAGTATCTCACAAAAGTGAGTACGCCCCTCACATTTTTGTAAATATTTTATTCTATCTTTTCATGTGACAACACTGAAGAAATTATACTTTGCTACAATGTAAAATAGTGAGTGTACAGCTTGTATAACAGTGTAAATTTGCTGTGCCCTCAAAATAACTCAACACACAGCTATTAATGTCTAAACTGCTGGCAACAAAAGTGAGTCCACAAATGTCCAAATTGGGCCCAAAGTGTCAATATTTTGTGTGGCCACCATTATTTTCCAGCACTGCCTTAACCCTCTTGGGCATGGAGTTCACCAGAGCTTCACAGGTTACCACTGGAGTCCTCTTCCACTCCTCCATGACAAAATCAGTGAGCAGCATGTAGTGGCAAGGTGGGCCTGCTCACCAACTCTGGCTGACTCAGAAGATTTGCAACCTAACTCAGAGGGCAGGGGAGAGCTAAAGCAGACCCCCGCCGGGCCCCCATGCTAACACATACATAGCTGGAATTACAGGGCACTTGCTGCAGCTTTCCCCATGGTTTGGATCTCAGCACAAAGCCCAGGACAAACCAGCCACAAGAGAGCTGACTAAAAGGTGTGACTGGCCCAGCAAATATGGAACAGTTGGCATCTATGATTTTGGAGGGGAGGAATATTTACCTTTGTTTGAACCCAAAGAAATAGGCTGTAGTTCTCAAATAAAATGGTGTACTCATCTACAGGTTACCGAGGATTAGATCTAATTAAATTACTGTAGCTGTAAATAGAGAGAACGCCACTCTCCCGGCCAGCTTGTGTATAATGAAAATGAGAAGCAGCCTCAGCCTACACCCTATGATGCATTTCACCCTACCCATCTGGGCTTAGGCAGAGACCAGGATTGTGTAGTCCCTAAGTTCTTCTTCAAAGTGCACATTCCATAGCAAATTAGTCTATTCATTGTCCTAAATCCGGGTGGTGTGCAGCGCTCCCCATGTATATGTGGGTTGAACTGCTTCTGCCCAGAGCCCTCCCAGCCTGTATGCCCCACTCTACACACCGGGCACAGCACATACCATTGCATGCTGGGGACGTGAACAGTATCATTACTAGCAGACAAAGTGTTGAACTCTTTCGCCGCCATATACTATACATGTATACAATATTTGGGGGGGGGGGGGGGGTGTGCACACACACTCCTGGCAGCTGCAGCCTCTGGGAGTGTGTGTGAACCTGAGAAGACAACGGTTACCTCTCAGATGGAAGTGATACAGTGGCTGTGCAGCAACCGAATTGACAATTTGCTTCCACACACCCCCATAAGTGCCAGTTACCAACCCCCCCGGCATGTGCCCCTGCCATGTTTCCTGAGCTCTGTACGCACATCAGTAAACCAGGGAACGGCATGGTGGGTGCTGCCAGGTAGAAGGGAAGGTGATCAGCTAATCTCTCTTTGCTGATCTCTTCCTGCTAATGCCTGGGAAGTGATGTGTAAAACATCACTTCCAGGTCATGGTGTCACCGTCCCCAGCCATGACCCCCTCAAAAATAAATTTGAGCCCCTCCCACCCACACTGTATACAAAAAATGCCAAGCCACCTGGCTCTTTAGCAGCACTGCTGCTCAGGCTTATGCTTAAGCCCTCTTGCCTCTATGCCTCTTGTTCCTGTACAGGCACTGTACCTCTTTTCCAGCTTTCTTGTTGCTCAGCCCACAGGCTTGGGCTCTGTCTGACTTTACCATGCAGACATGCACGATTCTCCCTTGCTCGCCTGGACTCCTCGGGAGGGGGGAGCCCAGAACCCTGGTCCTGACTCTGCTATTAGCCCAGAACCCACCTGCACAATCAGCAAATGAGACTCCTGGCTGTTTCCAAAACCCAGTCCCAGGATTGGAGATTTCCTCCCACTGAGATTGCTGCAAAATCTCCAGGCTCCAGGTCCCAAACTGGACTTTACCAACCACAGAGGAAACTGAAATAGTTTCCTCCAAAATTACATGTAGCATCCTGGTTTTGTCAAATTTAGTTTGCTGGGTGTTAATTAGCCAGGCCAAATTCTCTGATTCTTTTCCTAACTCTGAGTTTGATGCATCTCTCTCCTCTGCCATTGGGTGGCACTGCTGCTGATGGCATTGGAATGATAAGGTGTACATGAACTTGGAATGTGAATGATAGGCTGCTCCAGCCAATGGGCAGGGGTTTTCTTGGGCACCATGGCCTGCTGGGAGAGCCTATATATTTGGGAGGAGTCAGGTGATTGGTGTTCTGTGCCACCTGGACCGTTGTCTGGGTGGACGTATGTTGAAAGCTCCCGGCTGCTAGGCCAGGAGCCTAAGGTCTATATGGGAGTTCCTTGTCTGAGGCCTACCTAAGAAGACGCAGCTGAGGGTTGGGGTTTCATGTCGGAAGCCTAACCCAGTTGCACGGGTTCTGTTGGCTGGAGAACCCCTCTTGTTGGAGGTGAAGGGACAGAGTTGCTAGTGGAAGTCAACCATTCCTGTCGCCAGAGGCAAAGTGTGAACCAGGGTCAGAGGTAAAGGGGAAGCTGTTGCCTACGAGGGACAAAACTCCTGTTATCAGAGGCCAGAGTTTGGAGTCCGAGAGAGTACCAGAGCGGTAAAGCTGGGAAAGTCTCAGCAGAAGTCAAGCTGGGAAACCAGCAGAATAGAGGGGGAAACACTTGCAAGAGAGTTCAGCAGTTGAGCTGAAGAGCCGAGGAAGGAATCCAGCAAGTTGGAGTGGGGTACACTGGGGAGGTTGGCTGTGTGAAGCACAAGGGAGTCCAAGAAGTCTTGTTAGGAGACTTAGTGTAAGCTTGTGAAGCTACAGCGAGAGGCTGTGAGACGGAGGCCAAATCTGCGCAACGGGGATACCAAATTTAGTATGTGCATCAATCTGTGTTGAAGTCCAAAGTACAAGTTCAATGCACAAGGAAATAGTTCTAGTCAGGCAAAGTTCAGTTGGAAGGCCTGTGGAACTTTATAGCTACATTAAGGGGTTGATTTACTAAAGCTGGAGAGTGCAAAATCTGGTGCAGCTCTGCATAAAAAGCCAATCAGCTTTCAGTTTTTTTGTCAAAGCTTAATTGAACAAGCTGAGATTAGAAGCTGATTGACTACCATGCACAGCTGCACCAGATTTTGCACTCTTCAGCTTTAGTAAATCAACCCCTAAGAGTCTTACTGTATTCATAGAGTCTCAGAGTCTGCTAAGTGCTGTTGCATCTACCTAAAGGGTGTCCTGGCCCTAACCCTCTCTCCCCAGTTCTTTAACCACTTGCCGACTGCCTTGCATACATAAACGGCAAGTTGGCACCGCTGCGCAGATCGGCGGGCGCATGCCGGAGGCGGCGGGCTCTCGTGCCCACCGCACTTTACCTGAGTGTGGCTGCAGGTCGGGCGGCCTAGATGTCCGCTGGCGACCCATGATCGCCTTCTAGAGAGGAAGAACAGGGAACCGTCGATGTAAACACGGCGGTTCCCCGTTCTGTCAGTGGGCATGACTGTCATTGGGATCAGTTAGATCTGTCATGCCCCTGCCAGCCTAACCCCCACACAGTAAGAACACGCCTAGGGAACACAGTCAACCCCTTGATTGCCCCCTGCAGGTTAACACCTTCCCTGCCAGTGACATTTATACAGTAATCAGTGTTTTTTTTTTCTGATCACTGTATAAATGTCAATGGTCCCAAAAAAGTGTGAAAAATGTCCAATCTGTCCACCGCAATATCGCAGTCCCGATAAAAATCGCAGATCGCCGCCATTACCAGTAAAACAAAATAAAAAAAATAGCAAAAATGCCATAAAATAATTCTCATGGTTTGTAAACGTGGCAACTTTTGCGCAATCCAATCAATAAATGCTTTTTGCGATTTTATTTATCAAAAATATGAGGAAGAATATATATCGGCCAAAACTGATGAATACATTTTTTATTTTGGTTGTGTATTATAGCAAAAAGTAAAAAATATTGTTTTTTTTTCAAAATTGTTGCTCTTTTTTTGTTTATAGCGCAAAAAATAAAAAATGCAGAGGTGATCAAATACCACCAAAAGAAAGCTCTATTTGTGGGAAAAAAGGACGTCAATTTCGTTTGGGTACAACATTGCACGACTGCGCAATTGTCAGTTAAAACAACGCAGTGCCGTATCGCAAAAAGTCAGGAAGGGGGTAAATCCTTCCGGGGCTGAAGTGGTTAAGAGAAAAATAAATCTTTTTTGTTCTGCGTCATCAAAGTGTCAGGCGCCCAACTCAATTCTTCTGTCTGCATACACCATACCTAGTAACCCACCCTGTGAAGATGTATGTCAGCTCTCCCCCTGAAGTCCACCATCAGTTCTTCAGAGGTCTGGAGCCCCTCAACCTGCCTGGTTAAGAATGCTGGGCGAAAAACTCTATGACGGAACCGTGCTGTCACAACATAAAAATGTAAATACACATGTTGGGGTTGCCCACTGACTAAAACATTCATACATTGCAATACACGTGTTACGTATGACCACACACGCCGGACTGAAAGCAATAATTCTAGACCAAATATACATAATTAACTCTAAGGCTTAATGCACACAGGGCGTTAAAAAAATGTCCTAAAAATGTCAGTAGCTTATCAGTGATTTTTTTCAGCTTTACCAGCGTTATATTACCGCCGTTTTTTCGTGTTTTTAAAGGGCCGGCATTTTTTTTCTCAATTGATCTAAAACGTCTTAAAATGTTGGGGATCAACGTTTAGCTGCGTTAAGTGTTTTTTAGCGTTTTTGAGCATGTGAACGTTTTTACAGCTGAAAGTCTCTCATAACCCACTGGTCTTGGGTTTTCTTACAGCTCAAAAACATCACTGCTAAAAACAGTTGATAACAGCCTATGTGTGCATGAACACTGGGTTCAGTGGCAGTGCTGGGTGCCAGGACCAGTTACACTTACTTGCTGTCAGTGTGCACTCGGGTTCCCCCTGCAATGCTCCTTGTCTCTCTGGCTCCCTCTGCTCCATGTGTCTTCATTGACATCTGTGAGATCTCATACACATTATTAGATTTTCTGCATATGTTTGTCTTCAGATTTACCAAAACCATATAATATGAGGTCAAACCTTAGATGTTTTGACCATGGACCGAGCCTCTTTTTGAGAGTCTATGTTTACAAGTTAAAATCAGTTTTCTTTGCTATAAAATTACTTAGAACCCCCAAACATTTTTTTTTTACTGACACCCTAGAGAATAAAATAGTGGTCGTTGCAACACTTTATGTCACACCATATTTTGCGCAGCAGTCTTTTTTTTGGAAAAAATTTACTTTTTTAAGTTAAAAAATAAGACAGCAGTAAAGTTAGCCCAATTTTTTTCCATATTGTGTAAATTGATACCCAACATGTCATGCTTCAAAATTGTACCCGCTCGTGGAATGACGACAAACTTTGGCACTTAAATAACTCCACCCCTGATAAAAGTGATCTCGCTGTGAATCCGCTGCATAGACCAGAGTTATAGTAGCTTTCTGCTACCATAGCAACGGTATTCCACTTCAAAGGACCGACGTATAATGACGGCATTGTAATTTGTATGCAATCAGGCAGGCCCTTGCACTACATGGTTTTGGTAAATCTGAAGACAAAAATCTACAGAAAATCTAATAGTGTGTATGGGGTCTTAGGAGATGGGGTCTGCTCACACAGCGGCCACGACCTCCTACAGCTCCTCCAACATCACTGGACTGGGTCAGCTTACTCTTTTCTCAATTCGGCTACTCGATGGCATGCCCCATCATCAGCCTGCAACTGCAAATTGCATGGGCGGACCCAGCGGAGATACTGTGAGGGCGTTCCGCTGTGCTTTGCAGTGAGTGTCCCTGTCTCCACCCAAATGTAACCATAGAAGTCAGCAGGCCCCCCACAGTGGCGGAACACCAGGGTCCGGATGCAGGTGCAACCTGTGTGACCCTGGTAGTTCCGCCAACAGGCACCACTCTTTGAGAAAGCACAGCAGAGACAACTGCACTTCTTCCATAGACAGTGAAGCTGCCTGTCTCTCAGTGTGTTTTGTTCCTCCTCAGTCCATAGCTCCAGCCCTTCCCCAGCCCCCGATTGGTTTGTCCAAGGCGGGCGGGCTATGCTGTGTGAAGGCGGAGTGCGGCGTGTGGTAATCAGTATAGCAGGGTGTCAGTCTTCACCTCAGCTTTCCGGCAGTCCTAAGCCTCGTACACACGGTGCGACGGTCGTATGACCGAACGGACCAAAGCGTATGTTGGATCATGTAACTCGCGTACTGACATACACTAAACGATCTTACGACCAAGCCAAATGTAATGACGTGTTATGAACATATAAAGAGAAAGTTCAGGTGCATGTAATTATCGTCCGGCCATTCCTGATTTCTGAGCATGAGTGTTTTACACAATACAACTTGTTGTACCTACTTCTCTGTACACACGATACAACGGTCATATGACCACTTTTTGGTAGAACCAAAGTTTCCTAGTTTGCTCATACAACCACTGTTGTACGACCGTCATACGTAGGCTGTTCTAATCGTGCATACTAATGGTCGGATGATTGTACAATGAGCGGTCGTACGACCGTTTTCATACGACCGTCGAACCGCGTGTACAAGGCTCTAGTAAGCAGCTCTCCTGTCAGCTTGTTATGTGTTATCAGAGTTGGTCACCAACTCAGGAGGGAAGGCGGGTGGCCTGGCCGGCCTTCATCTCTTCCGGAAAGTCAACAGTTTTTGTGAATGAGCGCAGCCCACATTCCCTCCTGTGAGGAAGGCCGTCACATGGCAGGACTGTTCTCTGTGGGGGGAGGGGGAATGAGGGAGTTAGTTATTGATATAGGCCAGGTCAGCTCCACACACATCTCACACCTCATCCTCTCCACACCTCTATGTATTCTAGTATTCATTCATTCACTCTGGAAGATATCTAGAAGGATTTGTTTATCTTAAAGCTTCATTCACATTTGCACGTTCTGGGAACGCATGCAGAAGGTGTGTTTCTACATGCTTTTCCAGAACATGTGAAGAACCCGTGTCATGCTTGCCAGGCCATTAACCACCCAACCCTGGAAGGTTTTACCCCCATTCATTACCAGGCCATTTTTTGCGAAACGGCACTGCGTTACTTTAACTGACAATTGCGCACTTGTGCGACGTTGTACCCAAATAAAATTGATGTCCCTTTTTCCCACAAATAGAGCTTTATTTTGCTGGTATTTGATCACCTCTGCGGTTTGTGTTATTTTGCGCTATAAAAAAAAATTTGACAAAATATACATTTTTTACTTTCTGCTATAAAACACATTAAATAAAAAAATGTAACAAATCAGTTTAGGCCGATATATATTCTGCTATATATTTTTGGTAAACAAGATCCCAACAAGCCTACATTGATTGGTTTGTGCAAAGGATATTGCGCCTACAAATTATGGGATATTTTTATGGTAATTTTTTTTTTTTTTTATACTAGTAATGGCGGCAATCAGCAATGTTTAGCAGGACTGCGACATTGCAGCAGACAAATCGGACACCTAACTGACACTTTTTTGGAAACCCGTGACACTAATAAAGTGATCAGTGCTAAAAAGATGCACTGTCACTGTACTAATGACACTGGCAGGGAAGGGGTTAATATCAGAGGCGATCAACGGGATAATTGTGTGCCTAGCCGGTGCTTGCTAACTGTGTGGGGGTTGCTCTGACTGGATGAAGACAGAGATCGGTGTTCCTTAGCAGGATCACAAGATCTCCATCTTCGGCTATCTGCCTTGTTTACATAGGCAGATCGCCATTCTGCCTCTCTGTGGAAAGATAACTCGCTGATTGGCATCCCCTGTGTCCAATCAGCGCGCAATCACCCCTTTCCGGCAGCAGACGCGTGCCCCTCAGTGTTTATTGCACAAAATGACATACAAGTATGTAGTTTCGCGCAATAGAGCCAACCTGCCGCAGTACAGGTGCGGTAGGCAGTCAGCAAGTGGTTAATGGCATGCTAAACGCAAACAAACATTAGAAGCTTAACGCCTGCATTTGTCATGTGAAAACACACAGAAAAAGTGTGAAAAATTGCATCTTTGTGTGATGAGACCTTGTGCACTTTTTCCATTTTGTAAAAGAATGCTTACATTTTGCAGCTGCTCATTCCAAAGTTCTCCCTGTGCCTCCTGCAGATGGTAGGACGTACCAAGCGTAGGGTGCGTGGCCCCCCACAAACCTTCACACCAGCACTTGGCTCCATTCCCTACCTGCACATGCACAATTAGCGCTCTTTTACTCTTGCAGAGCATGGAGCTGAAAGAGAGAGTGGGCTGCGCATGTGTGGGGTAAGGAATAGAGCCAAGCACTTGTCTGAGAGTTTGTGTGGGCTACATATCTAACGCTTGGTACATCCTACCATCTGCAGGATGGACAGAGAGGGCAATGGAACAAGCAGCTGCAAAAAATCAGCTGTAACGCTCGGGCATGTCTTTGACAAAAGTCAGTAAAGGTGAGCTAACCCTTGAAAAGACCCTGTCACCACCCTCTGCACAGCACGTTAACCACTTGACCTCTGAAAGATTTCCCCCCCCCCTCCATGACCAGACCATTTTTTGTATCATGGTACTGCATTACTTTAACTGTAAAGTATGTGGTGTGGCACAGCGTTGCACTGGCTGGGTTTAGAGAAGGAAGATAAAGAACAAAGGATTCCCTTGAAACTCACATCACCAAGTGGTTCAAGGGAACAGTGCTACATCCCTAGACATATACAAAGGAGAAACAGATTTGGGCCCAACGGGAAATTGCACAGCACAATTCACCAAGAAGGGGTATACCACAATTTTATGAATAAAATCATTATTTATTGACAATGTTAAAACATCACATGAATGGCACAAACATGTAGGGTGAAAGAACCACTGATTGCTGAATAGCCAGTGTGAGAGCAGACAGGCAACCGAGCCTATGATATGGCCTGGTGAATATTGGTCTGCCCAGTTTCCAACATGTTTCGAAGTTTGAAATACAATTATACTTCTTCCTCAGGGAAAACAACACTGTATTATACGGTTCTGCAAGGCAATGACAAGCATAAGTACATTGCAAAAGTCTAACATGTTCATAAAAGTGCAACAGCAATATAGCCAAAATTACAGTAACATATATGTGCATATACAGAGATTAGCTGTTAATATGGGTATGTGTCTGTTCCAAGAAAATGGCGGTACTTACCCGATATTTGTAAATAACAAAGAGATGTGGTGGTAAGAAAGAAGGAGGTGGACCAATAGTTATGTTACTCAGAAACACTCGGGAAAGCGCGTCCTAGCCCTGTGGAGTGCAGTTTGGTGAACCCAAAGGCCCCAAAGGGATCCCCACTCCCCCACAAGAACCAAATGGGGGAACAGAGATTCACCCCTCCCTGGGTTCCTATAAAGCAAAAAATGCCACATAGTGAGTAAATACTATAGGTTTATGAAATGTCTATGAATAAAGTGGCCCCACTTGCTATGAGAGCAGGCAGCCCTGAGACCAATTATTGGGGGAGAGTGAACCCCCGACTTGATCGATTGCATCATCATTGAGTCGCTGCTCGAGCAAGCCGGGGAATCCAATCATACTTTACATCCCAAACATCAACCCTCCATTTTAAAAAAACTATCTACCAATTATCCTGCCCCTAGTTCCAATCAAGGGATCTCTGTGTTCCTCAGACTAGTGACCCAAGATATAAAAGATCTACGATTGACAACTTCCTTTCCTTCAAACCTTACACCTAATCTGAAGAAGGCATTACTCAACCTATCTAATGACAGGTCGATTACCATCAAGCCCTCTGATAAAGGGGGCAATATTGTCCTTATGGACAATATAGATTATGTGGCCATGTGCTCTAAGATTTTGGATAACCAACCTTGGTATCTTCAATCATTGCTATATATAATTGACAATTCTATGAATTAATTGATCAGGCATACTATAACCAAGTGATATCCAAATCTACTTGGGAGTTTATGACAACACATCCAAAAACAGCAACCTTCTATTCATTACCTAAAATTCATAAAAATTCTACCCTCCCCTCTGGTCGCCCAATTGTATCGGGCATGGGCTCTATCACAGAAAATACTTTCTTAATCTTAAACAGATTTACCCGCGCCTTGGAATAGAGGTATTAATTAGTGAAAAGAGCAGCTGGTATGACAATATATTCATGAGATTGAAAAACCTGACATTTTCCGAACTACATAAAATATGGGATATAGCTTATTTGGAACAATACCTCAAAGATTCAATGGTCCCACGCAGCCTAAGGTGGGATGTTTCCCCTCAGAAGGGAGATACTGAATTGGAGGATTGGTTCAGATACTTTAATGAGGCTGGACTGAACTTCCTCAGATTTCTCCTTACTAGGAAAAACAACAAACTATCCCATCTAAGTGGAGAAATTGACTCCATAAAGGAGCAATTAACACCCCACCAGGGAAGCGAAGAATATAAAGAGAGATCGAATAGCCTTAAGGGCCTATTAGAGAAAGAAGAGATAGAACAGAGAAACAAAAAAAAGAAAAAATATAACAGAGATGTAGGAGACTACAAGGCCGGTTTAGTTTTTGACTGGCAGAAAAAATTACTACTAGCCACAGAAGACTCCAATATTAGTAGCTCGGAGGTAAATGAGAATAAAAATCTGACTAATAAATCGATTAAAAACCATACAAACACTGGTCAATCTGGACCCAATAAAAGGAGGGTTTCGTATAAATCCCCAATGAGAACCCCTCAACACCCCCAACAGAGTAGACACCAAGTAAAGGAACCTCTGAGAGAGATTTATAGACCACAAGGTGGGCAAAACACCCAGGGGAGGGGTCATCATCAGAATTACCCCCCTAGAAGGGTTGAAAATAGAGATGAAGGGGATATGTATAGAATACCTGTTCAAAATAGATATCAGCCCCTAAGAGAAGAATATAGGGATAATCATTATTATCATCAAGAAAGAGATTATAGAGGGAACCATACCCCTTATGAATATGAGAGGAGAGAATCTCCTATCAGGTCATCAGGCTATTCAAATTATAGCCACTATGAATACCCCCATTCACCGTACAGGAGGCATGATAACCATGAAACATCCCAGTACCGGGATTTTCACAGGGTACAAGGAGAAACACAAAGGCCCATAGGAAGAAAAGAGGAACTAGAGGGGGGAGGTCAACCAAGAAACAAAAGAAAGAGGGTATAGTTGGGGAAGGAATTTATAATTTGAGTAGCCATGCACTAACGAGGGAGGAAACCTGTATTCTCGACAAGGGGTTAAAATTTGCTCCCCCTTGTTCATTGAATAAATTTAATACCTATATGGACATTCAAAAATTCACCAGGAAATTGAGCGTCAAACGCTATATGTTATCCAATCCCATTAAAAATACTAGGCAATATACCAGTGAGATTCAACATTCA
>BLSH010350663.1:464242-478711 GCA_018402905.1 Glandirana rugosa
CCCTATTTCGAAACGGTCGAACGAACTGTCTCTCCTAGAAGAGGGACGAAACGGGGAGTAGGTATTACTATAAGGAATCGAGACGGTCCCCGCCCTTCAATCTCGCAAAGAAAGTCAATGTACCGGCGCCACCTAGGTGGGCGGGTTGACTTTTTTTTTTTTTTTCAGTCTTTTGCCGGCGGGGAGGCGGCGCCCCAGCGCCCCTCCCACACCAGCCACCACTGATGAGAACCCCAGACAGTGAGGTGAAATCGTTGGGGGCTTCAAAATGGTCCCAATATCGCTGTATTCAAGGCAATTAAGGGGGCTTTGAGATGGGAGGAGCTGGTGGTTTCCCAGGTAGAACAAGGTTCTGCAAACTCCTCGGAAGGGAGCGCTCTAACTTCCCGCCCCTGGCAGAGCTAAGGAATATCATTATGGATGAGGGGCAAAGCAGGGAGAAGATCCTCTCTGTCAAGCAAGCTGGCAAAGCTTTATCCCTTCAGAATGAGGATGTGAGGCACCTCAAGACCGCCCTCTAGTTGATGCCACCTTGATGATACTGGCAAACATGTCACTCTTCCCATAGGGGATGTGGTACCCTTTAAGGATGGTCTTGAGGGAAGATTCTATTGAGATCTCAAGAGGTTTTATGTGACGGCATGGATAGCTGGAAAACCTGCCTTGGCCCTTGCAGCTATGCCTAAGGCAATGCAGGCTTGGACGGAGAATGTTGATACAGTGTTCGAGGTAGCGAGAAGTTCGGCGGGTCAGGAGATGAGGTTGGCGTTGGTGTGCCTAGGTGAGGCCTATATTGTCTTCCTCCGCTTAGTGGCGCGGGTGATGCTCTTATCCATAACGACAAGTGGCCATGATGGCTCCGTCCCTGGCTCGCAGATCCCACATCCAAGCAGGTCCAGTGCAGGATCCCCCTTGATGGATCTTCACTATTTAGCTACAAGTGGGACAACGCCATGGCCCAGATCTCAGGCTCAGGACCGGGTCCTGTTAGATTGGAAGACGACACAGTCTAGAAAACAGTTCAGAGCAAACGAGGGTCGCACGCTTGTATAGACCAGCTCAGGTATTCAAGAGGCTACAGAGTTAAAGTCTCAGACTATTGGAGAGACTAAGCGGTCTCCTCAAGGACAAGCATGGTCCTTCAGAGGTCCTCCTCATCTCAGATTAGCGCCAGGGATGTTCCTCACTCTGGGGAAAGGGTGTACTTGCCCCTCTATAGGTGCATGAAGAGGAGAGGCCTGCGGAAGTCGTTGGTAGCTCTCATGTACCTAAAACCCTTTCCATTGAAAGGAGAAGATGTAGAAATAGTCCCTGATTCACAGGAGGTCCAGCCAGAGGACTGGCTCGTTTCCATAGACCTAAGGATGCTTACTTTCATATGCCCATTGCAGACTTTCGTAAAATCCTTCGGATTCACAGTTGGTCAAGCCATCTCCTACCTACTGGTCTACCAGTCTGGCTCCCAACATTGCCTTGTGGGCTTTTCAAAGTCATATTGGTGATTACAGTCTTTTCTGACTAAAAGGAGCATTCCAGATGGCCTAGCAAGAAGAGACATTGCAAGGCACAGTGGAGTTTACAGGTTCAGATGTCCTGATGTGACCTTAGCTTCAGTTTATGCATTTGTATGCCTCAACCCCTAGCCCATCTGCCATCAGCCTTGGTCTCCTGCCCATTTAAACCACAATTCTCTCTGCTGCCTGCCTTAAAGGGGTAACTCCACTCTGAAAACATGCACCTGCATTGTTACTGGGATGGCCATCTCCAACTGTCCTAAGACAGAGGGCAGCCCAGAGCGCAGGTCCCTTTCTACGCCCCTCGTTTTGGGCAGGTGCCTGAATATGGAAAAGAGTCACCGAGAGCCCACTCAGTCTCCTGTGTACCTCGGGACTCAGTTCGATACAATATAGAGGACAGTCGCTTTGCCTCTGGTTCCCGGCGATCAGGAATAGAATATTTCTGTCCTTCTCCCATCAGTGCACCTCTCAGTGTCTAAAATTATTGTCACTATGGATCCAAGGGACAAGTGGATGCTCTGGAGAATACGGCCCTTCCCGAAAGGGGTTTCCCCAGCAGTGGGTCCCAGGGTGCAGATTCAGGTCACCTACATAACCTTAATTTTGAGAGTGAGCCCCTGTTGGTGACTATGGAGAAACTTACATACTTGACATTCCATTGCCCCCCCAATTTTCCTGGTTTACAACCACGCCTGATGCCAGCTATACGGGGAGGCCTACTTCCCGTCAGGGATAACTCAAGATTGTGTCGATCAAGCTGAAGCTATGAGGAGCTCCCTGCACCCTACAGGCCTTTAACCATATGACAGGAAGCCTCAGCCTCTTAGGCTAGGCAACACCATGGAGATCTCCTACATAAGAGACAAGGGGGGACTTACAGCCTGTTCTCTATGACAGGAAGTGGAGCCAAGTATGTCTTAGGCTCAGAAGAAGCTAGCCAATATCCTTGCAGATTATGTCTCCGGAGTCCAGAATATTCTGACAGACTTTCTCTCCAGAGTCCAATGGGACAATAAGAATGGTTTCTCCATGAGGAGTTTTCAGGTGGATTTCGTCCCTGGGGGTTGGTCCAGAAGTTGAGCCATTGGCCTCCCTGTGCAACAAGGAATTAGAGAAGTATTATACGTGGGGCCGGTATCCCCAAGGCTTCAGGTCAGATGCCCCGACGGATCATTGTGAAGGCAGCGAACCATGTGTGCCCTTTTCAGCTCGAGTCATCCTTAGGTTCTATAAGGTCTCAGAACAGAAATTGTCGAGATAGTGGCAGTGATGCCTTATTGGCCAAGCAGTTCATGGTCTCCCCTGCTAGCACAGCTCTGCTACCTGAACCCAGTTCCCCTTACCTGCAGGCCAGACCTTCTGTCATAAGGTGCACAGTAGTACCTTCCTTGGCTTCAGGATTCTACATCCAGGTACACCTGATGGTCTGGGTCTTGAGATTTGAGTTCCTCGGCTGTTCTTCCAGAGTCGTTTCCGCTCTCATGAATGCTAAAGCAAACGCAAACAAAGTTTATGGAGGAGTCTGTTTGAAGGCTGACCAATACATGTCTGCTGCTGACGGGTCATGTATTGATCCAGAAGTTCAAAATACTCCGGAGCCCTTCTGGTCGGATGTAGTGCTGACTTTATCTGTCAGCTCCCTCAGAGTTCAAAGCGTCAACCTTATCAACGTTCACAGATGTGTACGGGTCTAGGCGTTCTCCTGTTAACAATCCTTCTAGGGAGCAACTTGGCTCAGACCTTGGAGCCAGCAAGGGTTCTCCAGAGGGAACTTCCTCCTTGTTCTCGAATTGTATCGGAGTGTGCTAGGTCCACCTCCGCTAAGGACCGTCCTGGTAAGTTCACCCTTCTCTGGGCTATCATGTTGGCATAAGAGCCTCAGAAATTGAAGCCTTGGTCATAGAGAACCTTTCCCTATATTCTTCCAGTCTGAGCAGTGCTGTTAGCCTTGTTTGGTTTAGATTCCAAGGGAACATCAGTCCTCCAGGGGAGCCAAGAAATTCTTTCTTAGAAACCCTAGAGTTCTAACATACGTCCTTAGACATGGGAGGTAGCGCTATGGCTTGGCTGGTTGTAAACACCTGGTAAACAGGGGTTATGGGTTGACTCTCAGTGGTACCTTCCTTGGCCTCAACAATTTCTCAGATACTGTATAATTATATCTACAAGCTATGGCTTCCTTTCAGGCTCTCAGCATGCTTGTTCATTCTTCTGCGAGAAGCGCAAGGGAAACACATCTCATTTAGGACGATTGTGGCATGGCTTGTCCAGGCCATCTGACGGGCTCACAGAGCTGAGGGCTTGGTCCAGAGATGGTGGCCACTCGCCTGACCAGGAGAGGGTCTGCATCTTGGGCGGCTTCTTTAGAATATGGTTCCCAATGGATTCTGGAGGACGACCTTATGGTCCATGGTCAATACCTTATTTGCTCATTATTATAGAGAGACTGCTTCTAATCCTCCATTTATTTTGGTTTGTAAGTCCGGTCTATTGACGGTACAAATTCAAGCCTTTTTGTTCAACAATACCCACCCATGAGGTGTATGGCTAGTTAAGTCCCATATGTATGCTGCCATGGAGTCTGTCAGGAAAAATTCCTATCAAATACTTACCGTAATTTTCCTTTCCTGATGGACTCCATGGCAGCAGGAGTTCCCACCCCAGTGTCTTGAGTAGGCTAATAACGGAATGCGGCCTCTGGCTCAGAGCAAAGATTTAAGGGAGTGGGGTCCTATAGGATTGGAGAGGAAGTGGGATTAACCCATACTTATGCTGCCATGGAGTCCATCAGGAAAGGAAAATTAAGGTAAGTATTTGATATGAAATTTTCAATTTTTTTACTATCTGCTATAAGGGCCATCTCATATCACAAAAATGCACTCTAGATATGTTCCAGATGAGTTTTTTGGCTTATAGTTCACACCACACGCATTTCCAGTGCATTTTTGATACATTTCTGTGTTCCAGAACAGGAAAAAATGCAGCATGTTCTACATTTTTTTTCTGGAACTGGAAAGCCCTGAAACTGACTGCACTGGTGTGAACTATGCCATTGGAAACCATATAACCTACTTTCCATGCGTTTTTGATGCAGAAAAAAACGCACTGGACTGCATGTGGTGTAACCTGGCCCTCGAAAATCAAAATGTTTTTCAGAAATGTAGGCCAATATGTATTCTGCTACATATTTTTGGTTAAAAATCCCACTACGTGCATATTGATTGGTTTACATAAATGGTATAGCGTCTACAAACTATGGGATATAACTATGGAATTTTAATTTATTTTTTTAAACTAGCAATGGCGGCGATTGGCGACTTATAGCGATACTGTGATATGGTGGTGGCCATACTTACACTTAACTGACAAGTTTTGGGAACCAGTGACACTAATATAGTGATTAGTGTGAAAAACATGCACTGTCACTGTACTAATGACACTGGCTGGGAAGGGGTTAAACATCTAGGGCGATCAAGGGGTTAAATGTGTGCCTAGCCAGTGTTCTTGTTTACTATGTTTGCTGCCTTTACTAAGGCAAGAGATGGATTCTAGTCCCTGCTTTGCAGGAACACAAAATCCATTCCTTCCCCACTGTCAGAACAGAGATCTGCCTTGTTTACATAGGCAGATCCCTGTTCTGTGTACTTTACCAGTGACTGGCAGGTGCCGGAAGGCATCGAGTGCCCAGCACCTCTGAGATCGGATTCTGTTGTGAATTATCACTGCAGAAGCATACTGCCAGTGCCCCCTGCAGGCGGAAGTCCGTAATCATGTGTATTATAGACATGCGCGGTTAGTTTCGTTCCGAATTAAAATTCGGATGAATTTTAGTTTTTCGGAAATTTGGATGTATTCTAATTTCCGAATTACAATAGTACCAAATTTAAACTAATCTGAATAACGAAAAAGAAAATTCGGATGAAATTCAAATAATTTTCGAATCCTTTTCGAATTGGAATAGTTTTCAAATTCGAATAGTCCTCAAATTTGAATAGTTTTCCAGTTTCCAAAGAGAACAAAATAGAATAGAAAACAAAGGAATAGAACAGAAAAAAAACAATAGACTGGAAAAGAATATAACAGAAAACAAAAGAATAGAATACAACAGATTAAAACACCTCTGTTCCACTCCACCACGTTATATTCTTTCATTTTCTGTTATATTCTCCTCTATTGTACTCTATCTTTTCCATTCTATTCCTCCACTTTCCACTCCACCCTATTCTTCCAGGAAATTGGAAAACGATTCGAAAAACGATTCGAATTCGAAAACTATTTGAAATTTATTCAAAAACGTTTCTAATCGATTTGAAAATAAATAAACTAAACGAATTCTGAAAACAAATTAAACAAATGAAACAAATCTAACTAAACAAACTTATGTAAATAACGAATCGAAACAAAACACATTTTTTCGTTCTGCACATGTAGTCTAGTGTATTATATATGTGATTTGGCAGGTGCGACCTGTGCGACCCTGGTAGTTCCGCCAACAGGCGCCACTCTTTGAGAAAGCACAGCAGAGACAACTGCACTTCTTCCATAGACAGTGAAGCTGCCTGTCTCTCAGTGTGTTTTGTTCCTCCTCAGTCTGTAGCTCCACCCCCTCCTCAGCCTCTGATTGGTTTGTCCCAGGCGGGGGGCTGTGCTGTGTGAGGGTGGAGCACGTCGTGTGGTAATCATTATAGCGGAGTGTCAGTCTTCACCTCAGCTTTCCGGCGGTCCTAGTAAGCAGCTTTCCTGTCAGCTTGTTATGTGTTATCAGAGTTGGTCACCAACTTAGGAGGGAAGGCGGGTGGCCTGGCCGGCCTTCATCTCTTCCGGAAAGTCAGCAGTCTTTGTGAATGAGCGCAGCCCGCATTCCCTCCTGTGAGGAAGGCCGTCACCTGACAGGACTGTTCTCTGTGGGGGGAGGGGGAATGAGAGAGTTAGTTATTGATATAGGCCAGGTCAGCTCCACACACATCTCACACCTCATCCTCTCCACACCTCTATGTATTCTAGGAGTATTCATTCATTCACTCTGGAAGATATTTGTCTTAAAGCTTCATTCACATTTGCACATTCTGGGAATGCATGCAGAAGGTGCATTTCTACATGCTTTCCCAAAACATGTGAAGAACCCGTGTCACGCTTACCAGGCCATTAACCACTTCAGCCCCAGAAGGTTTTACCCCCATTCATGACCAGGCCATTTTTGCAATATGGCACTGTGTTACTTTTAGGCTTGGTTCACACCTAGGCGATCCGACTTTGCTAGGCGATTTGAAAGAGACTTCAGAGATACTTTGGGCATTACAAAGCGACCTGAAGCGACCTCCATGCCAGGCGACTTTGCCTGCGGCCAGTCAGAGAAGAGGGGGAGGAGTTGCCTTAAAAAATGATTTCACTTTTTCGGTGATCCGACTTGGAAGCGACTTCCATTGGCTTCTATGGGCTCAAATCGCCTAGAAGTCGCTTTGAAATAGTACAGGAACCTTTTTTTAAATCTCCTTGGAGTCGGAGCGACTTGAGTAGCGCATATTAAGACGACTGCATTCATTCCAATGGGATTTCTGATGTCAGACGATTTGAGGCGAATTGGGGCGACACAAGTCGGATTGCAAATCGCCTAGGTGTGAACCGGCCCTAACTGACAATTGCGCACTCGTGCAACACTGTACCCAAAGAAACTGATTTTTTTTCCCCCACAAATTGAGCTTTCTTTTGGTGGTATTTGATCACCTCTGCGGTTTTTATTTTTTGCGCTATAAACAAAAAACTATTTTGAAAAAAATATATTTTTTACTTTCTGCTATAAAACACAACTAATACAAAAATGTAAAAAATCTATTTAGGCCAATATGTATTCTGCTACATATTTTTGGTAAACAAAATCCCAATAAGCATATATTGATTGGTTTGCACAAAAGATATAGGGGTTGATTTACAAAAGCTGGAGAGTGCAAAAACAGGTGCAGCTGTGCATGCTAGCCAATCAGCTTCTAAACTCAGCTTGTTCAATCAAGCTTTGACAACAAAACCTTGAAGCTGATTGGTTTCTGGGTGGAGCTGCACCAAATTTTGCACTTTCAAGCTTTAGTAAATCAACCCTATAGCGTCTACAGACTATGGGATATTTTTATGGTCATTTTTCTTTCTTTTTTTTTTTTTTTACTAGTAATGGCGGCAATCATCAATTTTTAGTGGGACTGCGACACTGCGGCAGACAAATCGGACACCTAAGGCCCCTTTCACACGGGCATTCCATTCAGGTCTGCCTGTCCGTTTTTCAGGCGGACCAGAACAGATGCTCCATGCAGCCCTATGGAGCAGCGGATGTCAGTGGAGACATGTCGGCTGACATCCGCCGCTCTCCGATCCGATCCTGTCCATGAAATCCAGACAGATGGAGAACTGTCTGTAGAATCGGATCGGAGCAGATCCGATGAAAACGGATAGGCGGTCTGTTTTCATCCAATCTCCATAGAGGAGAGCGGCGCTCTGACAGATCCATCCCCACTCAGTGGAATAAGCAGCTACAAAAAATAAGCATTCTTTTTCAAAATGGAGCATCGCTAGGGTTGCCACATCATCCCTTTAATCCAGGACACATATCAATTACACAGGTTCTGAGGGTAATTTAATGCAGATAAGGCACCAAATGAGTTTAACCACTTCCCGACCGCCGTATGCAGAATGACGGCCGGGAAGTGGCTGAGTTATCCTGACTGGACGTCATATGGGGGGGGGGGCGCGCATCGCGGCGATCGGTGGTGTGGGGGGTCAGTCTGACCCCCGCAATGCCGATCTCGGTAAAGTGCTTCGATCCGAAGCACTTTACCATGTGACTAGCCATGACCAATCACGGCTGGTCACAGTGTAATACAGGAAAGTCGTTTATCGGCTTTCCTGTACTCAGGTCTGCAGACCTGATGAGGGGAGAGCCGATCGGCTGCATCCCTGACAGGGAGGGTTTGTGCTGATGATTTATCAGCACAGCCCTCCCTCGGATCGCCACCCTAGACCACCAGGGAGCCTGCCCAGGGATGTGCCCACCCAGGACCACCAGGGAGCCGATCTGGACCACCAGGGAGACCCCGCTAGACCACCAGGTAAGTGACATAGTGCTCAGGTCCACCTTCACTCAGTGCCACCTTCAGATGCCACCCTAGACCACCAGGGAATGAGCCCCTATTAATGTATATGCCCACCAGTGCCCCTATCAGTGCCCACCAGTGCCCCTATCAATGCATACCAGTGCCACACATCAGTGCCCACCATTGCCACCTACCAGTGCCCACCTATCCGTGCCCAGTGCCGCCTATGAATGCCAATCAATGCTGTCTATTAGTGCCCATCAGTGCCGCTTAGCAGTGTCTGTCAGTGCTGCATATCAGTGCCCATCAGTGCTGTATATCAGTGCCACCTCTCAGTTCCCGTCAGTGCTGCTTATCATTGCCGCCTAACAGTGCTCATCATCGCTGCATATAAGTGCCGCCTCATCAGTGCCAATCAGTGCCCATCAGTGTAGCCTCATCAGTGCCCACCAGTGATGGAGAAAATGTACTTATTTACAAAGTTTTGTGACAAAAATAGAGAATTTTTATTTTTTTTCAAAATTTTCGGTATTTTTTTATTTGTAGCGCAAAAAATAAAAACCGCAGGGGTGATCAAATACCACCAAAAGAAAGCTCTATGTGTGGGAACAAAATGATAAAAACTTTGTTTGGGTACAGCGTCGCACAACTGCGCAATTGTCATTCAAAGCGCAACAGCACTGAAAACTGAAAATTGGTCTGGTAGTAAAGTGTTCTAAGTGCATAGTATTGAAGTGGTTAATCACCACCTTAATCAGCCACAGAACCTGTGTAATTCATATGTGTTCTGGATTAAAGGGATGATGTGGCAACCCTAAGCACCGCATGTTAGTGTATTGAGGACACTGTAACACTCGGGCATGTCTTGGACAAAAAGTCAGTAAAGGTGAGCTAACCTTTGAAAAGACCCTGTCACCACCCTCTGCACAGCACGTTAACCACTTGACCTCTGGAAGATTTACCCCCCTTCATGGCCAGACTATTTTTTGTAGCACGGCACTGCGTTACTTTAACTGTAAAGTGCATGGTCATACCCAAATAAAATGTATATCATTCTTTTCCCTACAAACAGAGCTTTCATTTGGTGGTATTTGACCACCACTGCATTTTTTTTTTTTGCGCTATAAACAAAAAAAGACAGACAATAAAAAACACATTTTTTTACTATCTGCTATAAGGGCCATTTCATACCACAAGAATGCACTCTGGATACGTTCTATATGAGTTTTTGCTTACAGTTCGCATCGCGCACAGTTCCAGTACATTTTTGATACGTTTTGCTGTGTTCTAGAACAGAAAGAAATGCAGCCTGTTCTACTTTTTTTTCTGCACCGGAAACTGACTGAAACTGACTGCATTGGTGTGAACTAGGGTCATTGAAATACATGGAAAACACTGTGCATGCATTTTTCATGCAGAAAAAAAATGCATTGGACTGCATCTGTTGTGAATTAGCACTACAACACATCCAATAGAAAAATGTAAGGGCTGGTTCACACCATAAAAACGCACTCCAGATCCGTTCTGGATAAGCTTCTGCATGCGTGTTTTACATGCATTCCAGTGCGTTTTTGGTGTGTTTTTGATGTGTTTCCGGATGCATTACAGGTGCTTTTTTTTTCTTCTATTTTTCCTGTTTTTTTCAACTATACTAGGGTCCAGTGCATTTTTTATGCATTTTTGATGTGTTCCAGTGCGTTTCTGTGCATTTTTTATGCGTTTTACTGCGTTCCAGTACAGTCCAGTGCAGGAAAAATGCAACATGTTCTACTTTTTTTTTTTTGGAACTGGAAAGCCCTGGAACTGACTGCACTGGTGTGAACTATGCCATTGGAAACCATATAACCTACTTTCCATGCATTTTTGATGCAGAAAAAAAACGCACAGGACTGTGAACTGGCCCTCAAAAATCAAATTTTTTTTCAGAAATGTAGGCCAATATGTATTCTGCTACATATTTTTGGTAAAAAATCCCAATAAGTGTATATTGATTGGTTTACACAAATGGTCTACAATGTCTACAAACTATGGGGTATATACATGGAGTTTGTATTTATTTTTTTAAACTTGCAATGGCGGCAATCGGCAACTTATAGCGGGACTGTGGTATGGTGGCGGACACGCTTACACCTAACTGACACGTTTTGGGAACCAGTGACACTAATATGCACTGTCACTGTACTAATGACACTGGCTGGGAAGGGGTTAAACATCTAGGGCGATCAAGGGGTTAAATGTGTGCCTAGCCAGTTTTCTTGTTTACTATGTGTACTGCTTTTATTAAGGCAAGAGATTGATTCTAGTCCCTGCTTTGCAGGAATACAAAATCCATCCCTTCCCCACTGTCAGAACAGAGATCTGCCTTGTTTACATGGACAGATCCCTGTTCTGTGTACCTCACCAGTGATTGGTGTGTGCCAGAAGACATTGAATGCCCAGCACCCCTAAGATCAGATTCTGTTGTGAATTATAGCTGCAGAAGCATACTGCCAGCGCCCCCTGCAGGCGGAAGTCCAGAATCATGTATATATACAGTATCTCACAAAAGTGAGTACACCCCTCAACTTTTTGTAAATATTTTATTCTATCTTTTCATGTGACAACACTGAAGAAATGACACTTTGCTACAATGTAAAGCAGTGAGTGTACAGCTTGTATAACAGTGTAAATTTGCTGTCCCCTCAAAATAACTCAACACACAGCCATTAATGTCTAAACCGCTGGCAACAAAAGTGAGTACACCCCAAAGTGAAAATGTCCAAATTGGGCCCAATTAGCCATTTTCCCTCCATGGTGTCATGTGACTCGTCAGTGTTACAAGGTCTCAGGTATGAATGGGGAGCAGGTGTTTTAAATTTGGTGTTATCGCTCTCACGTTCTCATACTAGTCAGAGAGTTCAACATGGCACCTCATGACAAAGAACTCTCTGAGGAGCTGAAAAAAAATGTTACTCTAAATAAAGATGGCCTAGGCTATAAGAAGATCGGCAAGACCCTGAAACTGAGCTGCAGCACGGTGGCTAAGACCATACAGCGGTTTAACAGGACTGGTTCCACTCAGAACAGTCCTCGCCGTGGTCGACCAAAGTGGTTGAGTGCACGTGCTCAGCATCATATCCAGAGGTTATCTTTGGGAAATAGACATATGAGTACTGCAAGCATTGCTGCAGAGGTTGAAGGGGTGGGGGGTCAGCCTGTCAGTGCTCAGCCATGCAGACCAATTTGATGCAGTGTGCGGCTTATGGTCTGTCATCCCAGAAGGAAGCCTCTTCTAAAGATGATGCACAAGAAAATCCGCAAACAGTTTGCTGAAGACAAGCAGACTAAGGACATGGATTACTGGAACCATGTCCTGTGGTCTGATGAGACCAAGATAAATTTATTTGATTCACATGGTGTCAAGCGTGTGTGGCGGCAACCAGGCGAGGAGTACAAAGACAAGTGTGTCTTGCCTACAGTCAAGCATGGTGGTGGGAGTGTCATAGTCTGAGACTGCATGAGTGCTGCCGGCACTGGGGAGTTACAGTTCACTGAGGGAACCATGAATGCCAACATGTACTGTGACATACTGAAGCAGAGTATGATCCCCTCCCTTCAGAGACTGGGCCGCAGGGCAGTATTCCAACATAACGACCCCAAACACACCTCCAAGACAACCATTGCATTGTTAAAGAAGCTGAGGGTTAAGGTGATGGACTGGCCAAGCATGTCTCCAGACCTAAACCCTATTGAGCATCTGTGGGGCATCCTCAAACCTAAGGTGGAGGAGCGCAAGGTCTCTAACATCCACCAGCTCCGTGATGTCATCATGGAGGAGTGGAAGAGGACTCCAGTGGTAACCTGTGAAGCTCTGGTGAACTCCATGCTCAAGAGGGTTAAGGCAGTGTTGGAAAATAATGGTGGCCACACAAAATATTGACACTTTGTGCCCAATTTGGACATTTTCACTTAGGGGTGTACTCACTTTTGTTGCCAGCGGTTTAGACATTAATGGCTGTGTGTTGAGGTATTTTGAGGGGACAGCAAACTTACACTTATACACCCTGTACACTCACTACTTTACATTGTAGCAAAGTGTCATTTCTTCAGTGTTCACATGAAAAGATATCATAAAATATTTACAAAAATGTGAGATGTGTACTCACTTTTGTAAGATACTGTATGTGATTCAGTGCTATAGGGGGGTCAGCAAGTGGTAAAAGCCCCATTCCAGGCAGGGAATATACCTTGCAGTGAAGTCTACCACACTGCAAGGGTTAAATGATTGTTATGTGTAGGGGTAGGGGAATACCCTGTTACACTACTCCATTAGGCTCCCTCCACACCTCGTAACCAGTTCTGCAAAGCCTATTAGGTGTGCCGGGAGGTGGTTGCACAATGTCACCAATAGTCGGCGAGGGCCCGCCCACAACCCAGAGAGTCTGAGAGAAGAAGACAGAGGCAGAAAAACCTTGAGTGAGGAATAAGGTAGGTAGAAGGGGAGAGGAAATGGAGGGTAATGAACAGGATCTCATCACTTTATAGGATCAGCAGCGCTAGAAGTACATCACTGGCCGTATTGTCCAGCAGGTACAAATTAAAGAGTTCCACAATAAACAGGAGCAAGTGAAACATGTAGCACATTTCACAAGAGGTAACTTTTTCCCCTTATTAATTGATATACATGTCTGTAGCTAAAGTTCAGCTCTAAGGTTGAATTAAAAAAAAAAAAAAAATTGACAGGTAGGGTTTTTAGAATAATGTGACTCCTGTGCACGTGTGGGAGTGACATCAACGCAGCCCAGCCATTTAGATGGTCAAATTGACTGTACCCAAAAGAAAGACCAGAAGAAGATGGGAGAGCCTGTGACCAGCGGGAGCACTGACATCACTGCGCTAGAGGGCATCTTTTGAGAAGTAAATCTGCCATATTGCGCTAATATGCAAGTGTATACCAGCACATTATGGCCTAAGCCTCCCAAGGGCTCATTTAACATTTATTTCTTTTTAAAATAGCAGAGTTTAACTTCACTTTAAGTAATAAAGGCACATACTAATTGGTATGTGAGTACATTTACTCGTTTAACTTGTTGTGCATGGGTTGATTACGGATCTCCTTAATAAAACCCTGTGTTGTACCCATGCTGTTCAACTACTGGAAATTAGGAAGACTCATTTCCCATGCCCATGTGGCAGTGCTACCACCAAGCATCAGCATTGTTGCATGGTAGGAAGCCCTGCATTGGCAAAGCAGGCATTTATTTCAAAATCCAAAGTCCAAAAGAAAAAATCCAAAATCCAAAGAAAAAAAAAAATTCAAATCCAAGGAATTGTGCTTTCTGCTCCCCTAGACCAGTGTTTTTCAACCAAAGCAACCTTTAAAATTATGCAGAATCTTGGGGCACACCAGTCAGTTCAGAGTCCAATAATTTGTAAAGTTCAGAGATCAGTATTTAGTAACAGAAAACTCTACATTTCAAATTTTTGCCTGACAAACTACTAACTCTGCCTCACCAACATTCACAATTTATTAGTAATGCAGACTCAAAATAGATTAATCAAGAGTTTTTCAACTTTTTTTCACTTTTTATGGACACTTTAACACTTTGTCTTTTGCACTGTTGATTTATGATAACATTTACACTGTGTGATATTAATGCTAACAGCAGTGGCGTAACTAGAACCCTCAGGGCCCCGATGCAAGAAACAAGGAAGGGCCCCCCTGGCAGGGCCCTTTCCTCGGAGCCCGGTCGCAAGTCACTTATGCCTCTAATCACCCCCCCAGCACACCCACTTATGCCTCTAATCACCCCCCAGCACACCCACTTATGCCTCTAATCAACCCCCAGCACACCCACTTATGCCTCTAATCAACCCCCAGCACACCCAATTAT
>BLSH010350663.1:479542-501743 GCA_018402905.1 Glandirana rugosa
TAATCAAGAGTTTTTCAACTTTTTTTCACTTTTTATGGACACTTTAACACTTTGTCTTTTGCACTGTTGATTTATGATAACATTTACACTGTGTGATATTAATGCTAACAGGCATAATATATAGCGCTGCACTTTTGTTCAATATGTGAAGAATAGCTGGTTGTTAAAGAGCAGGCAGGGAAGCTGGCCACTGCGTCCTTAACAATGGATGACTCATCAGCTGTCAGTGGGCTTCCCCACTGACAGCTGAATGTAAACAGCATCTCCAGCAAATAAAAAAATCAGAAAAAAAACAGCGTGGGCCCCCCCCCCCCTCCAATTCACACCAGGCCCCGCAAAGCATCTTGTTCCCATGTTGATGGGGACCAGGGCCTCTTCCCCGCAACCCTGGCCTGGTGGTTGCAGGGTCTGTGGGTGGGGGGCTTTTCAGAATCTGAAAACTCCCTTTAACAAGGGGCCCCCAGATCCCGGCCCTCCCATGTGAATGAGTATGGGGTGCATAGTACTCTTACTCATTCACGAAAAAGTGCTCAAATGGGTTAAAAAAGACACAACAACAGTTTTTGAGAAGTCCTTTATTTAAAAAAAGAAAACATAAAAACGCAGACCTGAAGCAAAGAAAAAGTTGCCTGCCGAACATGACTGTTCCTGTCCAGGGATACAGCCAAATGACAGGTAAACATAGGGGTGGGGTTACCCGGTGACCTCACCGGGTGATTCCGCCCCCCATGTCTACCTCTCATTGCACGAGTGTCATTCCCGAATGACAGACAAATATGGGGATGGGGTTACCCGGTGACCTCACCAGGTGGTCCTGCCCCACAATGACACTCACCCAATGAGGGGTAGACATGGGGGCGGGGTCATCCGGTCACCGGGTAACCTCCCCCCCTATGTTTACTTGTCATTCGACTGTGTCCCTGGATTGGAGCAGTCGTGTTAGGTGGCAACGTTTTTTTGGGGGGTTTCATTCGCTGTTTTTTTAATAAAATTCAAAAACTGGTGTTGCGATTTTATTAACTTTGACTTTTTTTTGGTGACTGAGTATGCACCCCATACTCATTCACATGGGGGGCGGGATCTGGGGGCTGATAAGATTCCGATAAGTCACCCCACTGCACCCCCGCAACCACCGAGCCAGGGTTGTGGGGAAGAGGCCCTTGTCCCCATCAACATGGGGGGCTGGAGCATGCCCCATGTTGAGGGCATGTGGCCAGGTATGGTTCGGGGGTGGGGCTTGCTCGCCCACCCTACCTTTCCTGACCTGCCGGGCTGCATGCTCGGATAACGATCTGGTATGGATTTTGGGGGGACCCCACACCATTTTTTTAAAAATGTTGTTGTGGGGTTCCCCTTAACATCCATATCAGACCCAAATGGCTTGGTATGGATTAGGGGGGACCTAATGCTGTTTTTTTTCTTAGATTTTTTTTATTTTCCAGCATTTCTGTTTACATTCAGCTGTCATTGGGGAAGCCTGCTGACAGCTGATAAATCATCAGTTATTAAGGATGCAGCAGCTAGCTTCCTAGTCCGCTCCTTAAAACCAGCTATTCTTCACACAGAATTCGACCTTGAATCCTTCCAAAAATTTGGAATTCATTAGAAAAGTAATAAACAAAAGGAAACTAAATGAATTCCAAAATGAATCAACTAAAGAAATTAGTATCATAATGAATGTCCAAAGCAAAACAAATTTTTCCGTTCTACATATGTCTACTCTGCATTACAAACTACAACTATTGCATTACAAAACTCTGCGTTTAGAGTTCAGTAGCTTGTTAAGTAAAGTTCAGAGATCAATTTCAAAAGACAGAACTCTGCACTACAAACTAGTGAACTCTGAGCAAAGTTCAGTAGTTTGTAGCACAGAATGCAGAGTTCAGTGCTTTGTAATGCACAGGTAAATAGTTTGTGAGGCAGAGTTATCTGCGTTACAAACTACTAATCTCTGAACTCTGCTTTACATACTACTGAACTGTGTGTTACCAACTACTGAACTGTCTGTTACCAACTACTGAATTCTGTGTTTTGTAGTTTGTAACACGTAGTTTAGAGATCAGTAGTTGGTAATGCAGAGAACTCTGTGTTTCAAACTACTGAACCGCACCTATAGCATTTAAGGAGTTACTGAAGCATTTATAAAGTGTTAGCTGGGCATTGGGAAGAGACCATGGAGGCTCTGGTATCCCAGAATGTACTGTGAAATTATAAAGAACTAGGACAGAGCAGCTCCATCCTGGTTGTACAGAGCAACCGTATGGTAACACCATTTGCTTCTGTGTGCGGGCAAAAGCATCAACCAGCCAGCAATACTGACAGTGCCAGGTAGGAGCAGAGGCATTAAGCATTATTACATGTGGCAAAGCTTTTAGTTTCAGCCAAGTTAATCTGGACCAAGTCAAGTGTCAAAGAGATCAATGTATATAAATCCATCTTGCAGAGAATTTGCATTTCTATATTAAATTGGGTTGTTTTTACAGGTAAGAGTTAACATATACTTTAAGCAACCAGGAAGTACTAAGAGCCAGTGTGTGTCTCAGCCCTACAATATCCATATATAACTTAGACCCCTTTCACACTGGGGCCGCCCGAGCGTCAGCGGTAAAATGCCACTAGTTTAGTGGCGCTTTACCGCTGTAATAGCGGCGCTTTGGGTTCTGGCAGCAGCGGGGCACTTTTAGCCCTCAATAAGGGGTCAAAAAGGGGTTAAAAGTGCAGACGCTCTGCGCTTCCAGAGCGGTATACGGCCGCTTCGGAAGCACTGCTCATGCATTCCAATGGCAGGAGCGCTCCCCTACCGCCCCAAAGATGCTGCTTGCAGGAGTTTGTTTCATCTCCTGCAAGTGCGCGGGCCCAGTTTGAAAGAATGCACTGAGTTTAATGGAGAGGCACTTTACAGGCGCTATTTTTAGCTAAATAGCGCCTGTAAAGTGCACCAGTGTGTAAGGGCTCTTATATATCCATTTGGGGGGGATTCATTCTTTATGAGCCCTTATGAATTATGTTACTGTGTGTTATTGTTTTTCCCACAATGATGTTGAAGTTAGATAAAAGTCATGGCTCCTGGAAAAAAGACAGGAAAATCTGTAAAGGCCATTCAAGAGGAGAAGGTGCTATCCTACAAATTTCAAGAAATAGAGCAAAAAGCCCTTTCTGGATCAGAAGAAGATACAACAGAAGGTATACAAGTCTCATTACTGCAATATGGCGTGTTTCGATTGTGATGTGTTGGTTTTATATATTTGCATGGTTAGAGCTGCTCGAATCACTTTTACAGGAAATCCGATCACCGGCTGAAAATTTTGATAACGGGATGATGGTTTCAGCCATGATCCTGGAATCACCATATATGTACAGTATGTACGGCGGTCTGGAAAGGTTCCCATTTGGTAACATGTTACATATTACACCCGTATTTAAGGTATAAAATGTTGCTGTGAACCAGCCGCCTTCACCCCTCCCCCTGTGACAGCGGGCGGGGACCCTCTCCCCTGCAGCCACTGTCATATTTAACATTTGACGCGGCTGTGCAGGGCTTTGCCTGCAAAGCCACATCATTTGTTCATTCACAGGGATCTGCGAATTCACTAATGACAAGTCCTGTCTGCCACTGCGGCAGACAACTTGTAGTTCTTAGTGGACCATGAGTGTGCTGATCAGTGCATTCATAGTCCACTGAATCTCCCTCCAGCTTTCTAACTGAAAGCCCATATGGAGGTGCGAGCAGAAAGCTCTAAACAGAGTGTGCACTGTGCAGGAACCTGACATTGCATCTGCTATCCACTGATGGTGGGTGCAATACTTTGAAGGCTTCTGTATAAAAAAAAAAATAATAAATTCGCATTTATTTACCTGCAAAAAAAAAGTGCATTTTTTTTTATTTTACAAAAGCCTTTAACGTTTATTTGTGAGACTAACTGGTTGCAAATGGCTGACTACATTTAAAATATCTACACCCACAATGAAATAGACAATAAACAATTCAAACATGCCAATGATCGAACAATCAGGAGATCCACCCTGCCACTGCATGTAAGAGGTCAATGCATATTTGTGGTGCACTCCTCCACTGAAAATCATCCACTGTTCACAGGGACTCTCCCAAATGATGCAAATGTAAAAAGAGAGCTTCAATTTTGGTACTGTAGAATATCACATGTAAAATACTCTATTAAAACATTCACATAAAAGCCAGCATAAAACTTACAAAAGATGCTGTTGGCACTCTCCAACAGTGTTGTAACGTCAGAGTACTAACTCTGACCTACTTAGCACCTGTGGATACCCTATTGGACGAAACACATTGAGTGGAGTTAGCATGCCGCTATTACATGCTTTCGGTCAGATGATTGTCTTTTGTAAATTTTATGCTGGCTTTTATGTAAATGCTTCAATAAACAGTATTGTACAGTATCACATTATTGAAGCTCTCTCTCTCTCTATACAGTATCTCACAAAAGTGAGTACACCCCTCACATTTTTATAAATATTTTATTATATCTTTTCATGTGACAACACTGAACAAATGACACTTTGTTACAATGTAAAGTAGTGAGTGTACAGGTTGTATAACAGTATAAATTTGCTGTCCCCTCAAAATAACTCAACAGACAACAATTAATGTCTAAACCACTGGCAACAAAAGTGAGTACACCCCTAAGTGAAAATGTCCAAATTGGGCCCAATTAGCCATTTTCTCTCCCCGGTGTCATGTGACTCGTTAGTGTTACAAGGTCTCAGGTGTGAATGGGGAGCAGGTGTATTAAACTTGGTGTTATCGCAAAGAACTCTCTGAGGATCTGAAAAAAAAGAATTGTTGCTCTACATAAAGATGGCCTGGGCTATAAGAAGATTCCCAAGACCCTGAAACTGAACTGCAGCACGGTGGCCAAGACCATACAGTGGTTTAACAGGACAGGTTCCACTCAAAACAGGCCTCGCCATGGTCGACCAAAGAGCTTGAGTGCACGTGCTCAGTGTCATATACAGAGGTTGTCTTTGGGAAATAGACATATGAGTGCTACCAGCATTGCTGCAGAGGTTGAAGGGGTGGGGGGTCAGCCTGTCAGTTCTCAGACCATACGCTGCACACTGCATCGAATTGGTCATGGCTGTCGTCCCAGAAAGAAACCTTTTCTAAGGATGATGCACAAGAAAGCCCGCAAACAGTTTGCTGAAGACAAGCAGACTAAGGACATGGATTACTGGAACCATGTCCTGTGGTCTAATGATACCAAGATAAACTTATTTGGTTCAGATGGTGTAAAGCATATGTGGCGGCAACCAGGTGAGCACAAAGGCAAGTGTGTCTTGCCTACAGTCAAGCATGGTGGTGGGAGTGTCATGGTCTGGGGCTGCATAAGTGTTGCTGACACTGGGGAGCTACAGTTCATTGAGGGAACCATGAATGCCAACATGTACTGTAACATACTAAAGCAGAGCATGATCCCCTCCCTTCAGAGACTGGGCTGCAGGGCAGTATTCCAAAATCATAACAACCCCAAACACCTCCAAGGCGACCACTGCCTTGCTAAAGAAGGAGGGTAAAGGTGATGGACTGGCCAAGCATGTCTCCAGACCTAAACCCTATTGAGCATCTGTGGGGCATCTTTAAATGGAAGGCGGAGGAGCGCAAGGTACCCTCAGCTTCTTTAGCAAAGCAGTGGTCGTCTTGGAGGTGTGTTTGGGGTCGTTATCATGTTGGAATACTACCCTGCGACCCAGTCTCTGTCACATACCTGGTGGTCGATTCTGACTTGTGCAGGGGACAACCTCACTTGCGGCCCTGGTTCAAGGACCCCTGGTAGTGGAGACAGGGGATCCTGGAGCACAGGGGGGCACGAGGGCTGGATACAGTCTCTGATGGTAGCTGAGAATCCACTGGACCTCGTACAACAGAAGAGTAGTGGTGCAGGCCGGGTCATCAACAGGCTGGCGTGAAGTACAGAAGGATCAGGCAGGCAGGTGGTCAAGTTCAGGCAGGGTTGGCAACGTGCGGGCAACAGAGTTACAAAGGAGCAGGCAAAGAGTAGTCGTAGACAGGCCGTAGGTCAGGGCAGGCAGATAGCAACAAAGTCCAAGGGGAGCCGGGGTCACAGGATACAGAAAGTCACTTAGAATAGCTCATGGGTCACAGGGTACTGGAATGCTGTAGAACGGACAGCACCTGCTTCCTGGTGCTGTCCTGCTTAAATGGCCGCTATTGGCGCGGGCAGGCGCGCGCACGGACAGCTGGAAACGACCAGGAGGCTATTTTCCTAACATTGCCCCCCCCAAGGGGCACCCTCCGGATGCCCAAACGGGCTCTCTTGGTCGGGTTCCTTCTCCAGAAGGTCCTGATCAGGGCTTCCGCATGTAAATTCTCTTCAGGCTCCCAAGAGCTCTCTTCGGGCCCATAGCCCTTCCATTTTACCAGAAACTGGATGATGCCCCCTCTTCTCCTGCAGTCGAGAATAGCCTCCACTTCAAATTCCTCCTCTCCGTCCACCAAGACCGGTTCTGGTGGGGCTGTGTTGCGCCCAGGGAAGAGGTCCTTGACCACAGGCTTGAGCAGGTTCACATGGAAGACCGGGTGAACGCTGAGTGATGCGGGTAGATCCAGCTCGAATGCGACCTTGTTAATCTGTCTTTTTACTGAGAAGGGCCCAGATTTTTGGTTGATAACCAGACCTGTTGGCCTGGTTGCAGTTCCAATTCTCCTCGTCTTCCCTTGTCGAAACTCTTCTTATTGAGTGCTTGGGTCTGGGAAAGAGTTTCTTGTAACCGCTTACTGTTTTCCTCCAGGAACTGGGTGACTTCCAGTACGGCAGGTACAGAGCTCTCTGTGGGCAGGCCAGGTAAGAAGGTAGGGTGGTAGCCAAAGTTTGCCCAGACTGGGGTTTGCTTGGTAGCAGAATGGATGGAGTTGTATGCGAACTCGGCTACGGGCAGCAAGGAAATCCAATCATCCTGAGAGTAGGCAGAGTAGCAGTGGAGATACTGCTTCAGGGTTTGATTAGTTCTCTCCGTTTGGCCATTCGACTGCAGATGATATGCAGAGGAGAAGGCAAGACTGATCCCCAAGGAAGAGCACAGAGACCTCCAGAAGCGGGACGTAAACTGTACTCCTCGGTCCGAGACTATGTTGCTGGGAATGCCATGAAGGCGGACCATCTCTTTGATGAAGATGTCAGCTGTTTCAGCTGCAGTGGGGGTACCCTTCATGGGTATGAAGTGAGCCATCTTTGTGAGGCGGTCTACCACCACAAGGATGGTATTGAAGCCTGCCGATGGGGGCAACTCCACTATATAGTCCATCGAGATCTGGGACCAAGGTCCGGGATGGAGTCAGCAGACCCCAAGCTTTGGACCTCTCAGTCTTACTCTTGGCACAGACAGGGCAGGCGCTCACATAGTCTTTACAGTCCTTGTTCAGGCGCGGCCACCAGAATGAGCGGGAAAGCAGCCCTGAAGTGCCCGGCTAATTTGAGGTCGTGGCAGAGTTCAAGCGACCCCCGAAGTGCCCGGCTAATTTGAGGTCGTGGCAGCTCCTGTGGGATGAAGAGTCGGTTGCCTGACCGCCACCACAGCCTGTCCTTTATGGTGAGCCCTTGATCCGGTGGCATGATGCGACTGACTAAGGATCGTCTGATCCAGGTAACGAAGTCCTCTTGTGTCAGCAGGAAACTATTGGCAGGTAGGATTGTGTCTGTGGGAGAAGTATCTCCCGGGTCATGGAACATTCTGGACAGGGCGTCCGGCTTCATATTTTTAGACCCAGGCCTGTATGTGATGTGCGTTTGGCACGTCGAGAAGAATAGTGCCCACCTTGCCTGGAGAGGTTTAAGCCTCCTAGCGGTCCGCAGGTACTCAAGGTTCTTGTGGTCTGTGAAGACCAGAACAGGGTGAGTCGCTCCTTCCAGGAGGTACCGCCATTCCTCCAGGGCGGACTTAATTGCCAGCAGCTCTTGGTCACCAACGTAGTAATTCCTTTCGGGGGGTGAGAGCTTTCGGGAGAAGAAGGCAATGGGATGGAGTGTGGCCTTTGGGCCTCGTCTCTGGGAGAGAACTGCTCCCACCGCTGTCTCTGATGCGTCCACCTCAAGGAGGTAAGGCAGAGCCGGGTCTGGGTGTTTAAGGATGGGAGTGGAGGTGAACAGTTCTTTAAGTTTTGTGAAAGCCTCTTGAGCTTCAGGCGTCCAACGGAAACGCGGACCCTGTTTCGTCAGCTGGGTGATGGGCGCAATGACCGCCGAGAACCCTTTGATGAACTTTCTGTAAAAGTTTGCGAATCCTACGAACTGTTGGACACCCTTTCTGTCGACTGGCGCGGGCCAGTCCAAGATGGCTGAGACCTTCTGCGGGTCCATGGTTATTCCTGTGACCAAAATGTCAAAGCCGAGGAAGGAGATGCTAGTGCGTTCAAAAGTGCATTTCTCTGCCTTGGCATATAAGCCATGTTGTCGAAGGCGGGCAAGCACACATCTCACGTGCCTGCGATGTTCTTCAAGGGAAGGGGAGAAGATTAAAATGTTGTCCAGGTAGATCACTACAAATTGGTCAAGATAGTCTCTGAAAATATCGTTCACCAGGTGTTGGAATGTAGCGGGGGCATTACAAAGTCCAAATGGCATAACTAAGTATTCATAGTGACCAAACCTGGTTCAGAAAGTCGTCTTCCACTCATCCCCTTCCCGTATGTGGATGAGATTGTACGCCCCGTGGTGGTCCAATTTTGTGAACACAGCTGCAGTTCCTAGCCTCTGGAAAAGTTAGGAACCAAAGGCAGGGGGTACCTGTTCTTGATGGTGATTCTGTTAAGGTCCCGGTAGTCTATACAGGGTCTGAGGGACCGGTCCTTCTTCTCCACAAAGAAGATTCCCGCACCGGCGGGTGAAGTAGATGGCCTGATGAATCCCTTTTCCAGGTTCTCGTCAAGATAGGCCTTGAGGGCCCCTAGCTCTACTTCAGAAAAGGGGAAGATCCGACCAAAAGGGACCTCGGCTCCGGGCAGGAGGTCAATAGGACAGTCGTATGACCTATGCGGTGGGAGAACATCTGCTCCTTTCTTACTGAATACGTCCAGAAAGTCATGGTACGGTACAGGTACGGTAAGGCGGGTGTCCTGGTCGTGTTCAGTGTCTAGACAGAGTATAGGTGATGGGGTCTCAGAGGGTGATGGCAGACAGTGCTGAAGGCAGTAGGAAGAACTGAACTGCACTTTCCCCGTGTGGGGGTTGTGCATCCAGAGCCAGGGGAGACCAAAAATCACTGGAAATAGGGGGGGGCGCAATGGCGTCCAGCCGTAGAAATTCCAAGTGTCCCCCTTCTAACTTGGCGGGTATAGGGATGGTCTCCTGGGTAACGTGGCCGGATTTAATAGTGGTTCCATCAGCCAGCTGGATGACCATTGGATGGTCCTTGGGTCGAAGTGGGATCTGGTGGTTGGCTGAAAAAGTGACATCAACAAAGCAACTGCAAGCTCCTGAATCGATAATTGCCTGCACCTGGATATCCCCACTGGGGAGCTGTAATGACAAAGAGATGACCAGATGAGCTTTGTTGCTTGGTAAATGCATCAGGTTTTTCTGGGTCGGAGTGGCCCACTTGCTGGCCTTAACATGGCAATTCTTCACCAGATGCCCGGGCCCTCCACAATATAGGCAGAGGCTGAGGACCATGTGTCTCTGGCGCTCTTCTGAGGTCAATGGTGGGCAGTGGAAACTGGTTTGCATGGACTTGGATGGGTCTGGTGGAACGGAGGGGGCGGCCGGACTGGAATCAGGACAGCTGGAATTTCTGGGCATCATCCCGGTAAGGCGTGCAGCCCTCGTGGACCTCTCATCCCTGCGTTCCCGCAGGCGCCGATCTATCTGTATGGACAGATCGACCAGGGCGTCAAGGGTAGGAGGCACCCACCCCAATGCGAGCCAGCTCGTCCTTGAGTGGCTCTGAGAGGCCCAGCCTGAATTGATGATGGAGGGCCGCCTCGTTCTAGTCTGTGTCAGCGCTCCAGTGCCGAAACTCGGAGACGTATTCTTCCGCCGTGCGGCGGCCTTGCTGCAGGGCGTGAAGGGCTGCTTCCACCGTGGCCACTACGTGGGGGTCTGCATAGAGCTGGGCCATTGCTTGAAACAGCCGGTCCAAACTGGTAGTCTCCGGGGCTTTCTGCTCCAATAGGCGATGGGCCCATGCTTGTGGTTCCCCCAAGAGCAGGGAAATCACCAGCCCCACCTTCGTCGTCTCCACTGAAAAAGTCCGGGGTTGGAGAGCGAGATACAGCTCACATGAGGTACGGAAGCTCTGGAACTTCCGGCGGCCCCCCACAAACCGCTCTGGCAAAGGTATATCGGGCTCCATGGGCAGGGCCACAATGGTGCACGGGGAAGACTGACGGAGAACAGCTGGAACTGAGGTGGAGAGCTCCCGTATACTCCCTTCCAGATAGGTGTACCCCTCTTGGAGGGTCCTTATGGTATGAGTGAGGCCGTCCAGGTGCACACTCAGATCATCCATGGGAGGGGTCCCCTGCGCAGACTCGAGCATGGCTGTCCGTCGAGTCTGACTTGTGCAGGGGACAACCTCACTTGTGGCCCTGGTTCAAGGACCCCTGGTAGTGGAGACAGGGGATTCTGGAGCACAGGGGGGCACGAGGGCTGGATACAGTCTCTGATGGTAGCTGAGAATCCACTGGAGCTCGTGCAACAGAAGAGTAGTGGTGCAGGCCGGGTCGTCAACAGGCTGGCGGTGAAGTACAGAAGGATCAGGCAGGCGGGTGGTCAAGTTCAGGCAGGGTCGGCAACGTGCGGGCATCAAAGGTACAAAGGAGCAGGCAAAGAGTAGTCGTAGGCAGGCCGGAGGTCAGGGCAGGCAGATAGCAACAAAGTCCAAG
The DNA here is from genome assembly GCA_018402905.1 of Glandirana rugosa. Lineage (NCBI taxonomy): Eukaryota > Metazoa > Chordata > Amphibia > Anura > Ranidae > Glandirana > Glandirana rugosa. The sequence continues at coordinate 490,416 of BLSH010350663.1, forward strand.
GGGAGCCGGGGTCACAGGATACAGGAAGTCACTTAGAATAGCTCACGGGTCACAGGGTACTGGAACCAGTTTCCTGGTGCTCTCCTGCTTAAATGGCCGCTAGTGGCACCATTGGCGCACGCGGGCGTGCGCACGGACGTCCGGAAACGGCCAGGAGGCTATTTTCCTAACAGTCTCCGAAGGGAGGGGATTATGCTCGGCTTCAATATGTCACAGTGCATGTTGAAATTCATGGTTCCCGAAATGAACTGTAGCTCCCCAGTGCCGGCAGCACTCATGCAGCCCCAGACCATGACACTCCACCACCATGCTTGATTTTAGGCAAGACACACTTGTCTTTGTGCTCATCACCTGGTTGCCGCCACACACACTTGACACCATCTGAACCAAGTAAGTTGGCTCCAGTAATCAATGTCCTTAGTCTGCTTGTCTTCAGCAAACTGTTTGCGGGCTTTCTTGTGCATCATTTTTATAAGAGGCTTCCTTCTGGAACGACAGCCATGCAGACCAATTTGATGCAGTGTGCGGCGTATGGTCTGAGCACTGACAGGCTGACCCCCCACCCCTTCAACCTCTGCAGAAATGCTGGTAGCACTCATACGTCTATTTCCCAAAGACAACCTCTGGATATAACGCTGAGCACGTGCAGTCAACTTATTTGGTCGACCATGGCGAGGCCTGTTCTGAGTGGAACCTGTCCTGTTAAACCGTTGTATGGTCTTGGCCGCCATGCTGCAGCTCAATTTCAGGGTCTTGGCAATCTTCTTATAGCCTAGGCCATCTATAACTGCTTCCCCACTGCCTACCGTATATTAACGGCGGCAGTGTGGATGTGTCCTGCGAATTGCCGTAAATAAGCGGCGATTTGCGAGTGGCCACTAGGGGGTGCGCACGCACCGCCGGCGGCACGCACGCAAGCACGCCGTACTCCTGAGGAATGTTCCCGCAGCTCGGGTGGACCCGATGTCCACCGGCGAGCCGCGATGAGCGGCCACAGCAAAGGAACAGGGAACCGCAGATGTAAACACGGCGGTTCCCCGCTCTGTTAGTGGGGGGCATAGGAGACCTACTTATCCCTGTCACTGGGATCAGTTACATCTCTTAAGCCCATAACAGCCCAGGTCCCCACAGTTTGTACACACCCAGGGAACACAGTTAACCCCTAGATCACCCCCTGCAGGTTAACCCCTTCAATGCCAGTGACATTTATACAGTAATCAATGGACATTTAAATTTCTGATCGCTGTATAAATGTTATTGGTTCCAAAAAAGTGTCAAAATGGTCCGACATGTCCGCCCCAATATCGCAGTACCGCTAAAAATTGCATGTCGCCATCATTACTAGCAAAAAATAAATAAATAAATAAAAAACCCAGAAATTAATTCTCATCATCCGTAAACACGGCCACTTTTGCGCAAACCAATCAATAAACGCCAATTGTGATTTTTTTAACCAAAAATATGAGGAAGAATATAAATCGGCCAAAACCGATGAAAAAATTTTTTTTTATATATTTTTATTGGATTTGTATTACAGCAAAAAGTAAGAAAAACATTTTTTTTGCAAATTTGTCGCTTTTCTTTTGTTTATAGCGGTGATCAGAAATGACGCAGAGGCGATCAAATGACACCAGAAGAAAGCTCTATTTGTGAGAAAAAAAGGACGCAAATTTTGTTTGTGTACAAAGTCGCACGACCGCGCAATTGTCAGTTAAAGTGACGCAGTGCCGAATTGCAAAAAGTGCTCTGGTCCTAACGTGGGAAATCCTTCCGGGTCTGAAATGGTTATGTAGAGCAACAGCTATTTTTTTCAGATCCTCAGAGAGTTCTTTGCCACGAGGTGCCATGTTGAAATTCCAGTGACCAGTATGAGAGAGTGAGAGCGATAACACCAAATTTAACACACCTGCTCCCCATTCACACCTGAGACCTTGTAACACTAATGAGTCACATGACACCTGGAAAGGAAAATGGTTATTTGGGCCCAATTTGGACATTTTCACTTAGGGGTGTACTCACTTTTGTTGCCAGTGGTTTAGTCATTAATGGCTGTGTGTTGAGTTATTTTGAGGCGATAGAAAATTTACACTGTTATACAAGCGGTACACTCATTACTATACCTTGTAGCATAGTGTCATTTCTTCAGTGTTGTCAAATGAAAAGATTACAAAAATGTGAGGGGTGTACTCATTTTTGTGAGATACTGTACATCTTCCTTTTACAGAGTATTTAGAAGGAGGGTGGGAGCAGTTTTAAGATGAGATCATTTTATCCCAGCATTCCACTTTAACGATTATAGAAATGCATAAATTTGTGTGTTTTATATCTGCCAGGAAATCAGCTTTCACGTAAAAGAACCACTAAAATCACATATCTATGGTAGCTCTTAAAAAGGTGAATAGCTATAAAACTAACAAAAATAAAATCAGTTTTCTGTGTTTTTTTTCCTAAAGTGCTTATTTTATATGTAGGTGTATGTTTTAATCTTATTTACTTTGTGACATAAATAATTAGCAAAGTAGCAATTTTTTTACAAAGTGCAGGAACGTTTTAGTTTTCCCTAAGTTTTCATACAATAATCAAACAACACCCACGTTTTTTTGGACTGTTACATTTCATGTATAACCTAATACATTTTAGGCCCACAATCACACCTGCGTGTTCTGGGAATACACGCAGAAATGGTTGCAGTGCCGTTATATCATAATGACAACATTAAAACACAGCCAGCAGTTGCGCGTTTTTTCATGCTACAAAATGTACAAAGCTCTATGCCTGAAAAGGTTCTGTAGCTTCTTTGGTGTGTTTGTCACACATAGGGCAACCCATTCAAGTAATGGGGCTAAAAATAATAATAAAAATGTTGGGACTTTATATGAGACACCAACTGCTACAGCGTTCGTGTGTCTCCATCCCTGAATCATATAGAGGGAGGAAAAGGAAAGGGGCAATGTTGGGACTTTGAGTGATGCACACCACCAGATGAATCAATTAGTATATATTATTTAATGGTGCACATGGATGCACATGGGACAATGAATTGCATATAATAAACAACATAAAATAAATACAAATATATACACACATATAGGTGTTCCTACATAGTACATGATGTATTAAACCTGTATTAAATCTAACCCAAACTGCATATAAACATGATTGATTGCACATACGATATTGTACAAATTGATTCCAAATTCTTCAAAGTAGTCTCATAGTAGACATATAGTAGCTGTGGCAATACATCGATAGAAAGCTCTATGCACGTTTCGTGGATAACTTCCACTCATCAGGAGCAAAATGTGAACATTGGTTCCGCCTTCCCATCAGCATGCAGCGTGACGTTGATGGGGTCTATTGGCGAGGTGGCGGGTATATATTCCATACCCCTATGGAGCACATTTTCAGTCTGATCCTTGCACCGTGATGATACTATGCATATCTCTGGACTATGCTTTTCACTTCTTGCTGAAGGGTAATATGTGGTTCTCTATTCATCTATGGTTCTTATGTGCTATGTTCTATCTCATCACTTTTTCCACGGTGAAGCACTCATCTGTTTTCACCTTGCACTCAAGATCTGTTCTTTGTTTTTCAGTTTTTTCTTCCTTTGGTAATGGTTCTTATATTTTCCCCAAATATTTATTGTGTAGTCACTTTGTTGATACACTTTATATACACTTTTTTCACAGAAGCCACCTGGGCCTTTTCTCAGCACTGATTACAACCACAGTTACTTATTGGGTGCGACATCTCTATTGATGCTCACTTTTTGGTCTCTGTTCACCGCTGCATTTCCGCATATACCGCCACCTCAGTTTCCAGGAATGATGTTTCCATAGTGCCTCCGGCCACTAATATTATTGCTGAATACTGTAGCCTATTTTTAGGTAAGAGTGCTGGGATTAAGATTTGGTTCCCCCTCTTCCTGTTATTTTAGTTATTATAATATTTGGCATTTACATTTCATTACAGACATGCCTATATCACATTTTGCTCCTGATGATTGGAAGTTATCCATGAAACGTGCGTAGAGCTTTCTATCGATGTATTGCCACAGCTACTATATGTCTACTATGAGACTACTTTGAAGAATTTTGAATCATTTTTTACAATATCATGTGTGCAATCAATCATGTTTATTTGCAGTTTGGGTTACATTTAATACATTTTTAATACATCATGTACTATGTAGGAACACCTATATGTGTTTGTATATTTGTATTTCATGTTATTTATTATATACAATTCATTGTCCCATATGCATCCATGTGCACCCCTTTCTTCCAAGTAATCGGGCAGCCCTATGCGTGACACACCTAAAACTCACATAAAAGAAAAACTAGAGTTCCCTTATGCTAGGTGTGAATGGAATGGGGCCTTACAGTGCAAATAATTGCTAAGTTTCTTTGCTTTTATTTTATTACAGAAAACACTCTAGGTTTTGAGAAACATGGAAAAAAGCGTCCTGCATCTGTTACAGTTCAAGAAATAGATGAAAAACATATGGGGTAATAATAATTTTAGAGCAGTAGGGCTGCATTGCTTGATATATTATATTCAATTATAATCTGCTCTTCTAGTAGAGATAGCTGTATATTAAAGTTGAAGTATGGGAAAAGCTCTTTTCTTTCTTTCTCCTATGGGTCACAGAAGTGTACTAATGCCTCATACACACAACGAGATTATCAGACAAATGATTGTCCGTTTTTTGTTGCATGCTAGTCTCATATCGAAAATTAAGAGTTTACTAAAATTCGGAAAATTCTCATATGACAGAATACAACTCGGCAAGTGATGTAATGTGTTGTATTGTATTGTAATGTATTCTTTCTGGGTGTTTCCGAACATGCATGGTCTTAATCTTCTGTTTTTTTTTTCAGACAAGTACTGTACTGATTAAATGAAAATAGTACGATCTGGTATTGTACAAGAAAAGTGTTCATGCTTGTCCCTTTGAATATTGTTTGATGAACTTTCATGATCGGCTTTCAAAATCAGTGTACTAACGATCAAATTATCGTTTGATCGCTGTGAGAGTGATTTTTCTCATCCGATTTTCTGATCGTGTGTACTAAGCATTAGTTCTGCACTTTTGTGACCCAGGCTAAAGTCCACTGTTGGCTGACCAACCAATAATGTAAGGATCCGCCCAGATGCCTGACTGGCAGCCTTCTGAGCCAGCCACTCCTGCCCCCTCCACAGTCTGGCGATCTAGTGAGCGCTGGAGAGGCAGAGCACAGAGCGGTGACTTACTGAGAATTGAATTGTCTCTGATTGCTGAAGTGCCCTTGCAAATGCGATTGCCCCTTCACTCCCCCAAATACTGACTCAACATCATTGTCCCTTCCATCCTGTATAAGGAGCACACTGTACATGTAAATATTATTTACTTCAGTGTATCCTCCTAGAAGTATCACTATCTCCCATTCTCAGCTCACAAGTGCACCAGCAAATACCAACATTCTTTTAGCCCAACTTCACCTCTGTCTTTGGCTTAGCAGCAGGGCGGCTGCTGAAGTTTGAGGATGGGGGGGACGCTATACCCCGCCCTTCCTTTTTGACCACTCCCACTTCTTGTAAGCCACACCCCTTATATAATCCACCACCTCTGTCCCCTGTATTCCACTTGCATCCATCCATAGTGTCAGGAGTATACAGCTCAGCATCACAGGATAAAGTATACAGCCCCAGAATGACAGGACAGAGTATATAGCTCAGCCTCACAGATCAGGGTATATAGCTCAGCCTCACAGATCAGGGTATACAGCTCAACATTACAGATCAGGGTATACAGCTCAACATTACAGATCAGGGTACACAGCTCAGCATTACAGATCAAAGTACACAGCTCAGCATTACAGGTCAGGGTATACAGCTCAGCTTCACAGATCAGGGTATATAGCATTATAGATCAGGGTATACAGCTCAGCCTAACAGATCAGGGTATATAGCATTACAGATCAGGGTATACAGCTCAGCCTCACAGATCAGGGTATAAAGCATTACAGATCAGGGTATACAGCTCAGCCTCACAAATTACGGTATATATCATCACAGATCAGGGTATATAGCATTACAGATCAGGGTATACATCTCAGCCTCACAGATCAGGGTATATAGCATTACAGATCAGGGTATACAGCTCAAATGATAAAGAGAGCAAGCCCGCTCAGGTGTGTTCTATTGGTGAAAGCCTAGGCTTTCAGGTGCAGGTCCAGGTAGCCGCTAATCCAGATCCAAGTACAAGACAAATGAAGAGGACCGCACTCCAGAAAGTCCAAAGCAATAATTGTTGATTTATTGTAAATCCATGGTGCAAAAACAGGCAGACAGAACAACAGGCTGTGAAAGGTTTAACGCGTTTCGCGGATCTCAGGTCCGCTTAGTCATAACCGAAATTCAAAAATGAGCAAGTGGTACTATATATATGTAAATATCATGTGTGACCAATTAACATCTCATTGGTGAAGTGCACAGCGCACCTCACTGTGATCATTCCAACAGGTGTGTGAGTCAGTTAACTCAATAGAGGTTGAAAGAAATGAACACCAGTGTGCAGTGAAGACTAATGCTAAAAACCTCCTAGGACTGACAGCACACACGGTGCAATCGAAATTGTATCGATGCATCGTGTGTGCTTACTATAAAAACACAATTCCAAAACAGAAAACCATAATATATGGAATGAATCACTGCATGTACTCCAACTCAAACGTTCCCACAGACTTGGATGACCAGACATAAATGCCGGAAACAATAAAATGTGTAAAAATATGTATATGAAATGATTAGTGTTTCTCGGCCACCTCAAATGAGGTAAATGGCACTGCCTTTATATTTATCCTACAACTATCCTCCAACAAAAACATATGGGAGGGAAGGTTATGTGTGTCATACATAAGCAAGTTGCCAGGGAAAGAAAATAGTTTATATTATGTTGAAATCGTCATTGTCCATGTCGGTGGGGCGATTCGAGGAGAAGAACAGGGCAGAAGTTAACAATCATATCACCTAAATGGTGGGGACATGCATATATAAAAAACATGGAAAAGATTAAATAGACCAACAGCATGTACAGAAAATGTACACACATGTGTAAAATCGTTCATATAGATAAACATTGTACAGAAACTGATAGTAAAAAAAGGCCCCACCAAGGGTATATAACTGTGAAACATGTATGGAACAACATAAAAGAAGACCATGCTTGTGTGATATGTTGTAACAATATCCATGCCCTATAGAAAAGTGCTTGCCGAGAACCAGGAAAAAGAGAGATGTGTGCCGCATTAAGTGTGCAATGTATCTCACTTGTATTGAGGGCTATGTAGTGTTAAGCAAAAAGTAGAGAATAAGGGTAAATATTGTAAATATTATAAATATATCCCATAATAGGTTGGACATCCCGGACCACCCCCCATGCAGGCTGGGAGTGGGAGAGGTCAGAGTGACCAGTCATCCTGTGAACCACATAGAGAGCCATGTCTCAGGCTAGTATAGTGTGAGCTTTATAGTTCAAGAATATTTCTTGTCATATTAGTAATGTTATGTATCAGGGCGAGAGGCAATACTCTGGAAGAGACAACTAGAGAGGGAACATAGCCATGTGTGAATCATGTCACTATTTATCATAGAAGTGGGAAACATCCCATTCGAAGTTCATGCCGTTGGGAATAAAGCTATGTAATTTGAAAATCCAGAATACCTCTCTTCTGCAGAGGAGACGGAATAGGTCTCCACTCCTAGGACGGGAGGAGACCCGCTCAATCACCTGCACGCGCATAGAAGAGGTGTCCCCATGATGGAAATTGTTAAAATGTCTGGCAACATTTGTGGACTTCAGAGTCCTGATGTCTGCCAAATGTTCTCTAAATCGATCTTGCAGTCTCCTGATAGTTCTGCCAACATACTGGCAGGAACAGGAGGTGCAGGTAATCAAATAGACAACATACATAGTGTTACAGTGGAAAAAATAGTCTAATTTGAATGCAGTGTTGTCTACAGAAGAAGAGAAGGTAGTTCCTGTGAGAATAAAGTGACAGCATGGACAATCCCTAGCACCACATTTAAAATTGCCTTTGCAATATAGCCATGTCAGGGATGGTCGTGTTATGTGGGTAGAGGAGAAAAGGCTTGGGGATAAAATATCACCCAATGTCCTCGAACGTCTGGCGACAATATTAACTCCCGAGTCTAAAATGTGTGAACAAGTGTTGTCTCTATATAAAGTCGGGAGATATTTCTGGATGATGTGTTTAATCGCAGGAAATTCTGCACTATAGTCCACGACCACATAGGGTCTATTCTCTCTTGTGGATGGCGCTAGGGATGTGTCAGCAGATGGCGTCGTTTGTCCCACGCTGGGTGCGTGGGACGAGGCAAAAAATCAACCGTGTGTGATTTTTTGGATGTTAAGTTGTCAGCAACACATAACAGAATATCTTGCAGCCTTTTTAGGAAACCCTCTGCGGGTAACAGTCTTCTCCATGCGTCTTCCCATCATCCGAGACATACGGTCAAGGGCATCCCGGTGGGCCAATTTCTACGCCTCCGTCGGATATGCAGTGACACTGCCTCGTTTGAATGGGAGTCAACCAAACTTTTCAATAGATTTATACAGAGGGGTTACCCAAAATGGATGATCTCTAGGGCCTACCACCGGGCTAAAATGACTGATAGGGCCACCCTTATCGCCCCGCGAGTGGATCCGTGCGCCGGGCCAGTGGTCCCGGCTACCGCACCCAGCGTGGGACAAACGACGCCATCTGCTGACACATCACTAGCGCTATCCACAAGAGAGAATAGACCCTATCTGGTCGTGGACTATAGTGCAGAATTTCCTGCGATTAAACACATCATCCAGAAATATCTCCCGACTTTATATGGAGACAACACTTGTTCACACATTTTAGACTCGGGAGTTAATATTGTCGCCAGACGTTCGAGGACATTGGGTGATATTTTATCCCTAAGCCTTTTCTCCTCTTCCCACATAACACGACCATCCCTGACATGGCTATATTGCAAAGGCAATTTTAAATGTGGTGCTAGGGATTGTCCATGCTGTCACTTTATTCTCACAGGAACTACCTTCTCTTCTTCTGTAGACAACACTACATTCAAATTAGACTATTTTTTCAACTGTAACACTATGTATGTTGTCTATTTGATTACCTGCACCTCCTGTTCCTGCCAGTATGTTGGCAGAACTATCAGGAGACTGCGAGATCGATTTAGAGAACATTTGGCAGACATTAGGACTCTGAAGTCCACAAATGTTGCCAGACATTTTAACAATTTCCATCATGGGGACAACTCTTCTATGCGCGTGCAGGTGATTGAGCGGGTCTCCTCCCATCCTAGGGGTGGAGACCTATTCCGTCTCCTCTGCAGAAGAGAGGTGTTCTGGATTTTCAAATTACATAGCCGTATTCCCAACGGCATGAACTTCGAATGGGATGTTTCCCACTTCTATGATAAATAGTGACATGATTCACACATGGCTATGTTCCCTCTCTAGTTGTCTCTTTTCTCCAGAGTATTGCCTCTTGCCCTGATACATAACATTACTAATATGACAAGAAATATCCTTGAACTATAAAGCTCACACTATACTAGCCTGAGACATGGCTCTCTATGTGGTTCACAGGATGACTGGTCACTCTGTCCTCTCCCATTCCCAGCTTGCATTGGGGGTGGTCCGGGATGTCCAACCTATTATGGGATATATTTATAATATTTACAATATTTACCCTTATTCTCTACTTTTTGCTTAACACTACATAGCCCTCAATACAAGTGAGATACATTGCACACTTAATGCGGCACACATCTCTCTTTTTCCGGTTCCCGGCAAGCACTTTTCTATAGGGCATGGATATTGTTACAACATATCACACAAGCATGGTCTTCTTTTATGTTGTTCCATACATGTTTCACAGTTATATACCCTTGGTGGGGCTTTTTTTTACTATCAGTTTCTGTACAATGTTTATCTATATGAACGATTTTACACATGTGTGTACATTTTCTGTACATGCTGTTGGTCTATTTAATCTTTTCCATGTTTTTTATATATGCATGTCCCCACCATTTTGGTAATATGATTGTTAACTTCTGCCCTGTTCTTCTCCTCGAATCGCCCCACCGACATGGACAATGACGATTTCAACATAATATAAACTATTTACTTTCCCTGGCAACTTGCTTATGTATGACACACATAACCTTCCCTCCCATATGTTTTTGTTGGAGGATAGTTGTAGGATAAATATAAAGGCAGTTCCATTTACCTCATTTGAGGTGGCCGAGAAACACTAATCATTTCATATACATACTTTACACATTTTATTGTTTCCGGCATTTATGTCTGGTCATCCAAGTCTGTGGGAACGTTCGAGTTGGAGTACATGTAGTGATTCAATCCATATATTATGGTTTTCTGTTTTGGAATTGTGTTTTTATAGTAAGCACACACGATGCATCGATACAATTTCGATTGCACCGTGTGTGCTGTCAGTCCTAGGAGGTTTTCAGCACTAGTCTTCACTGCACACTGGTGTTCATTTCTTTCAACCTCTATTGAGTTAACTGACTCACACACCTCTTGGAATGATCACAGTGAGGTGCGCTGTGCACTTCACCAATGAGATGTTAATTGGTCACACATGATATTTACATATATATAGTACCACTTGCTCATTTTTGAATTTAGGTTATGACTAAGCGGACCTGAGATCTGCGAAACACGTTAACCCTTTCACAGCCTATTGTTCTGTCTGCCTGTTTTTGCACCATGGATTTACAATAAATCAACAATAATTGCTTTGGACTTTCTGGAGTGCGGTCCTCTTCATTTGTCTTGTACTTGTATACAGCTCAACCTCACAGATTGGCACTGACAGCATCCCCCCCTGCACGGGGCTTGCAGCATTGACAGCACCCCCCCCCTCCCCTCCCCACGTGGAAGGTCTAGCACTTACCGCCGGGCTGTGGTGTCCTCTCCAAGTGAGTCCTCCTGACCGTATCTCCTCCAGAGCAGCAGTGGCGGTGGAGGTGTCCTTCCTCAAGTCCAGCACATTTCCCCTCTGCTCATGTCTCCTCTTCCTAAGAGCCAGGCATCCAATAGGATCACTTTCTGCTTTGGCCAATCAGGAAACAGGTCTCATGACCTGCCTCCTGATTGGCAGGGAGGAATGATCGTGTGAACATAGTGAAAATTCATTCTCTATGGTCACACAATTGGGTGGGATCTGCGCCCCGAGCCCACCTTTTTTGAAGCCTATTAGAGCCTCTGGCTCTAATCAGGTGCTTAAAAAAAAAACA
>BLSH010350663.1:511961-524557 GCA_018402905.1 Glandirana rugosa
AGGAGACGGGGTGACAGTGGTAGGAGACGGGGTGACAGTAGTAGAGTGGGGCAGAGGACGATGTCAGTAGAGATGAGGATGGTGACAGTGGGGCAGAGGATGATGACAGTGGGGCAGAGGATGGTGACAGTGGGGCAGAGGACGGTGTCAGTAGGAATGAGGATGGTGACAGTAGGGCAGAGGATGGTGACAGCAGGAATGAGGATGGTGACAGTGGGGCAGAGGATGGTGACAGTGGGGCAGAGGATGGTGACAGCAGGAATGAGGATGGTGACAGTGGGGCAGAGGATGGTGACAATAGGGATGAGGATGGTGACAGTGGGGCAGAGCATGGTATCTGTAGGACAGAGGTGCCTGGCAATTCAGTGGTTAACTGTGAGCCACACATTTAGCTCTCTCCCTGGCAGCTCTGGGGTTAAATCTGTGTGTGGCCTCATACAGACTGCCCATAAAATGTGCCTCCGCTCTGCTGTTAACATCCCGCCCATGAAATTGTGTACCTCTGTGCTTTTGCCGGCAGCGTTACTTTCACTTTCTGCATGAATCTTCTGCCCGGCTCTCCCCTGCCTCTTCTCTGTAGTCTCGGGAGGCGGCGCATGCGCAGATGTTGCAGGATGTCACGGAGGAGCAGTTCAGACGGGGGTTGGCAAGGCAGGGACGCGGACTACCCGTCACCTGCCGGCGATCGACGGGTAGCCCGCGATCGATGGGTTGCCGACCCCCGCTCTGGATCAACTGTGGGTATAGGACTGGGTATATGGGATTGTATGGTTTTTTTTCTCTTTTATTGGTTGAACTGGATGGACTTGTGTCTTTTTTAAACCTGAATAACTATGTAACTATAAAGTAGTGAGGTGAGGGACCTGTGCTCTATACTGTACTCCAAGGGACGCATTATACTGGTTCTTGGAGTACAGTACAGGACATTTGGATCCGCAGGAAGCACAAAGAGGGAATTTGATTGCCTAAAATAGGTTATAGTCAAGAGGTAGATTTTCATAGCATGTGCCATATCAAGACAACGAGGAGAAATATCATTGGGATGTTTCAGAGCAGCACATAGGAAGGCCAGGAAAATGCCCTGGTTGAGAAGGAAGCAGGAAACCACCTTAGGGAGAAAGCAGGCATTGGGTCTTAGGACAACCATGTCTCTGTGTAACACTAGGATGGGCTCTTTACAGGATAAGGCCACTAACTCAGAGACCCTCCATGTTGTGGTGATATTAACGAGATAGGCTCCATTGTGAATAAGGCCAGATAGGGGAATCTCCCTAATGGGTTCGAAGGGTGACCTCTGAAGGTCTCTGAATGTACAGGGGAAGAGATGTTTTCAACAACCTGTTCAAATGCCTTAACTAAGAAATGAGAGGCCAATGGCCTCTGAAACAGAATGGTCAAGACTTGCCCTTTAATGGTACTCAAGGCTGATTCTTATCTAGACCAGATTGGAAGAAGGACAGGATGTGTCCCATTGAGTACTTCCTAGGATGACATTATCCTGGTCTCGCACTGCATGAAATAGGCTTTCAAGATGCAATGGTAGACATTGCAAGAAGATGAATTCCTAGCCTTCAAGAGGGTATGGATGACTGAATTTGAAAGGCCCCTGATACTTAGGACCTGAGCTTAAACAAACAAGCCTTTAAAGCCAATGACCAAGAAGCAGGATGGTGGACCGGCCGTTGGGACAGAAAGTCCAGACGATCCGGAAGAGTCCACAGTGAGTATGTCATTATACTAAGCCCACCTAGGCCAGTTCGGTGCAATGAGAATCATCGGATGTCCTCCATCTCGACCCAGCAGACCGGATGAGGGAGAATCTGGAGAGGCAGAAAGGCTTAGATCTGGTGGAACTGATCCTGTGGAGCCACAAGAGTGTCCTCTGCGAAAGCCAGAGGGTCCTTGGACCTGACAACAAACCATTTCAGTCTGATGAATCTGGACTCCAGGAGATTCTCATCTGACTTTCCCATCTCTACCGGATTCATACACTGATCATTGAAATAGTCAACCTGCCAATTTTCCACACCTGGGATATGGACAGCAGATAGGGCTGAACTGTGCAGTATTGCCCAAGAGAGTATCAAGTTCCTGTCCAAGTCCCTGATGGTTGATGAAGCCCATGGAATTCTCCAACTGGATTCCTGTAGGGACCGTTGCACCTCAGGTGTACATCGTTGAAGTAACAACCGAATCAGCCAAGTTCCAGGAAGTTGATGGGAAGAGAAGCTTCCTCCAGCAGCCAAATCCCCTGTACCCAGAGGGTGTTTAGGCCTCCTCCCCAGTCTGACAGGCTGGCACCCATTGTGAGAACTTTCCACATCTTTGGGGGAAAGAGTTTCCTAAACTTCAGCACTGGGTTGGAAACCCACCACACCTTTAAGAGATTGTTCAGGTAACCCACAATGTGTATCCCCTGAGAATGGAGCAGAGCAAAGACGGTGGCCTTGTTGAAGACTTGGGGCCAAAGGAAAGGGGGACAAATTGATAATGCTGATCGTCCACTGCAACATGCAGTAGCATTGATGAGGAGGAAAAAATTGGAACAATCAACTTAGCATCCCGGATGTCTACTGAAGTCTGAAAATTCCCCCAAAAGGAGGGAGGCAATGACTGACCTGGCTAATTACATGAGGAACATTTGAACCTATAGGAACAAGTTGAGTGTCTTCAAACCCAAAATGGGCCGAACTCGGGCCGAAGTTCTTGCAAACAGATTCAAGTAGAAAGTCTTACTTTGTAGGTGGGGCGATGACCTCTGTAAGAGCAGCAAGAAGATCCCTCTATGTGGTGAGAAAAAAATTTGAGAGCATGATGAATAGTTCAAAACTTCTGTTTATAGCCCCTAGAAATGTATTCAGGGGGGCAGAAGTAGACATCTCTCCACTCCACCCCAATCACTTTGAGCCAGGTTTGTCTGCTTTGGAGGACTACATCTTCCAAACAAAGCTTGTTCCAGACTTGGGCTTGTAGCAGGGGTCCTTAGAGAGGTGTAGTTGGTTGTGCTGCTGTCCTTCACCCCCCCCCCCCACCGTGCTGTTATGAGGAGCGGGCTGAGTGGTCTGTGATCACACTCCTACTTCAACCCCTGGCTGTGTGTGGAACCCCCTGCTCATCCCCTCCTACCTGGGAGCATCAGAGTGGGCTTTGTTCTTCTCTCACCACTGTGCTGCTGGAGTTGCTCTGTAAAATCCCCTGCTTGCTTCTGTCTCCCGTCCCTCCCTCCTTGCAGTAATCAGAGATAAAGGGAGAGGATCATGGGACCTGTACTTTTAAAAGAAGAGCTGTACAGGGCAGACTAATAGGGGCTTGGACTTCAATACCCAGTAATCCCTGCAAACCTAGGAAGGACACACACACTGAGTTTTCCCAAACAAATTGCCAGAAAGTAGAGTTTTTGCCAAGGGAAAGCGGAACGGTGCGGAACTGCTGTTGAACCTGCCAGTGCTCCAGCAGAAGGAGAGCTACAAAAGAGACAAGCAGCATGGGAAACAGAGTGTACAGACCCACTGCTGTGTTCTGAGCACCCAGGGAGCTGGGAGACTGAGCCACAGAGTTGCTGTGTCTTAAAACCAGAGCTGGGTTACAAGCTGTGAGGGCCTGATCATAAAGACTGAGACTTCTGGGACACCTGACCGCCAAGCATATGGGACTGGACCTGTTGCATGCTAGGAGTGGTGACTGGTGAGCAGAACTACAAAGCTTCATCTCTTACTGCCTGCAGTTAATGTAACAGAGACTGCTCTTTACTTAGCAGACCATCAGCCATTCATTGCACACTCTTAATGGGACAGCTTCACATGCATCACTTTACAGAATGACCCCAACGATAGCTGGCTGATACTGACTATTAGGTGCCAGGTACTTTATAGCAAGGGGTAACCCTTTGTCAGAAATGCATACAGCCACCCATTATTAGGGCTGTATACACAGCGTTCACAAGGATATTTTTTTGGTTAGTTAACGTTGTTATATTTTCCACTATTTATAGCAGTTAAATAGCAGTTGGTATAACTTTACTGCAGTTAGTCAATTGCCATATTATAGGGTGGTGCACTTCTTATTTGGCATTGCTTGTCCAGATGTGTTCGGTTGCAATTATACTGGTTTATGCATTGTCTTACTTGCCTTGCCATGTATTTAACCACCTCAATTCTGGACCCCTTCCTGCCCAGGCCAATTTTCAGCTTTCAGTGCTCTCACACTTTGATTGACAATTACTTATGCAACACTGTACCCAAGTGACATTTTTTATCATTTTTGTAATCCGATAGAGCTTTTGTTTGTTGCTATTAAATCACCACTAGGTTTTAATTTTTTGCTCCAAGGAGCATCTTCATGCATTCCAGGGGCATAAATTACTCATCTAATTTCCTGACTACCTATCACATTTTTGGAGGCCCTGGAGTATCAGGACAGTAGAAACACCCACAAAATGACCACATTTTGGAAAGCAAACACCCAAGGTACTTTTTAAAAGGCGTGGTGAGTCTTTTGAAGACTTCATTTTTTTGTCATAGGTTTTTGGAAAATGCAGAAAGAAAATTAAAATATTTTTTTTACACAAAGTTGTCAATTTAATTAGATATTTCTCACACACAGCAAAGTGTGTTCTGCTAGTCCTTCTGAGTATGGCGATACCACATGTATGAGACTTTTTTGCTGTCTGGGCTGATTATATACCGGACATTGTATCTTGCGTAACACACAAAGCAACCAATTGTATCAAAACCAATGTACTGTAATGGTCGCCTTTTATACAAGTGGTCAGGGAATATAGCTCAGTGTAGCATCACCTATAGCAGTTCCAGTTCCTATAAGCCAAGCAAGCCTAGCCTACTGGTACATGGCTACCCCCAGGAATGTCATGTTCACTGACCAGAAAGTACAGGAGGCAGAAGAAATGAAGAACAAAAAAGTCCATGTAGTTCAAGGAGTGCAATTGTCTGCAGTGGATGGCTGGGACTGGTGTCTCACAGGAAATAGTCAGACGTACAGATGGGTCAGTTCAGGCTGCGGGTAGAGACATGGTCAGCAAACAGGCAAACGATCGGTCCTGGCAACAGGCAGAAATGTAGTCACAAAACAGGCCAGGGTCAGTATGGGCGGCAGGCAGAGGCAACACTGCGCTTCTGTGGCGGTGATTAGGAACATTGTTGCTGGCTGCACTGGTCTGGTGACACTGGGGACTAGTATGGCAGCAATCAGGAACACTGTTGCTGATTTATACTGGTCAGGTGGCACTGGGACTCGTGTGACAACAATTTAGGGACACCGTTGCTGGCTTAACTGGTTCCTGACCAACTACCGCATTTTTACTGGTAATGTGGCGCTGTCTCGCGAATCGCCGTAAATAAGCGGCGATACATGGCCGGCGGAACACTCTCATGCCCGCCGCACTCTGGAGGACCCGATGTCCGCTGGCAAGCCGCAATGACCTGCCGGAGGGAAAGAACGAGGAACCTCCAAAGTAATATCGGTGGTTCCCTGTCACTGGGATCAGTTAGATCTCTTATGCCCCTGGCACCCCAGCCCCCTCACAGTTAGAACACGCTTACGGAACACAGTTAACCCCTATATCTCTCCATGCAGGTTAACCCCTTCACTGTCAATGACATTTATACAGTAATCAGTGGATATTTAAATTTCTGATCGCTGTATACATGTCATTGATCCCAAAAAAGTGTCAAAAATGTCCGACATGTCCGCCCCAATATCAAAGTCCCAATAAAAATCGCAGATCGCCGCCATTACTAGTAAAAAAAAAAATTGTAAACCCCAGAAATTAATTCTCATGGTTTGTAAACGCGGCAACTTTTGTGCAAACTAATCAATAAACGCAGATTGCAATTTTTTTTTACCAAAAATATGAGGAAGAATATAAATCAGCCAAAACCGATGAATACATTCGTTTTTTTAATTTTTTTTTCTTTTTGAATGTGTCATTTTGCAAACTTGTCGCTCTTTTTTTGTTTATAGCAGTGATCAGAAATGACGCAGAGGTGACCAAATACCACCAAAAGAAAGCTCTATTTGTGGGAAAAAAGGACGCAAATTTAGTTTGGGTACAACGTCGCATGACCGCGCAGTGCCGAATCGCAAAAAG
Organism: Glandirana rugosa; assembly: GCA_018402905.1. Lineage (NCBI taxonomy): Eukaryota > Metazoa > Chordata > Amphibia > Anura > Ranidae > Glandirana > Glandirana rugosa. Next base: position 518,068 of record BLSH010350663.1, read on the forward strand.
TGCTCTGGTCCTACAGTGGGAAATCCTTCCATGGGTGAAGTGGTTAAACTGGTGTGGCGACACTGTTCCTGGTATGTGGTGATCAGGGACAATATGACTGGTGTGGCGATGATCAGGGACACTGCAACTGGTATGGTAATGTTTTTTCACAGCGATCACATAGCACCAGGGCTGTGCACCGCCACTCAGTACTTGGCTCGTGATCCGCTGTGTCCGTCACGTGATCATGCTGATCGAGGCACACAGCTGGGAGGATGTAAGTGGTTAATCCGCTACCAAGTTGCTTGGGCCTACTAACGCTTAAGTTACATAGGTGTACCATTGTGGACAGAGAAGGTTAAAGAGTCAGAGCAAAGCAGAGAACCCATCAACTCAAGCGGCTCTTATGGGGGTAAGTGCTACAAAAGCTAGGTCTGACACCTAGCCTTGCACTTATGATGTGCTATGTGCAAAAGTGCAAAAGGTGTCCCCCAGAGGGGTACTCACGACCACTGCAGCTGTAGCAAGGGGAGGGTGAAGCCTTCTGTGCTAGGCATTATAGGCTGCTGCTGAATCAAGCTAGGCACCCTAGGATCACTGTACTGCACTGTGGAAGCCAGGAGCTTATAGTGCTGACTGAGAAAAGCACACCCAAATGTAGAAAATGGCACTCATATGTGCAGTTAAGTGATCACTGGAAAGATGTCACCAAATTTGAAAGGCTGGCATTCCTACTACATGACTGTGATGCACAATTTAAAATACTGCCACCTGCACTCCTTCATAGCTAAGGCATAAGAGTGCCACTACCCTGAGACTAAATTTAAAGGCTCAAGCCCTGCACTAACTGGAGATGTCTTTACACTCTGGGTAGGATGTTAGGGACCAGACCCCATTTTGGCCACACCCTGCATGAGTGATATATCCTTAAAGGGGTCTTAAGGAACAGGGCTGTCAGCAGACCACAGCCCTAAACTTGTATAGCAAACCCGCAGCTAACTCACCATGGTGAACCACCTGCCAAGGTGAGCTCTCATGTAGGATCTAGTGTGAAGTAATGCCACGCCATTTCCAGGCAGGGTGTCCAGGTATGGTCCCCCAATTCTTAGATGAGGAGTCAACTGATCTGAAAGCTGTAGTGGCCATGGGGCCCAGAAAGTAAACATCACAATTTATAAAACAACAAATTGAAATAAAAGCAATAATCAGTATCTGAGTAGAGTTCCTTCTTAAGGGGGGTGTGGCTGAATGGCAGATTGAGCAGCTGCGTAATCTCACAACTCCGGCTGTACACATCCATCCTGAAGGCATTCTGCGTCTGATCTCCTTCAAAGGCATGATCGACACCTGTGACCAGGGGGCAACCCATAGCGGAAGTATAAACAACTATCCCGTTTCCGCTGGCAAGATAGTGCTGAGGGCACAGACGGCCTCGTGCTGCGGCCTACCTCTCCAGTAGAATCTCCTACACAGCCGTCCCCAGGGGTGAGTGTTTCAGTCCCGGCTATCTTTGCCACACAGGACATCCCCAACCCCTGAACACCCCCCTCAGCCCAGCAGATAGCTCCTCTTCTGAGCCCCCTATGGCAGATCCCTCACTAGGCCAAATCATGCTGGCAATCCAGGATTGCAAGGCCTCCCTAACACTGCAGATATAAAATATCCGCATGGACTCCTCCTTACTCAAACAGGATGTCCAGGGCCTGTGGGAGAGAACGGGGGTCACGGAGGAACGTATTAATAACCTGGAAGATGTGGTGCATCCACTGCCTGCTACTGTACGCACAACCACTGATGAACTGACATCCCTTAAAGCCAAGCTGGACGACCTGGAGAATCGTTCCCGGAGGAACAATCGCCGCTTTGTGGGGTACCCAGAGCAGTCAAAAGGGTCACGTCCTGAACATTTTCTTCACTCCTGGCTGCGGGACACTCTGGGGAAAAACGCATTATCTCATGCATTTCTCATTGAACGCGCACATCGCACCCCTCCACGTCCATCTCCTTCTGGGGCCCCCCCACGCCCCATGATTGCCCAGATATTTAATAGACAAAGTTACTATCCTGCATCTGGCTAGAGAGAAAGGGCCCCTCAAGTTCAACAGTAACACAGTGTCTATCTACCCTGATTTCTCGGCTGAAGTAAAGCGTCAACGCATCTCCTTTGCTGCAGTTAAAGACCATCTGAAGAGGGACTACAATATGCCATGCTCTTCCCAGCCAAGTTGAGAACCACATGTGATGGTAAGGCCTCCTTCTATACAAGCCCCAAGGAAATCATGGCCTAGCTGGATGACCATTTCAGACCACACCGAAGAAGGGGGCGCAACTGACCGGAACTGGTTCTGCTCCCTTATTTTATACCATCATACTACGAGGTCCTACCACACATTACCCCTTGACTGTGTAGCTTGACTGAGATACAACTAATGCATTACTCTTCTGACCACAGCAAATGCTTTGAATAGCCCTCTGCTCTTTGTACTGTAATCCTACCACTCCACAAGCCTTCAATATTGTTCAGACTTCAAGCATGACTCATGCTATATTCTAGTATTGTCTCTATTTTACTGGGCCTAACCACTATATACTATTACCAAAAGTACCCTATCCTTTGCTCAATTACCCACTACTATATCGGGACTTCTGAATTTGCTACCAACCCCATACCAATAGGTGGCGAGACCACAGGGTGCTTTAGATTGTTTTTTTTTTTTCTTTTAACTTTAGCAATTGGGGAGGGGGGTGGTTTGTGTGCATATTAGGGATCCGAGGCTTGCTAAGTTTGGGTTTGTTGAGCAGGGTGGGATGGGCGGGATGTTGTCTGGCCTACTTCAGGGATTTTCCCAGAGTCTTCCTGGTTTTTTTATTTTTTCCGTTCTTTTTTTTGCACCAATTTTCAAGGTTTTTTTCTTTTGACTGTTTATGGCTTTATTTAAATGTCTCATATTTGGTTGTCTCACTGCTAAGGTTCCATGCAAACTCCTTCTATTGTATGTTATACTTGGTTTCGCTTTTCAATGGCTAAGTCACTAAAACGTATTTCTTGGAATGTCAGGGGTATGAACTCCCCACATTATCTGTCTTCAGGAGACACATATGGTGCATGAGAGACTCCGGGCTCTCGGGCGCCCATGGCTGACTTCCTCCTACCACGCCACCCATACGGCCTACTCCCGAGGAGTCTCCATTCTATTAGCAAAATCTCTTCCGGTAGAGGTCCTGTCGGTTAAGACCTGGAGGGTAGATTAGTGGTGTTAACATTACAATTCTCCTCAGTGATCCTCATCCTGGTCAATGTATATGTTCCTCCCCCCTTCTCTGTAGACCTACTCTGTAACTTATCCCTTTCCCTTCTCACAGGAGTCCCGGGACCCATGTTGGGGACTTTAATGCTATTCTAGACCCTATAACTGACCGTTTGGGAGGTAGTGGCAGATCTTATCCCTCCTTCCTGGATTGGACTCGGGTGCATGGACTTACTAAACTCTGGCGGTGGAAACATCCAGATGAGTGTCAGTATTCTTGTCACTCTGATTCCTTTCAAACCATGTCTCGCATTGATTTACCATTTACTACTGCAGATGCTTTACCACTGGTCTCCTCTGTATTCTATCTACCAAGAGGCATCTCGGATCATGCGCCCCTGTCAATGGATCTTCTCCTCCTGCCTAGGTTGGGTCCTGCTACCTGGAGGTTGAACCCATATTGGTTGTAAGATGAGATTGTAAGGGGAGCCTGTGGAAAGGGTATTGTGGACTACTGGAGTACTAACCAAGGGTCTACTGACTCCTCCACAGTTTGGGAGGCCTCTAAGGCTGTACTCAGGGGTACATTTATGTCCATTACGGGTGCTCTTCGTAAGAACGCTCAGCAATGTACTAATGAACTGGAGGAGGCTTTGGTGGCCGCTGAGGCCGCCTATGTTGCACAATCTGACTCCTCCAGGTGAGACTCGTGGCTGCATAAACGCAGGGAGTACGAGCTCTGCCTGTTGGACCTGACCAAAAAATGTATGCTGCAAGTGCGCATGCGCCAGCCCTCCAAAATGGCGGCTTGATCTCGGTGCTCTGACACGCTCTACCCTTGAGAGCCATCGGCAGCGGTCACCTGCAGGAGGATCCCCCCAGCGGCCCGTGACCCAACACGATCCGCGGCGAGGACACCGCCGGTAGTGGCCGTCAACTGAGGCCGCGGCCTACTTCCAAGGGGCAGCTCCACCATCTGACACAGGCCACCCAGAGTTAGGAGACTCCCCTGGCTCTCATCACAAGGAGGAAGCCTGATTCTGGGCTCCCCCTGGTCTGCTTTGGGTACCCCTCAAGATCCCTTGGTTCCCGCTGCCTAGCTGGGTCTGAGCAGGCAGGAGAGGCCGAGGCTGTGGCCTATACGAATGTAGGGGACACCCTTGTTCCCATTGACGGGGACAACAGGGAGTTCCTGCTCCAATAGCCCTGGGACACATAGGGACACTTTTGTCTCCCAACCCCTCTCTCATCAGCACAGGGAGGCAGGGGATCGATCACCTGGTCGCAGGGGAGGCTGCATTTTCCCAGGCTAACCACAGGATAGCTCTATAAGGAGAGGAGTGTGATAACATTTGGGGCCACCATCCCTCAGACCACCACCTCAACCCTCCCCCATTCCCCTCTGACTCTTAAGGCCCCCTTGGTTGATTACAACAGCCCGTGACATAGTTTCTCCCCTATCCTTCCACCTTGAGGAATCCTTCATCAATGACATTACTTAATGTATGCAGCAGCAGTCAGGAGGGACTTAACTAAACATCCGGGGTTCTCTGATCATACCCCCAAAACCTCCCCTATGCCCCACAAAACCCAACCTGATAAGGACAATACAGAGGACATGGTGGACGGGCGGAAGGGGGATCACAGGTTGTCTCTGGTCCCCCCAATCCTGGACTCCTCAACCCTCAGGCCTTGTCACCAGCCTCAACAGTCTCCCTCTTGGAGAGGACTAGATGTTCGCATCCCTGCCTGGAGACCGGGCCGTGCTTCCGGACACCCCGGGGGGTCTTGGGTTCCCCTACCTTGACACTGCGCTCAGACCTAAGATTTATGATGGAGACCTTCTCCAAAATGCTATCCAAAGGTCTGGCCCAAACTGCATCTCAAATTATCTCTACTATCCAAATAGACCTACAAAATTTGGGGACCAGAATTGATGCCATAGAACAAAAGACAGAACAAAAACGATAGCTAGAGCAAACCAAAATACTTCACGCATTCAAGACCTACAAGATCAGCTGGACAGAGCCCTCTCCAAAATAGAAGCCCTCGAAAACCCAACCTGATAAGGACAATACAGAGGACATGGTGGACGGGCGGAAGGGGGATCACAGGTTGTCTCTGGTCCCCCCAATCCTGGACTCCTCAACCCTCAGGCCTTGTCACCAGCCTCTACAGTCTCCCTCTTGGAGAGGACTGGATGTTCGCATCCCTGCCTGGAGACCGGGCCGTGCTTCCGGACACCCCGGGGGGTCTTGGGTTCCCCTACCCTGACACTGCGCTCAGACCTAAGATTTATGATGGAGACCTTCTCCAAAATGCTATCCAAAGGTTTGGCCCAAACTGCATCTCAAATTACCTCTACTATCCAAATAGACCTACAAAATTTGGGGACCAGAATTGATGCCATAGAACAAAAGACAGAACAAAAACGATAGCTAGAGCAAACCAAAATACTTCACGCATTCAAGACCTACAAGATCAGCTGGACAGAGCCCTCTCCAAAATAGAAGCCCTCGAAAACCACTCTTGGAGATACAACTTTTGAATCTGTGGGCTCCCAGAGTCCATCACAGACATCCCAGGAACTGTTCGCTCATTCATTAAAGAACTTGTTCCTAATATTCTGGACCACAGGCTGGAACTGTACATAAAAAATGACATAAAAATAAATGTGAGAGATGACATCAATAATGGTTCTGGGGAGGAAGTTGAAGCCTTATGGGTAGAGCTACAAAGGGAAGACAAGGGGAAAGTATTACTGGAAATATGCTATAGACCCCCTAATCAGAAGGAGGAGGGGGAGGCAGACCTCCTATCACAATTTGGAATAGCGGCAAGGATGGGAAGTGTTATTATAATGGGGATTTTAATTATCCAGATATTGACTGGGAGGAAGGTACTGCACGTTCAGCCAAGGCTCGCCATTTCCTAAATGTCCTGCAGGATAATTTCATGGGTCAGATGGTAAATGTACCAACAAGAGAAAAAGCATTATTGGACCTTCTGATTACCAACAACACAGACCTGATCACAGACGTGGAAGTAAGGGGCAATCTAGGAAATAGCGATCACAGGTCAATTAGTTTTAGCATAAATTACACAAATAGGAAATGCAAGGGGAATACAAAGACACTGAATTTTAAAAGAGCCAACTTCCAGAAACTACGCTCCTTGCTGGAAGATGTTAACTGGGATAACACTCTAGGAACAATGAATGCGGAGGAAAAATGGGAGTGTTTCAAGAACACACTAAACAAAGG
>BLSH010350663.1:524930-537199 GCA_018402905.1 Glandirana rugosa
AACGTTTCAAAGGTGTACGACACCTCTCAAATAACGGGACGAATAGAACCATAGTAGGCGTTTATAACTCTAATTCGAGAAGTGGGGCAGGAGGTTTATTAAATACTTATTTAACTTTTCCTAACCAGGGTCCTGTCTTGGAACCCCTTGGGGTGAAAGATGTGGTCTGGTAAGACTCATAAGGGGCAAATAGTGGTGGGAGACCTGAGAGGGGACGTCGGTCAAAAGTTAGGTCCACGAGTGGGAAACTAGGTACAACTCCCTGGAATCAAATATGTCATTTGCAAATACCCCTTGACATAGTTTGCGGAAGCGTTTTAGGTCCATGTGGTACAGGTGTCCGGGGGAATACTCAGAATGGTCTGGTGTAGAAAGTGGGGTTCCCCAAGGTTCTGTCCTGGGACCAATCCTTTTCAATTTATTCATAAATTATTTGGAGGACGGGGTGAAGAGCTTAATCTCAATATTTGCGGATGATACCAAGATAAGCAGGGCAATAAACTCTCCACAGCATGTGGAAACTTTGCAAGAAGATCTGAACAAATTATTGGAGTGGGCAGGCAAATGGCAAATGAGTTTTAACGTAGAAAAATGTAAGATAATGCATTTGGGTACCAAGAACCTGAACACTCACTAGGGGGGGAGCCCCTGGGGGAAACTAGGATGGAAAAAGACCTAGGGGTCCTGGTGGAGAATAGGCTCAGCAGTGGCATGCAATGCCAAGCTGCTGCAAGCAAAGCTAACAATGTGTTGGCATGCATAAAGAAAGGGATTAACTTCAGGGATAAATCAATAATTCTCCCATTATACAAGTCTCTGGTGAGGCCACACCTGGAGTATGCCGTCCAGTTCTGGGCGCCGGTCCTCAGGAAGGATGTCCAGGTATTGGAAAGGGTTCAGAGAAGAGCCACAAAGCTAATTAAGGGATTGGAAGACCTTAGTTATGGGGAAAGATTACAATCATTGAACTTATTCTCTCTGGAGAAGAGACGCTTGAGAGGGGATATGATTTTAATGTACAAATATTGTACTGGTGACCCCGCTATAAGGACAAAACTATTCAGTGCAAGGGAGTACACAAAGACACGCGGCCATTCACTAAGAATAGAGGAAAGGCGGTTTAACCTTAAAATGCGTACAGGTTTCTTTACGGTAAGAGCAGTGAGAATGTGGAATTCTCTTCCACAAGCAGTGGTCTCTGCCAGTAGTGTAGATACATTCATAAAACTACTTGATGCACACCTAAGGGACCAAAGCATTGAGGGATATACAATGTAATACTGACATGAAAGCACACACATGGGTTGAACTTGATAGACTCGAGTCTTTTTTCAACCTCACTAACTATGTAACTATGTAACTGGATAGAGCCCATAGAGCTCTCCAGGCCCCCCACTCTGATTGGGCTACCTAGAGACATTGTGATCAAACTACACTTCTATGCAGTAAAGGAGGAGGTTATGAAGCTTTCCAGGAATTCACCCCAGCTTTCATTCCAAGGCCACCAAATTCAAGTGTTTGCTGATATCTCCCCTGCCACCATCCAAAAGCGGAGGGCCTTAAAACCCCTGCTTGAGGTCCTAACCCAAAGATCCATTAAATATTGGTGGCCCTTCCCATTTCACCTCTCCTTCTCTTACAAAGGTAAAAATTATGGCTTCAGCACCTTCCAAGAGCGAGAACACCTTCTGATCAAACTGAACTTTATCTCCTTGGATCCGTTCTCTACCTCACACTCCAAAAATGCAGGTTCATCCAAGCGCCCCTCTCCTCAAAGCCCCATTCCTCCAGTGGAGGAGCCAACAAACCAAGAGGCCTAAAGACTCGCATCCATCCTGATTAAAGGTCGTTATGCCTGGGATCTTGTTCTCCAAATGGACGATTTGACTTTCGTTGAACGCTCTCTGTTCACTTGAATTGGAACTCCTTGTTTATTAATTCATTGTCGTTTCATTTGCTGTCTCTGTTACTGGGGCTTCTCTCTTCTTTTAGGGAGGCCCCCACTGGACCCGGGGGGGACTCTCTGGTCGGCTGTGGCCCGTGGTTTGGGCACCGCCCTGCTCGGGGCGTTCTGAGTGGGGCGGTGTCGGGACCGGGGCTGGCGGTCGTTATTTGGCAGGAGTCCTTCCGGACTCTATAGGCTAGAATCTACTGGTTCACACCTCCAATGTTAAATATGCTAATAGTCATTCTAACATGGTTACTTATGCTTTCTTTGAGGCTCCAGAAGCCACCGTGGGGCTACAATGGCTTCCGCTCTTGGTTGCTGGTTGAGTTCCCGAGGGTGGGGGGGGTTGACCCACTTTGGGTCCCCCTCACCTCCTCGTTCCTCGACCACAGGGTCCAAATCCGTCCTAGGGATCTATATGTTTTTGCAGGTTAATTTTAATAAGGGGTCTGACCCGATTTGTACAATACATTAAGCTGGTTCGAGGGCAGAGCGTTAGGCATGCTCCTCCCTCTGCTCTGGGGTGCCATCAAATGGGTTACCCTGGAGCAGAAGTGTTTCTGCCGATGAGGCAGATGCTCCTAAGTCTCTTGTGGGAGATGGCAGCCACTGGTTTGGCTCCCGTCCTCCGGACATGGTGGGGACTTTCTGCGTTTGGCCGTTATCCTCCTCTTGCATTCTCTCTAAAACTTGTTCTCTTTTTCTCCAACTGTCTCTACTTTCTCTCTATGCTCTTCTATTTTTCCCAGGCACCAGGGAGGCAGCACCTCAATGGGCATTAGAAGTTCTTGGGCACACGCCTCTTGGGATGTGAAGCTCCCCCTCCAATCTCCACAGGTTTGAATGAGTTATCCCTCAGTGATGCGTATTACCCTTCTAGGCCACCATGACCACTTTGCCTAATTCCCCAGCAACTCTGAAATTAGCATCTCATAATGTCCGGGGCCTCAATTCCCCATAAAGCGCTGAGAGTACTTTCAAGCTGCCCACAGCACCTGGAAATCCTCCTCCTCCAAGAAACCCATTTTCCTATTCAATATAACCCAAAATTTATACATCAGAAATTCCCACTATTTTTTCTAGCAAATGCTCCTAATAAAACGAGAGGGGTGGGAATATTTTTCTCTAAAGGTGCTGGGTTTCACTCCTGAAAAGAAATCAGGGTTTCAGAAGGCAGATATATACTCTTGGTAGGGGAACTCAGGGAACACACATACACCTTTATCTCATATTATGCCCCCAAACAAGGTCAGGTACAATTTTTTCGGTCCATGCTGGGCTCCTTATCCCCTTACATTGAGGGGTCTGTAGCTCTAGGGGGCGACTTTAATACAGCCTTAGACCACATGTTGGACAAATCAGGGACCAATCGCTCTCGCCTCCATCAGCCCCCGAACAAAAGCTTGAAGATCGCCAAGCTTCTTTTCTCGATAGGGCTGGGTTATGTATGGAGGGAACTTAACCCGAAAACGAGGGATTTCACATATTATTCTGCTCCACATAAATCCTTTGCCAGGATTGATCATATCTTCATGGGAGCCCCTTCTATTCCCCTGGTCTCCAAATCCTTTATAAGGGATTCCCCCTTGTCAGATCACTCGATGGTTGTGCTATACTCCCAGTCCCTATCAGAGGTAGGAGTGAGACCCCCTTGGCGGTTGAGGGATTCAATTCCTAATAACCCAGTCCACTGCACAATGCTAGGGGAGGATCTTAAAGAGTACTTCAGGCTGAACTTGAGTCTGGAAATCTCCTTTATGACCCTTTGGGCAGCTCATAAAGCGGTGATGAGGGGCAAGATTATGCACCTGTCAGCTAAACTTCAGAGGGAAAGAAAAAGACTTCCTCAAACTTGCTAAGGTTCACAAAAATACCCAACCTATCTCTCCCGTTCACAGTTAGAAGCAGGTAGAGCAGCTCTGAATCTTGCCCTAACTACCCAAGTGGAGAAACGGATCCAGTGGGCCAACGCTCAATTTTATGTCCAGACAGATCATATAGGTCCCAAAATGGCCTCTAGACTTTCCCTGAGGTATCGTCCATTCTCCTTTCCTAAAGTGAAAGACCCCGCGGAGTCTCTCACCCAGAGCCCCCTCAGGATCATGGCAGCCTTCCACCAATTTTTTGCCAAGCTTTATAGCTCGGGGACTTCAGTCCCTCCCTAACGCCACACATTGATTTTTGGATGGCATCCCTTTGCCCACTTTGGACAGGGAACTTTCCCTAGAAGATCCAATCTCGGAGACCGAGGTATTGGACGTGATTAAAAATCTTAAAAAGGGCTCGACACCGGGCCCCGATGGGTTTACTACAGTCTACTATAAACAGTTCGAACCCATCCTAGCTCCCCATCTAGCAAATTTTTTTTAACTCCCTCCCAGAGGGAGCATTAGTAAGTGAAGATCTTAACTCAGCTAACATTTCGGTCATTCCAAAACCAGGCAAAGACCCCTCTGAAGTGGGTAACAACAGACCCATTTCCTTAATCAATAATGATTTAAATTTTTTAACTAAAATCCTAGCTAATAGATTGTCCACCTTTATAGGGAAGTACATCCATAAAGATCAGGTTGGCTTCATTCCCGGGAGACAAGGACCGGACCAGATCCGTAGGGCCGTGGACCTCATCTCACTCCTTCGTACTGGGTGGGACGGCGGCCCTCCCCAAGAGGGGTTCATACTATCAGTTGAATTACAAAAAGCTTTTGATACAGTCGAATGGCCCTATCTCTTTGAGGTCTTGGAGTGCTGGGGATTTGGACCCAGATTCCCTCAAACCCTTAAAGCTCTATATTCCAAACCTAGTGCTCCCATCAAGCTACAAACCTACCTCTCTGATTCGCTCCCGATCCTCAGGGGCACCAGGCAAGGTTGCCCGCTCTCCCCATTGATATTTGCCATCGCTATTGAACCCTTAGCGATCGCTATAAGGGAACATCCAGATATTTGGGGGGTGAGATGAGGTCCACACACACATAAATGTGTCCTTTTTGCAGATGATCTCCCATTGTTTGTCACCTCCCCTCTAGCTTCTGTCCCCAACATCTTTCAAACCCTGCAGGAGTTTAGCAGGGCCTCGGGTTTAACAGTCAATATGGCTAAATCAGCAGCTCTCAACATTAATCTTCCCGAGACGATCTTTCAACAACTCAAGGACAATTTCCACTTCGCTCAGACCATATTCCCTACCTGGGGGTCAAGCTTTCCGCCAATATTGAATGGTTATATAGCATTAACTACCCCCCTCTTTTTAAACAATTCTCAGAAAACCTAGCCATCTGGGGGGAGGTTGGACCTCTCCTGGTTGGGGAGGGTGAACTCGGTCAAGATGACCCTTCTGCCAAAGATCCCATATTTGTTTAGGTCCCTTCCCATCCCCACTAAGAAATCACAACTGCTCATCTCCCACTTCCGGATCAAGAAGTTTATTTGGAGCAACAAGAGCTTTAGGTGTCCAGCTGTGGTTCTCTTGAGACGTCTCGACCAGGGTGGATTGGGTCTCCTGAACCTCTGGAGATATTATCAGGCGGCTCATCTGGCACAATTTTCCATTATCCATGCTAGGACCAATAGACTGGATTGGGTAGGGATTGAGAGACAGGCAGTCCCCCGTAACACCTTAGATTTCCTGGTGTGGGTCCACCCTAAATCAAGACCCTTGATCCTTTCCCCCACGCTCTCCCATTCAGTTGCACTATGCGATTCCTTACTTGGTTCCACAAAATTGGCTTCACCCTTCAGACCACTGCAGCATGTATTTAACAATCCCCGCTTTCCCCCAGGTCAAGATATCCGAGCCTTTGGTTGGTAGACAAACAAGGGCCTCTTTAGAATTGGCCATTTCCTCTCCCCTTCTGGCCCGATTTCCCTCAAACACTGTTCTAGTAAACTCGATATGCCCTCGTCGGAAAGATTCCGCTTCCATCAAATTCACCACTTTATCACTTCTTTATGGAGGGAAAAACCGGCGCTGGCATCTGTCACCCCCTATGAGCAGCGGTGCTCAGACATCTCCAACCAAAAAGGAGTCATCTCCATAATATACACATCGCTGATGGACTTCCCCGAGAAGCCTCCGTACGCCAAGAGTTGGGAGGCAGACCTAAACGTGTCTTGGGATTCAAATAATTGGTTCTCTCTTTTCTTGAAACCCTTCAAGGGTTTAGTAAACGTTCCACTGATTGAAGCTAGGGTGAAGGTGATTTCCCGCTGGTATTTGGTCCCTCTCTGACTCTCAATCATGTTCCTGAGTTCCTCCCCACTATGCTTCAGAGGCTGCAACCTTCAGGATACGTACTACCATACTTGGTGGGAATGCCCTAGGATGAGGGGATTCTGGAACATGGTTTTTACGCTACTGAGAAAGATTACAGGCAACGCTATCCCACAAAATCCGGAAATAGCAATGCTAAATCAAAGGCCGGACGGTCTCTCTATATCTTTAGCTAAACTAACTCACTTTATTCTACTGGGGGCCAAGCTCACATTAGCATAGGCTTGGAAAAAAACCCTCGGTCTCTTTTAATGCAGCTAAGAGAAAAATCACCTGGATCATGACCCAAGAAAAGTTTGCCTCTGTCCTCCTTGACTCCTCAACTAAATTTGATATTATCTGGGAACCTTGAAAAACTATCTCAATCTTCCTTCTTGACCCATTCTCTTTGCCATTGGGGAAACGCTTCCCTGGTGCCTCTCTACCTGCTCTCTCCTCTCTTCTCTCTTTTCTGACTTCTTTCCTTTTCTCATGGTTGACTGTTTATTAGGTTAGGTTATATTTTTTAACATAGTTATCTTTTCAGGGAAGAGGCCCCTTGGGGTCAGCCAAACCTGAGAGTACATTACCTTGATCACTCTACTATTATGTGATTATGTTATACTAGCTGGTAGTTGGGCACACCAGGTGTGCGTTCCTTCCCCTCTCCCGGACACAGCTTGATCCCAGATGGGGTGTCAGGGGAAGGCGAGAGGGACGCCGCCGAGGCTCCCATCAGAATGTTGAGGGTATCTGATCAGGATTACTTCTGTATTAGACTATGACTTCTCTCGACTACTATATTTGTTACTATATTGGTACCTTGGGTAAGATCTTCCCTTGCCTAATGTGTGATTTTGTTCCTCTCTGCATTGTTGAAATTTCAATAAAATTATTTAAATTAAAAAAACAAAACAAAAAACGTATGCTGCATGTCACCCAGAGGTCCTTTGAACATGGTAACAAGACTGACCGCATACTGGCCTATTTGACCAGATCCAACGCATCCCTATTTCTATATCCCGGATTCAGACACCGCAAGGTCGAATCAGCGACAACCCTCAGGACATAGTAGGCGTATTTCTCTCATTTTATAAGGATCTATATGCCACAAGAGACCAATACTCTGACGCTCAGCTGACTGATTACTTGACATCAATTCCCATACCACAGTTGACTGACAGGGACAGAGAAGATCTGGACGCACCCCTTACCGTACAGGAAATTGCACATGCAATTACACAACTGCCAACCCACAAAACACTGGGTCTGGACAGCTTTCCGGCTGAGTGGTATGATCCCGTTAGTCCCTTAATTAGTCAGCTCCTTCTTAAAATGGATAATGCTGCTCTGGAGGATGGGATTCTTCCCCCTTCCATGCGCGAAGCACTAATTGTACTTCTATTAAAACCTTGCAAAGATCCTATACAATATAACTCATATCGCCCAATATCACTCATGAATGTAGACATCAAAATTCTTGCTAAAGTATTGGCCAATCGTCTCAATAAGGTGACTGTGAACTTGATAGGAAGTGATCAGGGGGGTTTCATACCTGGCCGCTCTACCAGAATGAACATTAGCAGGTTATTTCACAACTTGCAGTACCCTCATAACTGTTCACCTACTCGTGCCATTGTGTCGCTTGCTACACTCAAAGCATTTAATAATGTGGAGTGGCCTTATCTTTTCCAGGTATTGCAACGATGGGGCTTTGGTCCCCGCATGGTGGCATGGATTCAACTGCCTCTCCAATGGCCTGTATCAGAGTTAACTCCCAGGTGACCAAAACCTTTCAAGTTGCCAGAGGAACCAGGCAGGGGTGTCCCTCGTCTCCCTTTCTGTTTGCCCTTGCGATGGAACCACTTGCTATTAAAATCCATGAATCATCATCAATTAGAAGCCTTCCAAAGGGATCCATTGAGGAGCGTATTTCTCTATAAGCAGATGATACCTTGGTATATTTAGCAGATCCCCATGACTCTCTTAACCACTTCAGCCCCGGAAGGATTTGCCCCCTTCCTGACCAGAGCCCTTTTTGCGATTCAGCACTGTGTCGCTTTAACTGACAATGCGCGGTCATGTGACGTTGTACCCAAACGAAATTTGCGTCCTTTTTTTCCCACAAATAGAGCTTTCTTTTGGTGGTATTTGATCACCGCTGCGTCATTTCTGATCGCCGCTATAAACAAAAGAAGAGCGACAATTTTGCCAAAAAACCCAAATTTCTTACTTTTTGCTAAAATACAAATCCAAAAAAAAATATAAAAAAAATGTTTTTTCATTGGTTTTGGCCGATTTATATTCTTCCTCATATCTGTGATAAAAAAAAATCACAATCGGCATTTATTGATTGGTTTGCGCAAAAGTTGTTGCGTTTACGGATGATGAGAATTAATTTCTGGGGTTTTTATTTTTTTTTTATTTTTTACTAGTAATGGTGGCGATCTGCGATTTTTAGCGGTACTGCGATATTGCAACAGACATGTCGGAACATTTTGACACTTTTTTGGGACCATTGGCATTTATACAGCGATCGGTGCTATAAAAATACACTGATTACTGTGTAAATGCCATTGGCAGTGAATGGGTTAACCTGGGGGGGGCGCTCTAAGGGTTAACTGTGTTCCTTGGGCGTGTTCTAACTGTCTTAGTGTTTGACTGGCAGGGGGAGGGGAGTGATCACAGCTTCCATATAGAGGAAGGCTGTGATCACTCCCTTCCCCCTCTAACAGAACGGAGATCCATGTTTACTTACACGGACCTTCGTTCTTTCACTCCGGGGGGGGGCATCGCGGGTAGCCGGCGGAGATCGAGTCCGCCGCACGTGCTCCCTGGCCCCCCCCGGACACAGTGAGCGCGCCTCCGGCGGCGTGCGCGCGCTCACAGTGCGCGATCTCAGAGCCGCCGTCATATGACGACGGTTTGCCCAGGAGAGCCATCTTGTCGCCGTCAACCTGCGGTTGACAGTCGGCAAGTGGTTAAACATCTTTTGTCAGAATTCAACACCTTTGGGGACTACTCTGGATTCCGGGTGAACTGGGAAAAATCCGTTCTTTTTCCACTGGATCAAGCGGCTATACCTCTGATTCACCTGAACTACAGATAGTCTCCTCCTTTCAATACCTGGGTGTTATAGTTCAATTGTTATTGTCCTCATATATTACTAATAACCTCTGCCCATAGGTGTGCGCAGCCTATTGCATTAGGGTGTGCACCCCAAAGCTCAAACACACATGCCTTTCTCTGCAGCCTCAGCTACACTGGACAGTGAAAGAATGGGAAGTGCTCTGTGCTCAGTGGCTTCCTGTTCATTCTCAATCTGAAGTTTAGTAAACAGTTTGTTATGCTTCAGTTATAAATGGACACTGTGGACGAGTGTGTTCACTATGTTCATTTAGAAAAGGAGGGTGGTCCATAAATTACATATTTACTAGTCCCTTCCCCTGCTCTTCATTCTGAAACATCCCCCACAGGAGAGGAGGGGAGCCATCAGCACTGCACGGTAGGAGGACCAACAAGAGGGAGGAAGCCTGGGCAGTAGGGGAAATTGTCACCGCACGCCTATGCCTCTGCCCATTACTATCACAATTGCAGCAGCTCACTCGGGAATGGATGGACTTACCCTTGGATCTCATGGGTAAGGCCAACATTATCAAAATGATTTACCTCCACAAGCTACTGTATGTCCTGGCCAACTCTCCCTGTAGGATACCAAAATCATACTTAAACGCATAGATAACATTTGCACTGCATTTCTTTGGAATGGTTGGCCACTCAGAGTGGCTCTAGAAACACTGAGACTTCCGTCCCACTTGGCGGGCCTGGCCTTCCCTAACTTTTATTTATATTATTTAGCCTCCCAATTGGTGCACATTCATCACTGGTTACACCCGAATGCCACTAACGCATGTACTAGTACGGAAGGGGCCATTGTTTCTTCTATGGAGACTCTCCACAATATCATATACAGGGATTGTGTGCCGGCACAACCAGGTACAGTCATTCTATGTATGTCTCTTTACTTGTTCAGGTCAATTGTAGCCAAGATACTTAAGGACCCGTGGTTAACCTACCCAAACACCCCCTTAGGGTTTAAGTCTTAAAGTCTTAAAGAATTATACTCTCTCTACCTGATCCTACACGATGGTCCTCTAGGGGGGGGGTCAAATACCTATACCACATCTATGACCCACAGGGTTTTAAATCCTTTCTTCAAATGCAAACAGACTTTGACCTACCTAACACATACCTGTTTTATTTTTATTTTTTTTCCACTTCAGTATGCTGCCAGTCTGCTTTATATCAGCTTTACTTTTTCGTTCCGGTGTCTGGCTTGCTCACATCATTGTGGTTTCTTTTTCCCCCTTTTTTTTTTTTTTTTATTTAAGATTATTATTATTAAATCTAATTTTCATTTTTTACAAATCTTTCTAAATCTAAAGGGTTGGCACTAACGTATTTGTGTATTGTTTCGTGGTTTTTCCATTCAGGTGGAATATGCATACCCAGGGGTCTATCTCTATTTCTTCTTTAGTTATTGTTTTTATTAACTCTATAATCTTTTCCCAGTATTTTTTAATAATTGGGCAGTCCCACCATAGGTGTGCCATTGACCCTACTTTGTCGCAACCTCTCCAGCATTTTCCTGTCTTATCCTTTTGAAACTTAACCTCCCTCACTGGTGTCCAGTACCATCTGGAGATACATTTGTAGTTCATCTCCCATGTGTTACTATCTGTCGCCGTCTTATAGGCGTGTTTCAATATTTTCCCCCACTGTTGATCTGTTTTTTGTGCTCCCAACTCTTCCTCCCACCTGTCCATGAATGGGGGCCTTTCCTCTCCATCCAACTCCTGCAACACCCTATACATTTTGGACATCCCACCTCTCCTTTTCCCTTCCATAACTACTTTTTCTAGTATCGTTATATCTCTCCCTGTCCTCAAAGGTTTTGGGAGGGTGTCCACAAAGTGTTTCAATTGGTAAAGCCTCCATTCATTGATCCTGGTGAACTTCTCCGTTTGTTTTAATTCTTCTAATGTCATTATTTTTCCTTTATCCATTATATCCCTTCATTTTATTGACTCATCCTTAATCCATTTCCCGTGTCTTTCCTCCTGTCCCGGTGCGAAATATTCTGTCCCATGTAGTGGTGGGAATGGTGAATTATATTGCCATTTTCCTTTTTTTAAAGTGTTATCCCAGACTCTAAGTGCTTTATATGTGAGGTCACTGGTGTTCTCATCTAGATTCCTAAATTTCGGAGGTATACAAATCATTTTCCCTAAATGTGTTTTACTCAGTGTATTCTCGATTTTTATCCATTTTTTCCCACTGTTATTGTGGACCCATCCCATCACTCGTGTCAGTATATTTGCTAAATAATATTTTTTTATGTCCGGTAGTGCCAACCCTCCCCTTAACTTCCCTCTATTCAACACCGCTGTTCTTATCCTTGATTTCTTATTCCTCCAGATAAAGCGTGTTAGGATCTTTTTCATATTCTGGAAAAAATCTTGTGGGATGTGTATTGGGAGCATCTGAAATTTGTATGTGACCTTAGGTAGTATTATCATTTTTATTGCATTTATCCTCCCTATCCATGATAGGGGTCTGTGCGTTATTCTTCTTACCTCATCTTTTATCTCATTTAGTAGGGGAATGAAGTTTTGCTGATATAATCCCTCCTTGGTACTTGTGATCTTGATTCCCAGATAGTTTAAGTTATCCTTGTTCCATTTGAATGGGAATTCCCTCTGTATCTCTCTCCTCTCTTTTTTGCTGCTGTTTATGAACATGGCTTCAGACTTACTATAATTGATCTTGAAATTTGATAGTTCCCCGTATGTTTTCAGGACGCTCATTAGATTGTGCAGTGAGTCTCTCGGGTTGGTGATGTATATTAAAATGTCATCAGCATATGCTGCTGTTTTATGTTCCTCGTCCCCCACTTGGAAGCCCCTCATTTCCATAGTATTCCTAATTGTCGCTAGCAAGGGTTCCATAGAGATGATAAACAGTAACGGTGACAGGGGACATCCCTGTCTTGTTCCTTTCTCCATCTCT
>BLSH010350663.1:547066-575416 GCA_018402905.1 Glandirana rugosa
TAAAGGCCCTGTCAGGGCCACTTAGTCCCTACCAACCCTCCATACTATTATCATATCCCGACGAAATTGTGACTACACGAAAAATTAAGGTCGACTCCGTACACGTGTTGAAACCAACGACGGAGTCGTCGATTTCCCCATCCCTAATCCCCACTATTTTCGTACTAATTTGGTATCTCAAAATGGTGGGGGGTTGAAATACACACTTACTCGGGATTCCCACGCCGACGGTTTTTGTTGATTCCCAAGTAAGTGTTCACGTCGTCTGTAACGACGAGGAGACTTTTCACTAGACTCACACAAACTGTCCACCATTCCGTTATACAACGGAGGAGTGGTGGACTAAATTTGGGTGGGGGTGGTAAAACTCTATGGTTTAATCATGCTTTTATCACCCCTAATCCCTACCCCTTTAGCTGCTGAGGCAGCAACCAAAGTTGTGCACATGCCTCAGCTGGAATTAAAAAGCACATCAGTGTTAAAGCAGCCCTATACTATTATCATACCTCCCAACCATCCCTGATTCACCGGGACTGTCCCGGAAATGGCTGTAAGTTCTGGCGTCCCGGCGAATGTTCCGCAGAGGGGCCCAGTGCTGGAACAAGTTCTTGTACTTGGCTCCATCGTCTTTCCTGGCAGGGGCGTGCTGCCATGAGCATCAGTAGGACTTTTTTCAGGAGGAAAGTTCCGCCCTCTTCGTGCTGCTTCTCCCCGCTTAACTGACAGTACTACTCTGCAATTGGCCACACAGAACACCCCCTCCCATCTAGGAGAGCAGAGGAGGGAGGGGGCAGATTGGAGCAGAGGAGGGAGGGGCGGATCAGAGCAAAAAGAGGGAGGGGGCAGATAGGAGCAGAGGAGGGAGGGGTGGATCAGAGCAAAAGAGGGAGGGGGCAGATAGGACCAGCGGAGGGAGGGGCGGATTGGAGCAGAGGAGGGAGGAGTGGATCGGAGCAGGGGAGGGAGGGGTGAATCAGAGCTGAGGAGGGAGGGGGCAGGGCCACTCTTAGCCACATGGCAGAAGCTCCTCAAGTCCCGCCGGCAGCCTGCATAGATTATTTAAGTACTAGCTTTGTTGTAGCTGCTCTTTTGTAGCAGCCCTGTGATGCTTTTTTGGGAGAGGAATGGTGGCAGGAAGAGAGCTGTGCACTGGAATGGGGGGACTTTGTGCTTGGGGGAGAACTTGGGAGTACACAGCACCCCTCAACCTTGCACTCTATATGTAGCGCACTCAGTGCATAACTCACCCTCAACCCTACACTCAGTACATAACGCACCCCTCCACCCTGTATTCAGTACATCATGAATAAAACAGAAAAAAACAAATATACCCGTGTTAATAAACAAATAGTCCAGGAGATTGGTCCTGGAGAATGCTAGCACAATTCTCCTGGAACAAAATCAAACAATATAAGACCTAAATGCAGTGCTGTAATAAACATTAGAGTCCATATACATAGTCCTCTTAGAACCCACTTAGTGCAAACCCACACACGATCAGTCACCAGAGGGAGAAGAAACACACTGACTCTTACCAGAGCAAGTAGGCCGTCTAACTAAAGGCAGCCAATCGCGTTTCAATTAGTACGATTAGACTTCAATGGGGGATCACCAGTAGCTTGGAAAGATACCGTCCTCCTTTGCTAGTGATAGATGGTGTTTCTCCTCTGCTGCCACTTCCAGCAATGTCTTCTCTCTACTTCCTCCTGACTCACCTCTCACCCGTAACTTCCTGTCTGTACCTGACATCACTTCTTGTCAGTGCATAACGCACCCCTCAACCCTACACTCAGTACATAGCACACCCTGCACTCAGTACGTAACGGACCCCTCAACCCTGCACTCAGTACAAAGTGCACCCCTCAACCCTGCACTCATTACATAGCACACCCCTCAACCCTGCACTCAGTACGTAGTGCACCCCTCAATCCTACACTCAGTACGTAGCACACCCAACAACCCTCCATTCTGTAGCGCACTTCTCAACCCTGCACTCTGTATGTATGGCAAACCTCAACCTTCCATTCTGTAGAGCACTCCTCAACCCTGTACTCTGTATGTAGCGCACACCTCAACCTTCCACTCTGTACACAGTGCGCTTCTCAACCCTGCACTTTGTATGTAGCGCGTTCCTCAACCCTGCACTTTGTATGTAGAGCACTCCTCAACCCTGCACTCGGTACACAGTGCACCCCCAACTCTGTATGTAGCGCACACCTCAACCTTCCACTCTGTACACAGTGCGCTTCTCAACCCTGCACTTTGTATGTAGCGCGTTCCTCAACCCTGCACTTTGTATGTAGTGCACTCTTTGACCCTGCACTCTGTATGTAGCACAGTCTTCAACTCTGCACCTTGTATGTAGTACACTTCTCAACCCTGTACGCTGTTCGTAGCATCCTCTTCAATCCTGCACTCTGTATGTAACTCACTCCTGAACTCTATACTCTGTATGTAGCACACTGTTCAATCCTGCACTCTGTATGTAACACCTCAACTTTGTATGTAGTGTACTCTTGAACACTACACTCTGTATATTTTATAAATACAAGGAAGCTTTGATTTGTTTATCTATGCCCCTTAAGCTCCTCCCAATGGTAAGACTTTGGCCACACCCATATTTTGCCACAGCGCGCCGTAGGTCATCTCCTGCCTTAAGTGTCCCTCATTCTGATGTTCAAAAGTTGGGAGGTATGCTATTATGCCCAGTGTATTGCTTCACACCAACTTGAAGATCTCTTCTTTCTTGCTGCTGGCATCACTCTAGAGACCACTAGCAGAGGCATCAGCTTCCCTACTACAGCTCCAACTTTACAAGTAGTCCCTTTGCATTGCACTCTGATACTCTGGGATGACAGGTCAGCAAGCCAAGACCATGATCTATCAGTCACGATCTATGGGTTGCTGACCCCCGCTCTGTTCTTGCAACCAAAAGTTGCTTGTGCTTGTTTTTACTAGTTATGAGGCGTATCTAAAAATCCTGAACTCAAGCTCTCTATGAAAGAGTCAGTTCTACATGTTACAGAGCAGTCAATTTCAAGCCAAATATGCTGGAGATTGGTTTTAGTTAGGCTTCTTGGCACCAATTTACGAGTAATGTTTGTTTGAAGCCATAAAATGTGTTGATATGCTATAGCACAGCTTTCACTTGGTGTTACAAAATAACATTAGCATTAAGGTTATAACTGTTGAAAGGCTATGCTGATTGAAGGAAGCCTGGCATGACAGAAATATATAGGTTAGCAGCCCTGACCTTTTGATAAAAATGTCAGTTGCAGGGCTGTCTATAAATATCCTGGAACAATTCTGCAGCAAATTAGTGTAACTTTACCAATAACAATTTGATGAAAAAACGAATGTTCTTTAGCAAGGAACAAACATTCCAGATTAATAATTATGCTACCAAAATGAGTGTGTGTTGCAAATTGCCTCCAGCATTGTTCCGGTTTCTTCTTGCTGGATGTTACAATTTTGCTGAAAAACAGAGCCCCTGAACAGCAGTAAATCTTTAGGCTGTCAGCAGATCAGCCTCTGACAAATTTGGCACATTGCCTAAAAATAGAGAGCAAATGAGCATATGCAGAGTAGGGTGAGATTCCACACCCGAGCCCAGTCCTGAGTTCAACCCCTCCCCCCAACTGCTTCTGGAACCTTCTCCAAGTTTCCAGCAAGCAGGGAGGAGCCCCCAGAGAAACTGCTGCTGAGTCATCCAGCCTACCTGAGTCACTCACCCGACCCAGAAAAAAAAACACACAGGCTTGGCTGCCAGCCAAGCCTGACAATTTACCTAACCTAACAAAAATCCTATCACTTAGCATTCTAGCTACGCTAGGGGGTGCTGCAAAACAACTGATCTCTGTATGCTGTATAAATGCTGTGCTGTCCCTCCCCACCAAGTAAAAATCTTCTCCAGTCAAAACTTTACAACTTTTCTCCCCTAAAAAAAGCAACACCCATCATTTACCTCTGCACCTCCTATCCACCGCTCACCTCTTCCCCATGTCCAGAGTTCACCTCTGCACTAAACCATCCAAACCTCACCTCTGTACCCCTGCTTACAGCTCTACCCCTACCCGCAGCTCACCTCTGTATCTTGTGCACAGCTCACATCTGTACCCTGCTCACAGCTCACCTCTGTACCCAGTCCACAGCTCACCCCTGTACCTTGCTCACAGATCACCTCTGTACCCTGCCCACAGCTCACCTCTGTACCTTGCCCACACCTCACCTCTGTACCCTGCCCATGGCTCACCTCTGTACCTTGCCCACAGCTCCCCTCTGTACCCTGCTCACAGCTCACCCCTGTACCTTGCCCACAGCTCACCCCTGTACCCCTGTCCACACCTTACCCCTGCCCACAACTCACATCTGTACTTTTGTGCTAAAATAAACATTAAAGTGCAGTGTGCCATGTACCTTTTTCACCAATGCTTACTTCCGCATCATCCCCACCAGTGCTTACCTTAGACTCTAGTCTAGAGGTAAGCAGTTGTCTAAGTTGATCAGTGTGTGATCTCTGGTGATCACACACATTGATCCATTAGGAGCCCCCTAGTGGTGGAAGGTGTTCCGCATGTGTCACAAGCTGTTGACATTGAGATCGTTGGTTTCAACTTATGCTGTTATGACCTCCTATTATATAGAAGTCCCTCTGGCTCAGAAGGAGTCTGAGCATCTGGGTGGTGGAGCACGTGAATAACGTCACAGTTTGCAGTGTTTGGTTCACAACATTATTTTTGAATATCAAACTGGAGCAGTTTTCTTATATGTGGCAAAATCAATTGATTTTATACAGTATGTGGTATAATTAATTGTCATATGAATGTATTATGCACAGTGAGAACTTTTAGGCCAATTAATGTGTATTCTGACATCAGCAGGAACCTACATCTGCCTTAATTGTGTGGATGACGGAATGTTCTAAGCACTGATAGGCAGCACTGATTGGTGACACTGATTGGCACTGGATGGTACTGGCAGGTGGCACTGGCATGTGGCACTGATTGGCACTGACAGGCAGCACTGGATGGTACTGGCACACATGGATCCCCATTCTGTCACTGGGGGGAGCAATTGCGTGTAGCCGGCAGACATCGAGTCCGCCCTACCGGCTCCCTGGCTCCCCCTCTACACAGTGAGTGCACGAGCTCACCTCCGTTGCACACACGCTCACGATCCGCGATCTCGCAGCCGACATCAAGTGACGGCGATATCGAGCCAAGTTGCCACCGTAAATCGACAGTTGGCAACTGGTTAATAGGATAAGATTAAAAACACTTACAAGATAAAAGAAGAAACATGCTCATCAAGTTGAAGTACAGTTCTGGCATTCTACATGGCTATGCGGGTCCCACCGCTGTTTCGGATGGCTGGAAAGGATTGGGCAACTGACTGGAATGGATCACAGTGTTTCTCCAGAGACCAGGAACCAGGAAGTAGAAGTGACGTGACCGGCGTCTGATTGGACCAAGGCAGGGCTGGAATTTTGTCTATCAGGGCTGCAGAAGTGAAGGCTACGTGCTTGGAGCTAGCTGCTCCTTCTATTGGTCTGCTCATAGAAGGAACAGCTAGCTCCGAGCACCGAGCAGCTAGCTCCGAGTATAGATGTTTGGGTTTTTTCTGCATTCTCACACTCTCTTTTAACAGACCAAGCTGTCCAGTCCAGTAAAAGTGACAGTTACTTGGTTGAAACAAACCTTTATCCCAAAAGAAAAAAAACGGTTTTTGTAACTGCTTAAAAAATTTTAGCTGGAGTTTTACTTCAATTTGTTAGTCAAGTTCAACTAAATCTTCTATTGCCTCTAACACTACCTGCTACCCAGGCTCACAATGTTGCTGTCCCTTCAGAGTGGAGACACGCTAAGATAGGAGGTGTGTTACTACTGGATCACCAAATCAAAAAAAAAGGAAAAAAATGATAAAAAAGAAAACGAATACAGCCACCATATTTAAGGAGTGGTAATCTGAAATATATTAATTTTTTGTCTTTGAGTTTAACCTCCCTGGCGGTAATCCCGAGTGTGGCTTGGGGTTAATTTTCAGTACCAAAAGCAGTAACCCTGAGCAGTAACACTCAGGATTACACCGTAGTGTAACTTACCTTGTCCTTGTGATCCCCTGATGTCCTCCGACCAATGCCTGCATCCATCTTCCGGGTTCCTTTCCTCATGAGCACTGCAACCCAGGGGGGCGGAACCAGCAGGAAATTCAAAAAAGTAAACAAAAATTACATACTTTGTAATCTGTTAGGATTACATTACTGTATCAAACCATTTCACCTCAGTTTTGTCCCTAGTGCTTTGTCCAGTGCCCTGCCTGCACTTTTACCATCCTTTCTGCCTGGGAACTTGAGAACGTCCATTGCATCCAAAAAGTGTCCCTTTAGTTGAAAAACGGTTTTAGACCAGCTAGAAAACAGCGATAGTGAATTAGAATCGCAGAATTGGGGGGATAGTGATTTGTGGGGAAATTCGCCATCAGACACTGAAAGTGACGACAGCGACGATTCTGTGACTGAGCTCAGTGATGTGTGAACTTGGTGCTCCATTGACTGTGGTGTCGATCAGGTAGCGCCCCCAAGATTCCCATTTACTAGAGCATCTGGTATGAAAGTAGATGTCAAACACGACAACCCCTTGGCATCCTTACAATTATTTCTGACTGATGAAGTTATTGAAAAAATAGTTACTGAGACAAATCGGTACCAAGAGCAACAATTAGCTACTCTGCATCAGACGTTTCCAAGAAGCAGAACGTGGGAACCAGTGACCAAAGACGGCATTTTGAAATTTCTGGGCCCAATAATATTTCAGAGAGTGGTGTGGAAACCCCTGCAGAAGTGGTATTGGATAGCTAAAAAATTACTTGACACTCCATTCTTTGGCACGGTCATGTCAGAGTACAGATTTTCCCTGATCATGAAATTTTTACACATCGAAAACAATGAAGAGTTTGATGAAACTACTCATCCTGCACAAACCTAAAGAAAATTTGGGAAGTATCTCAAATGATTCTAAAGAATTTCCAACTGACCTATGTGCCAGAAAGAGATATCAGCATAGATGAAAGTCTAATGGCCTACAAGGGAAGGCTCAGTTGGGTATAATACATTGCATCAAAGAGAGCACGTTTTGAGGTAAAATCCTACATGCTATACGAATCATCAACTGGCTACAGTCATATACACTGAAAAAGAAACAAAATTCAATCCAAAATACAGCAACTATGGAATGGCAACATCTTTCGTTCTTTCACTCATTAAGCCATTGCTATATCAGGGCTATTGCATAACAACCGACAACTTTTATACGTCTCCTGAACTTTATGAGTTTCTTCTGCAAAACAAAAGAGATGCCTATGGAACTATTAGGACTAACCAGCACGACATGTTTAGCAATTAGAAGCTGAAGACTGGACAAATGGTTGCCTGGAAGAAAGGCAAAATTATGGCACTGCAATGGCGTAACAAGAAAGATGTGTGCCTAATGAGTACAGTTCATAATACCTCCACTTTATGGTACGCACGAAAGGTGGGAAAGAAATCATGAAGCCACAAGTAGTGATAGACTACAATAACACCATGGGAGATGTTGACAGAGCCGACCAAGCAATGACATTCTACCCAGTAATGAGGAAATAGCAAAAGAAGTACAACAAGAAGATCTTCAGGCATCTTCTTGAGCAATGCTTATGGAATGCCTACATTCTGCTCAAAAAAAAGTGACAAGCCTGTGATTCATTCTGACTTAATTTGGAAAGTTGACGAACGTATATTTGTGAACCTCCAAACACCATAAATGGTTGTGAATAGAGTTGGGCGTCGTGCTGTTGACGTTGTCAACCCAGAACACCTGACTGGTTGTCACTTCATGGACTACATCCCACCAACCGAGTCAGCTCCTACAAGGATGTGCATGGTTAGTCGCTCAAAGCAAGATGACAGTGGAAAGAAAATCTGAAAGGAAACCAGGTTCCAATGTCCTGATTGTGACGCCGGACTTCGTGCGGTCCCATGTTTCAAAATTTTTCATACCTGGGATGTTTACTAAACCAATATGCAGTGTCTAGTATTACAGTGACTAGTAATATTGCACCCTTGTTTGGACAAATTTCAGTGTTTTTGGTTTGATTACATGATTGAATTAAATGTATTATTATTATTATTTTTTATAATTATTTATTATATTATAATTTATGACTTCGTGTTTCAAACTTCATACCCGGGATGTCTACTAGACTTTTGTTTAGACAGATTTAAGTGAGTTATTCCAAAGAATTACAGGCCTACAATATAAAATAACAAATTTTCATACAAAAAAATGTACCGCTTTGACATTCAAAACTACTGCCATGATCAGACCGCCAGGGAAGTTAATACCACTTTAACCCCTTCCAGTTGCCGCCTTTAGGTAGATTGAAATACTGCCAGGCAAATGCAGGTATTCTGATCATGTGGCCGCTGTGATTGGTTGTCACAGTGGTCACATGATCGAAAGCTCCTGATCGCAAAGATGCATCAGGAGCTTTCCAAGACACTTTGTTACTGTGCTGGGAGCGCTCTCTCTCTCTCTCTCTCTGTAAACTGTTTACATAGAAAAGCATATATGATGCCACTCTGCATTAAAGCCCACCCCCCGAGAGTCTGCATATATGTATGCGACCGGTGGGAAGAGGGTAATAAAAACAACAGACTACACTATTATGAAGGCTAATTAATTAACACGTTGAGTCATTCTATGTGATGGTTTCCAATTAACCCACAGTTGGTTAACAATACCAATACATCTGACATCTAATCCATGCAATATAGGGTATGTCTGTTCATTTTTAAAATGCAACTTCTTTAAAACATTTTGAAACATGAATATGGGTGCATCCAAATTGTATATTGCAAAGATGTTTTTGTTTAAAGAAAACTGAAGCATATCATAGTTGGCCAGCTTAAAGCGGCGTTCCACCCAAAAGTGGAACTTCCGCTTTAAGTGCAGGTGACCCCCTGACATGCCACAATTGGCATGTCATTTTTTTGGCATGTCATAGGTACCCGGCTCCCACTTCCTCTCCTGGTGCCGCGGCGCCGGAAGGAAGTTTACCTCTCCCCCCTCCCTCCTTTGCAATCTTCTGGAACACGTCACTGGTCCCAGAAGATTGCATGGCCATTCATAGCGCGCAGCATGGCTCACGCATGCGCACTACGCGCCTGGCTGTGAAGCCACAGCCGGGCGCCCACACTTGCTATGCCGGCGCTGCGGAGGCGAGGGGAAGAAGAGTAAGGCATTGCTGGACCGTGGGACAGGTGAGTGCCCATTTTTTTAAAAGTCAGCAGCTACACTTTTTGTAGCTGCTGACTTTTAAATGGGTGGAACTCCACTTTAAGCAATTCTGTTGTTACCTTAAGGGCAGTGGTTCTAAACTCCTGTCCTCAGGACCCACTAACAGGCCAGATTTTAAGTATTACCTTGGGGAGATGGAGACTAGAATACTGCAATCACTGAGCGGCAAATGATATCACCTGTGATGTATTTCAGTTATCTTGCAAACCTGGCCTGTTAGTGGGTTCTGAGGACAGGAGTTCATAACTACTGCTTTAGGGTCAGTTAGCTCTTAGGATGCCCCAGAAACCCAAAACCTTAGGTATATATATATATGTATATATGATTGGCAGCATGTATGTAAGAAATAGAGCCCAGGGGGCACACCATGTTAGGGCTCCTGAGGCACACCTTAGTTGATAACTGAAGTGCAGGGATATCTAGGCATTTTTGTTAAAACTTTGCAGAGTCTTCATTGTTAGAGCTAAAACAAAAATAAAAAAAAACATGAATTTTTCAACTGTAAAAAAATCCACTGCATACTTGTAGTTAAAATGTTACCAATTACAACAGTCTACAGCCTTATTTCCTTTTGCCTTACATATTAGAATATGTTCCGCCAACAGCAGAAACGTTTTCAGCAGGCCAGAATAGTGCAGAACCATAGACTGAAAACAATCAAGCAACTGTATGAACAGTTTTTAAAGGTATTTATCACATTTATTATGAATGAATGGACATTTTGTGTACATAAACAATAAATATGTACAGAAGAGTAAATGTCAAGATATGCAATTAAAATATCATTGTGCAAAAAATATTTTAAACATTTGCTCTGTTTTTTTAAATTAATATTCAATATTGTTGAACAGCTTATAGTCCAAAGTAGAACACCAATTTTCAAAGAATGCCCTAGAAGACACGTATTTCAGACTGTACTAACCTATAGAAAAGATGCAAAAGCTGTGTCATATAGAAAGTAAAATATAAAAAAGAAAGCACTGTGCACAGGTGTGTACAAAATAATCAAAAAATAATAAAAAATATTGTATGTGTAACATGTGCTAAATACTAATATTACCCTTATCAAACCTTATGCAATATCATCAATCTTGCAGTGCTAATGATATTCATAGAAAAAAAGTGTATCATAAAAGACAACTTTATGTCATAAAAAACAAAAACACCAAACAAAAAGTGACAAAATAGCAATAGTCCCACATTCGCGTGTGTAATCTGTGAGAATTTAAAAAATTTTAAAGGCAAAAACAAAAATACACAGACAACTTCAAACGCATTAATGCAGTTAAATCCTCTATAAAAACTTTTTTATTTTTAATATAATGCAATAGTATAAAAAAAGTGAGTTAAGCGAGTAGAGTTGAGCGAACACCTGGACGTTCGGGTTCGGAGGGTCCGAACGAACTTTGGGAAAAAGTCTGGGTTCGGCACCGAACGTTGCCCGAACTTTATCCCGGACCCCGAACCCCATTGAAGTCAATGGGGACCCAAACTTTTGAGCACAAAAATGGCTGTAATAAAGTCCTGGCAAGTGCTAGAGGGCTGCAAAAGGAAGTAAAATGGGGGTAAGAGTAGGGCAAGTGCCCTACAAAAAAAATGGGGATAGGGAAAATAAATGAAAATCAAATTTAAAAAAATGGGAAGGGGGGGTGGATTTGGAGTAGGAGCCTAGAGGTTGACTAGGCCGTGACCGTGGCAGTGTAGGTGGAAGTGGCGGTGGTCGAGGAGGAGGTAGCCAACACTGTTTTTTTTTTGTTTGTATATAATTGAGGTAGCCCCCAAAATATTGAGGCCTATTCAAAAAAACAAGTATACGAATGGCTGTGTGAGTCAAGTCTAAATGTTTATTCTGCACAAGGTACAGACAAGTCTTGTGGGATCCATGCCTGGTTCATTTTAATAAAGGTTAGCTTGTCCACGTTGGCTGTGGACAGGCGGCTGCTCTTGTCTGTGATAACGCCCCCTGCCGTGCTAAACACACGTTCAGACAATACACTGGCTGCAGGGCAGGCCAGCACCTCCAAGGCATAAAGGGCAAGCTCAGGCCATGTTGCCAATTTGGAGACCCAGAAGTTGAATGGGGCAGACCCATCAGTCAGTACGTGTAGGCGTGTGCACACATACTCTTGCACCATGTTGCTGAAATGCTGCCTCCTGCTAAGACGTTGTCTATCGGCTGGTGGTGCTGTTTGTTGTGGTGGGCTGCTGACAAAGCTTTGCCACATTTCGGCCATGCTAACCCTGCCTTCTGAGGTGCTGGCGGTGGCACAGCTGCATTGGTGGCCTCTTCCTCCTCCTTCGCCTTGTGCTTCCACTGAGCCCCCGGTGTCATTTGCGAATGCCCTCAGCATGCGCTTGTAGGCGCGCATCTTCCTCTCATGCTTCAGTGAGGGAATTAAGGACGGCACGTTGTCCTTGTAACGGGGATCCAGCAGGGTGGCCACCCAGTTATCAGAAGAAGTTACAATGTGGGCAACTCAGCTGTCGTTGCGCAGGCACTGCAGCATGTAGTCAGCCATGTGTGCCAGGCTGCCCAGAGGCAAAGACAAGCTGTCCTCTGTGGGAGGTATATCATCTGTGTCCTTTGTATCCCCCCAGCCACGCTCCAGTGATGCCCACGAGCTGCGTTAGGTGCCACCCTGCTGCAATTCCTCCTCCTCCTCCTCTTCCTCGTCCTCCAGAACTGTGCCCTGGCTTGAATATTTTTGACCTGGCCTATGCTGGTGCAGGAACCCACCCTCTGAGCCACTTGCGAATGACTGGCCTGATAACCGTGGAAATGACCCCTCTTCCTCCTCCTGTGCCACATCCTCTTCCATCATGGCCCGAAGTGTTTTTCAAGGAGACATAGAAGTGGGATAGTAACGCTGAGAACAGCGTCATCGGCACTGGCCATGTTGGTGGAGTACTCAAAACACCGCAATACGCTACACATGGAGGCCCACTCGTTGGTGGTGAAGTGTTGCTGTTCCGCAGAGTGACTGACCTGTGCGTGCTGCAGCTAAAAACTCCACTATTGCCTGCTGCTGCTCGCACAGTCTCTCCAGCATGTGCAAGGTGGAGTTCCACCTTGTGGGCACATCGCATATGAGGCGGTGAGTGGAAAGGCCGAAGTTCTGCTGCAGCGCAGACAGGCGAGCAGCAGCAGGGTGAGAACGCCAAAAGTGCGCACAGACAGCCCGCACTTTATGCAGCAGCTCTGACATATCCGGGTAGTTTTTTAGAAAATTCTGTACCACCAAATTCAGCACATGCCCCAGGCAAGGGATGTGCGTCAAACCAGCTCAGCCCAGAGCCGCTACGAGATTTCGACCATTGCACACAACCAGGCCAGGCTTGAGGCTCAGTGGCAACAACCACTCATTGGTTTGTTGTTCAATGCCTGTCCACAGCTCCTGCGCAGTGTGGGGTTTATCCCCCAAACATATCAGTTTTAAAACAGCCTGCTGTCATTTCCCCCTGGATGTGCTGATGTTGGTGGTGAAGGTGTTACGCTGAGCGGATGAGTAGGTGGTCAAGGAGGAGGAAGCGCAGTAGGAGGAGGAGGCAACAGGAGGCAAAGAGAAATGCCCTGCAATCCTCGGTGGTGGAAAGACATGCGCCAAATGGCTAGCCAGCTCAGGCTCATCCGCCATTACATTTGCCCAGTGTGCAGTTAGTGAGATATAGCGTCCCTGCCCGTGCTTACTGATCCATGTATCAGTGGTTATGTGGACCTTGCCACAGATGGCGTCGCACAGTGCACACTTGATCTTGTCCCCGACTTGTTTGTGCAGGGAAAGGATGGCTCGCCTGGAAAAGTAGTGGCGGCTGGGAACCACGTACTGTGGGACAGCCACCGCCATCAGGTTTTTGAAACTGTCCAAGTCCACCAGACGGAATGACAGCATTTCAAAGGCCAGGAATTTTGAAATGCTGGCATTCAGGGCCAGGGATCGCGGGTGGGTAGGGGGTACTTCCTCTTTCTCTCCAGTGTTTGGGAGATGGACAGCTGTAAGCTTCCATGGGACCACATGGAAATGCTTGGGGACGGTGGCGGACATGGTGGCGTTTCTGTCATATCGTCTGTTTGCTGGGTGGCAGGTGACACTGTCACTGTAGAGGTGGAGGAAGAGGCCAAGGCAGCAGCAGAAGAGGAAGCAGGAGGAGGCCGAGACCTTTCTTGGATTTTGAGGTAATTATTCCAATGCAGCTTGTGCCTTGAATTTAGATGCCTGGTCATGGGGGTTGTGCTCAGGTTGAGAACATTTATGCCCCGGTTCAGGCTATCATTGCACAGCTTGCAAACCACTCGTGTCTTGTCGTCAGCACATTTTCTGAAGAACTGCCACACAGGGGAACGCCTTTGAGCTGCCTTTGGTGTGCTAGGTCCCTGGGTGCGGTGGGTAGTAGCAGGCATACTGTCTAGGGGACGCTCGCTCTGCTTTTGCAACCTGCTTCCTCTTTTGCTGTGCTGGTGCCTCTGTGCGACCACCACATCTTCCTCCAAACTGCACATGTCACTCGCATGACCCTCAGTTCATGTGGGGTCTAGGACCTCATCATCCTCCTCCCCATCATCTTCCACCCACCCTTCACCACTGCCCTCCTTGTCAGTCTGCACATTGAGGCAAGCTGCAGCAGTTGGCACCTGTGTTTTGTCATCATCAGAGATGTGCTGCGCTGGTGTTTCCATGTCCTCATCCTGCAACAGAAGTGGTTGCGCATCGGTGCACTCAATGCCTTCCACTTCTGGGGCAGCGCTATATGGATGGCCCACGGAAAGCACACCAGGAGAGTCATCAAAAAGTCTCTTGCAGGAGTTGGGGCTCAGACTGCTTGGCTAATTTACAAGGGGCTGAGGTGAAAGACAGATGGTCATGGGGTTCAGGTGCCAACTCTGAGCTTTCATCAAGGGACCAGGAGGGAGACAATGTGAAGGAACTGGAGGCATTTTCAGCCACCCAATCTACTATCGCCTGTACTTGTTCTGGCCTCACCAATCATTGAGGGGCATTCTGGCCTACCATATACCGGTGAAGGTTCTGTTGGCTACCTGAGGAAGGTGTTTCCCTTGTGCGTGTAGCTGGCAAACCTCGACCACGTCCTCTCCTTTCCTTAACAGGAGGTTCACCAACACCAGCAGCACCAGCATCACCAGCAGCACCATGACCACGTCCCTTATTTTCTCTCCTCATTGTGCCCGCAAATGTACTATGTAGCCCTATGTAAGTGTTTATTAATACCAATTAATACCTTTTTTTTTTTTAAAACACCAACGTAGCCGGACTTTTTATTTTGGTGCAAGAAATGCACCGCTCACACCAACAGCTGGAAGCTCTCCCTTTAGAACTAGGAGATGATTTTTGAACAATAATGTGTCACTTACAGTAACAGCTAGATCCTCTCCCTTTAGAACTAGGAGATTATTTTTGAACAATAATGTGTCACTTACAGCAACAGCTGGAAGCTCTCCCTTTAGAACTAGGAGATGACTTTTGAACAATAAATAATCTGTCACTTACAGCAACAGCTGGAACCTGGCCCTATAGAAGTAGGCAATGATTTTTGAACAATAATCTGTCCCTCTAAGCAACAGCAGGAAGCTCTCCCTTTAGAACTAGGAGATGATTTTTGAACAATAATGTGTCACTTACAGTAACAGCTGGAACCTGGCCCTATAGGAGTAGGCAATGATTTTTTAACAATAATCTGACCCTCTAAGCAGAAGCCTCTACCTAGTGCAGTCAGATCGTTGTGTAATGCAGGGTTTGATCTGCAATCTGTCACTCAAAGCAGCAGTATGTGAAATCTCAAATTACTCCCACAATCTGATCGTTGTGTACGGTCCCACAATCTGATCGTTGTGTATGATCGTAGCGATCGTTGTGTTATGCAGGATTTGATCTGCAATCTGTCACTCAAAGCAGCAGTATGTGAAATCTCAAATTTCTGCAATCTGTCCCTCAGAGCAATAGTAGTAGTAATCTCAGGATGCAGGATCAGATGTTAAAATGTCTGCAATCTGTCCCTCACAAAAACGCTGGCAGCTTCCTCTCCCTATACTAGTCAGAGTCTCAGAGAGCATGTGACTGCTGCATCAAGTGACTCCAGCTTATATAGAGGCTGGGTCATTGATGCACTGGCCAATCACAGCCATGCCATTAGTAGGCATGGCTGTGATGGCTTCTAAGGGCAAACCAGTGAAACACTTGTTGATTGGCTGCCCTGCAGCTATTTAACATACGTGATCAACTACCAGAACCCAGAACCTGAACGTTTTTTGAAATGTCCGTGTTCGGGTCCGGGTCCCGGACACCCCAAAGTTCGGTACGGACCCGAACGTTACAGTCCGGGTTCGCTCAACACTATAAGCGAGCCTATTTATAATTCAATAACATTTCTCTTAATGTATATAGATGGTATTATATTTTCAGTCTGCATTCGTGATCGGCGCTGCTATCTTAGCTGCTGGCTTCCGCGTCATGTCCTGTTCCCTATTTCCGCCCTTACTTCTGATTCTGATCCGTAATCCCGCACATGACCCATGACTTTTTCCGAGCCACACTCCACTCCTCCTCTTCTGTCTCGCACGATCTGAGTGAGCTGACATCACAAACAGGAAATGATGCCGCCCGTATAGCCCGAACATATTTACGGCGGAGTCCAGGAGTCCTGCCGTAATTTATGGATACTGCGCATGCACGGGAGACGTCACTGAACACAAAAATATAGATATCTGCTGAAGGAAGCAGGTAGGAGCGCCGAGACACAGCACTATTATTTATTATAGCATTGCAATCAAGAAAAGTGATAGAAATCCTGATACAACCGCTTTAATGTGTAAATTTTTTTTTTTATATAGGACGATAGTCCAATCGTTCTTATCAAATCACATATCAAGAACAATTTCTTACTACAAAGATTTAAAGTGACAGTAATCCAAGCTAAGGAGCAACTCTGCTTAGAGTCCTCAATATAACTTTTTTTGTAAACTTAATACATCCATACCCCATACCATCTTCTATGTCTGTTATGTGATTATTTTGTACACACCTGTGCACAGCGCTGTCTTTTTTTATATTTTTTTCTTTGGTTGAGGTTCTTCAATTAGATAGCAGCAGGACTGATCAAGAATACTAGTATTATATTGGCGTGGTCATCCCCATTTTTTACTGTTTATATAGAAAGTCATTGGGGTTAATTTACTAAAGGAAAATAGACTGTGCACTTTGCAAGTGCAGTTGCACTTATTTTCCACAGAGCTTATGTGGTGAAGCTCTACTGATTTCCATTATCCAATCATGTGCAAGCAAAAATTCTGTTTGTTTTATATTCCTTACACCTGATTAGATATTCTTTACAAAGTGAAGCTTTACCACTTTTACTAAGCTCCGGGGAAAATGAGTAGGACTGCACTTACAAAGTGCACAGTCTATTTGCCTTTAGTAAATCAATACCATTATGTGTCCAAACTGAAGTATTGCAATAACAGTGTTGATTGGAATTCAGTGTTAACCTCTTGCCGGCCTCCCCACATATATTTACTGAGGGAAGGCAGCTCCTCTGCACAGAATCATGTACCCGTATGTGATTCTGCACTTCAGGGTCTGGTGCGCGCCACCAGTGACCCACTCCCGCTGTAATTGGACACATCAACATCAGGAGACAGTCAGCGGGTCCGGCGGACTCGATGTCCGCCAGCACCCGGCGATCGGTGGGGAGAGAAGCAAACAAGGCAAATCGCTCTTCTGTCTGTAGGGAAGGTAGTGATTTTGTGTTTCTGCTAAGCGGGAACACGTATCTCTGCCTTTCCACAGTACAAGCACCTCCTCCACAGTTAGTAAACACTCTCTAGGCCAGTGATGGTGAATCTTGGCACCCCAGATGTTTTGGAACTACATTTTCCGTAATGCTCATGCACTCTGCAGTGTAGTTGAACATCATGGGAAATGTACATCCAAAACATCTGGGGTGCCAAGGTTTGCCATCACTGCCCTAGGCACACAGTTAACTCTTTGATCTCCCCTGATGTTAACCCCTTCCCTGCTAGTGTCATTATTACAGCGACAGTGCATATTTTTATCACTGATCACTGTATTAGTTTCACTGGTCCCCAAAAAAGTGTCACTCAGTGTCCGATTTGTCCGAAGCAATATTGCAGTCCCGCTATAAGTCGCTGATCATAGCCATTATTAGTAAAAAAATAAATAAATAAAAATTCCATAAATATATCCCATAGTTTGTAGACGCTATAACTTTTGTGCAAACAAATCAATATACGCTTATTGGGATTTTTTTTAACCAAAATATGTAGCAGAATACATATTAGCCTAAATGTATGAAGAAATTAGAATTTTTTTTTGTTTTTATTTGATAGGTTTTATAGCTGAAAGTAAAAAATATTGTTTTTTTTTCAAAGTTGTTAGTCTTTTTTTAGGACAAAAAATAAAAACCACAAAGGTGATCAAATAACACCAAAAGAAAGCTTGATTTGTGGGATAAAAAGGACATACATTTTATTTGGGTACAGCGTCGCATGACTATTCAATTGTCAGTTAAAGTAACGCAGTGTCGTATCAAAAAAATGGCCTGGTCATGAAGGGGGGTAAACCCCTGTCTTTATGGCGGGAGTGGCTCTATCTCTTAAGCATGTAGCTGAATTCCTTACCTAACTTGTCTGTTGTTGTGGGCTTTGGGGTCCCTCCTAGTGAGGGGGCAGGAAGAGGCCGGTAACATTCTCTGTGCCGGGCGAAGGTCTATACCATGGATGGTGCTCTCATTTTGTGGGTTCTCCTTTGTGGCTGACAGTTCCATGTGCCCACATGGTTCTCCCTTCTTGGCTGTTTGGGATCAGAAGGAATGACATAATCCCTGGGCACTGGGGGCCATGGTTCCAGCTTCCATCTGCCACAAAGGTGAAGAGTGAGGGCCTGGGTGGTGTCATCTTTGGGTGCCACAGCAGGGGCTGCAGGATCACCTGGAGGAAGGAGCATGTGGCTATGGGTCTTCTTCCCAATCAAAAGCTCTGGTGGAAGCAGGTACCAGCACTTCACAGGTAATCGGTAATGCTTGGTTCTGTGCTTCTGGGTATCCTGTGATGTTTTAGTGGTGGTTAGTTATAAGAGGTTGCCTGGGTCTCCTTGGTGGTGGGACTTTGCTGGCCAGACACTGTTAGGCTGCCTTTGTGATTCACTTCTGGTGGGTACTGAGTCTTGGCCCTTTAGACATCTGGTCATTTGGGTCTTTTTGCTGGTTTGTTTTAATTGTTTCAAATTAAGTGCCTGGAGAAGGATAAGTGTACTACTCCTGAAATGAAATACCCAGGGTGTGCAGTTAAATTAAGATCCAATTATTCTAAACTGCTATGACACTCTTGTATTGGGGGTCTTCTTAAAGATGAATCAGCTGCAGTATGCACCAAATTTCTGACATCGGTCAAAGAATTGGCATCCACATGTCATGCCTTCCAATCCCTTTTGTCTGATATGCATTGCTCTGCAAACCCAGCCAGTCAGTCTTTTGGAGTGCACATTCCTTCCAATCTGGTGCCATTCGGTTTGGGACAAAATTTTCAGCGGAAAGAGATTAGGTCAGTTGTCAGTGACCAGGAACCTTCTCAGTCTGTGTCTGACCATTGAAGACCAGAAAGAAGCTGACAAGATGTCCAGGTTCAAATTTTCCTTGGAAGAGGAGATGAACTACCAGGTGCCATTTACAAGATTGGATATTAAGAAAGAAAAAATCCAATTGTCAAGACATGGCCAAATGTATGAGGGGCTGCAAAGGAAAAAAATCCAGAATTTTTCCAGTGCATAAAGTTTTATTTGATTCCCTCTTTCTTATATCCTTTTTATCCTTAAAGAGGAGTTCCGCCTGGGTGAAAAAAAAATTAAAAGTCAGCAGCTACAAATGCTGTAGCTGCTGACTGTTAATATAAGGACACTTACCTGTCCTGACCTGAAGCCAACCTGTCCACTGCTCCGGGTGCAGGCGCCGGCATCCTTACTAAGGGAATCAGGAAGTGAAGCCTTGCGGCTTCACAGCCTGTTTCCTAGTGCGCATGTGTGAGTTGCGCTGCGCTATCTGAATGGTCCTTGCTGTCTTCTGGGCCCTGTTTGTCCCCCAGAAAGCAGCGGGGGGGGGGGAGGAGGAGGGCCAGACATTCTGTAGATCTTTCCCCGGAAGTGGGAGCGGATACCTGGTTTTGACAAGTATCCGCTCCCCCCCCCCCCAAAGGTGCCAGGGGGGGGGGGGGGAGGAATCAGATCCGAGGAAGTTCCATTTTTGGGTGGAACTCCACTTTAAAGAGTCATCTAATGCAGAAAAGAAACCTTACCCCCCAACTGTATCAAAAGGGAGATTTCTATTTGATGTAGATCCTAGCCTAGTTTGGAATATAAGCATCCGTGGCAGAATGCCCCTTTATCTAAAGTTAAGAAAAGAAATGGACATGGGGCTACTAAAAGATTCTATGGATAGAAGAGGTAATTTTCTTCTTAAATGGGCCTAGGAGTGTAATATGGAAAAACCTGAAGCTGGCTTTGGCCACTACCTGTGTTGCAAGAAATCTGCAGATTTAGCTGTCACAATTGCAGGCTCATTTGATGGCTGGTGAACCTACGGGGCAACTGCTAGAATCTCTTTCTATGCTATGTAAAGCAGTTACACTGTATATTGCAGATGCTTCTGCAGAATCGGTGAAGATGTCAGCAAGAGTTTCTGCCCTAGTCGTTGCGGCAAGAAGAGCACTGGCTTAAGACCTGGTGTGTAGTCTGCCATTTTTGTGGGATTTGTTTTTCAGTCCTGAGCTAGAAGAAGCCCTTTAGAAGATTTTTTTGTGGCCAAAAGTTTAAATCCCAAGAGACTAAAGATGCTAAAACAAAAAAGCACTGGACAGGCCATGAGGGTAAAGGGAAGGGGGGCATTCTTTTTAACCCTCCTTGATCAGACCACCAAGTCCCAAGGACAGGGTGCAACCTGTGAGAGGAAGATTAAGTTGTTTCCTTCCACAGTGGCAAAAAATTACTTCTAACAGTTTTATTCTAAAGATCATAGAAGATGAGCACACTTTTATAATTTGACAGCAATTTGCCAAAGAAATTGCTGGTAACAAAGCTACCCAAAGATTTTTAAAAGGGCAGAGCTCTAACTTTTACCCTAGGGGACTTGGTAGACCAGAAGGTTTTTAGTCCCTGTTCCAAAACAAGGGAGACGGTTAGTCATGCGTTTTTAGGTCAAAAAGCCATCAGGAAAATGTTGATTGATCTTCAATCTCAAACCTATTACAAAGCAGTAAGATACAAGAAATTCTGTATGGAATTCATTGTTTCTGTGAAAAACATTTTACAACAGAATTGTTTCATGGTGACTTTGGATTTGAAGGATGTGTATCTGCAAATACTGATCAGGCAAAGCTCTCAATTTTTTTGCGGCTGGCTGTTGATATAGAGGGAGTGGTCTCTCATTAACAATGAAGAGCTCTACCATTCGTGTTTTCTTCAGCTCCAAGAATATTTTCCAAAGTGTTAGCAGAGGCCCTAGCTCCTCTGAGGCTGCGTTCGATTACAATCTTTCCTTACCTGTATGACCTCATGTGAACAGCTGCTTTGAAAGAATAACCACAGAGAAATATTTTTCAGACTTTGTAGTGATTGAAAGACTTGGGATGGTTAATAAATGTAATCAAATCTCTAGTGTTCCCAAGCAATTTATTTTCTGGGTTAAAACCTTCATTCTGGAGAGAAGATTTTTCTCCCAGAAGAAAAGATTCCAAAGACCTGCACATAGAGTTAGGTCCATATATATTTGGACACAATTTTCGTTTTTTCTTCAGCTATTTACCAAAACATATTCAAGCTATAGTTATATTATGGATATGGGCTGAATGTGCAAAGTTTTCGTCAGTGACATTTTTACAGTGACGAAAACGAAAAGTACAGCACATTTTGTCCCCTGATGAAAACAATGACGAGAATCAAATCGGTTTTCGTTAACGAAGTAACTTCCAGTTTTCACGGAGCTCAACCTGCTTCCAGTCCGCTCCCAGCAAGCAAGTGCGTTCGACTGTGTGCACTGTGATGACTGTCAGAGTCAAGAGAGAACAGCACTGTGCATTACAAGCCAGCCAGGCCTCCCGAGTCCCAATGAGACGGAGTCTGTCCCACTCCTAACTCACGAGACGACCGCCAGGTGCGCAGAGCAGACTGTGAGTGTGTAGTCCATTACAATTACAGCAGGCCTGAGGCCTTCCCTCAGACCTTCATCTGTCCAGAGCACTGTGTGCATTACAGGCCTCTTCTGACCACTGGCATCCAGGGCACTGTGGATTACAGGCCATCCCTCAGACCACCATCCAGCACTGTGCAGCATTACAGGCCTCCTCTGATCAGTGACCACTGGCAGTGCACTGCATGGGGACACTGGCATCATCACGATCACGCAAAGAGTTTTTATTTTTTTGTATTTTTTATTATTTTTACGTTACCCTTTTGTCAAAAAAGCAATATTCTTGACGAAACGGTTTTACTTAAATAAAGACGTTATATAACGACTAAATCTGTGTCTGTTCAAACCTTAAAGTTTTACCAAACTTACAACAGTAAAATCTGTTTGTATATACAGAATAGCATGCTTGTTATACTCACTTTGGAACGTAAGGGGTTAATACTCTGCATTGGGTAAAAAGGCTGTTTGATTCTATATGCACAGATCATCCCCCACCTGCAGGGTATCTCTTGGCAAGGCCAGATAATACACAGTCAGAGTAGTAAAGCTGCACATGCTCAGTTTGGTCTCTATTGCTGGAGAGAATATTTCCTAGTTAAGCTGAGCATTTCAGGTCACATGATATTGACATCACACATGTGCGCGTGTATACAAATTCTAAATGACAGCCCAGTCCCTCCCTCCTCCTCCATGCATGGTAACTAAAAAAGAACACAGTTTGTGGGATGTCACATCTTGATTGATGGATGATCCACCTCCCGTAACAGCATGAGGACACAGGCTGAAGTGGAAATCATCTCCTACCTGAACACTCAGCACTTGGCAGACGCTGCAGTTTATCGCGTGACCGTGGTATATAGATCAGCCAAAAAAGGTATAGTGGTAGTATTTTAATGTAAAAAGAAGATTTATAAGGTGTGGGCACTGCAGGGGGCGGATTAACTATTTTCATATTACTGGGTTTAGTAACACTTTAATACCATAAATAATTACATATTAGATTTTTCACTCCAGCAGTAGTATATAATGAGTTTGGAAATTGTAGAGCAGTGTTTCTCAACTCCAGTCCTCAAGGCACACCAACAGGTCATGTTTTCAGGATTTCCCTTAGATGAAACTGCTGTAGTAATTATTTAGGCTGTGAAACTGATCAAATCACCTGTGCAAAATAATGGAAATCCTGCAAACATGATCTGTTGGTGCGCCTTGAGGACTGGAGTTGAGAAACACTGTTGTAGAGAAATGCTTAAATAATGCATTACAATTTAACTACACCCATTTGATTTTAGACGACTAAAATGAGTTTTAGTTGACTAAAATGTACTGGAGATTTAGCAGCAACATCAGGAGTGGCCAAATCAACAGTTTGGTACTTTCTGAGTGTTCCAATGGCCCCCTTAGGGGTGGCTGGTAGATGTGGTTCATCTGTCTCTCTGCCCTCAATCACACATTTAGTAGAGGTCGGTACTTTGTTTTTGTTGTTTTATTGAGGGAATAAACTTGGATAGGGTAGGGACGACTGTGGGATGATCAAAGACATAGGACCATGCTATATACACTGCCATATATATACTCCTTCTTTCTCCAGCACTAATACTTGCTGACCGTTACACTCCTTCTTCCTCCAGCACTGACACTTGCTGATCGTTTCACTCCTTCACTTTTCTCCTGCACACTTGCTTATTCACTGTTAGGCCTGAAGGGAAATTTATCAAGCCTCCATTACATCTTCCTCCACCCTAACTAGCACATGGTGAGGTCTGCACTCCTTTGTCAGCAGAACCTCTGGACCAAACTCACTGTCCAGTTACACCACTCCCCTGACTGGCTCCTTCACCTTCCACAGACCATCCACTGTCTCCTCCCAGCCTGCTCCAGTCCTCTTTTCCAGCTCCCAGGATCTGTCACTCACCGACACCAGTGGATCCTTCAAATAGCCTTTCATGTAGCCTCTCTGTTGCTCTCCTCTTCCCTTGTGCTGCTCCAGGATCTCTCTCCACTCCTGGATGCACCAAACAAGCCACTGGGGCTCAAGGTCAGCCCCCCAGACTGGGGGCTACCAGGTGAGGCCTCAGCAACCTCTGATACATCTCCACTCTTCCACCCATCACTCTCCTCCCCCCAGCTGGGCAGACCACAGTATTTAAGGAGGCCTGCCCCCTGCCAATCCAGGTTGGGGATTGGTCAGGGCTCCTTAACATACCTCAAAAAGTCCCACCTCCTGTTCCACCCCCTTTTTCCAGAACCTTCTGGACCCAAAGGGGAGGAGTAACCAAGGGATGTTCCTTCCTGCAGTCGCCAGCTGTCACTGGGCCACTCCCCTGCCTAGATCAAAACATTCAGGCCTGCACTACAGTCAGGCCTGACTAAATTTGCCTCTCCTAGCAAAAATCTATCACAAAAGCACCTATTCATTATGGGGGTACTACATGAAGAAAAAAGTACACACTGGTGTGCTCAGCAACATGAAAAAGCCTGGACGTCCATGGAAGACAACAGTGGCGGATGATCACAAGATCCTCTCTATGGTAAAGAAAAACCCATTCACAACATCCAGACACGTGAAGGACACTCTCCAGGAGGTGGGCGTATC
The DNA here is from genome assembly GCA_018402905.1 of Glandirana rugosa. Classification (NCBI taxonomy): domain Eukaryota; kingdom Metazoa; phylum Chordata; class Amphibia; order Anura; family Ranidae; genus Glandirana; species Glandirana rugosa. The sequence goes on from BLSH010350663.1 coordinate 571,199, forward strand.
ATTGTCAAAGTCTACAATCAAGACTTCACGACAGAAAATACAGAGAGTTCACCACATGGTGTAAACCATTCAAAAGCCTGAAGAATAGAAAAGCCAGAATAGACTTTGCCAAAAAAACATCTAAAAAAGCTAGACCAGTTCTGGAAAAGTATTCTTTGGACGAATGCAACTAAGATTAATCTGTACCAGAATGAAGGGAAAGAAAAAGTGTGGAGAAGGCTTGGAACAGCTCATGAGCCAAAGCACACAACGTCATCTGTTAAACATGGTGGAAGCAGTGTGATGGCATGGTCATGCGTGGCTTCCAGTGGCACTGGGTCATTGGTGTTAATTGATCATGTGATAGAAGACAGAAGCAGGAGCAGGATGAATTCTGCAGTGTTTAGAGTTATACTGTCAGCCCAGATTCAGCCAAATGCAGCAAAGTTGATTGCTTTAAATTGTATTTTTATTGAAAGTTTTCAGAGAATAGAAATATAACATTGATGCAAATACAGGTATAGAAGGAAGGACTAGTAAATAATCCAAAAAGGATTCTAATACAAACATGAGTGCAGTAATTTAAGAAATTAAAGCATTTATATAATAGGATTGTCACATTAGAACCATGTACAGAGACAGCAAAGTTGATTGGACAGCGCTTCACAGTACAGATGGACAATGACCAAAACCACACTACAAAAGCAACCCAGGAGCTTTTGAAGGAAGTGGAATATTCTGCAATGGCCGAGTCAATCACCTGACTAAAAACTAAAGGCAGAAAGACCCACAAGCAAAGAACAACTGAAGACAGATGCAGTTAGAGCCTGGCAAAGCATCAGAAAGGAGGAAACCCAGTCTTTCGTAATGTCCATGGGCTCCAGACTTCAAGGCAGTCATTGCCAGTAAAGGATTCTCAACAAAGTATTAAAAATGAACATTTTATTTATGATCATATTAATTTGTCCAATTACATTTGAGCCCCTGAAAATGGGGGGACTGTGTATAAAAATGGTTGCAGTTCCTAACATTTGTACTTGATATTTATGTTCAACCCCTTGAATTAAAGCTGAAAGTCTGCATTTCAAATTAATTTGGATTGTTTCATTTTAATTTTATTCCTGTGGTATACATAGCCAAAAGTATGAAAATAGTGCCCAAATATACAGTATCTCACAAAAGTGAGTACACCCCTCACATTTTTGTAAATATTTTATTCTATCTTTTCATGTGACAACACTGAAGAAATGACACTTTGCTACAATGTAAAGTAGTGAGTGTGCAGCTTGTATAACAGTGTAAATTTGCTGTCCCCTCAAAATAACTCAACACACAGCCATTACCACTTCATCCCCGAAAGGATTTACCCTTGCGTCGCTTTAACTGACAATTGCGCGATCGTGTGGCATTGTACCCAAAGAAAATTGACATCCCTTTTTTCCCACGTATAGAGCTTTCTTTTGGTGGTATTTGATCACCTCTGCGCCACTTCTGATCACCGCTATAAACAAAAAAGAGTGACAATTTTGAAAAAAAAAAATATTTCTTGCTTTTTGCTAAAATACATGCCAAAAAAATTATATATAAAAAAACAAATATATTCATCAGTTTAGGCTGATATATATTCTTCCTCATATTTTTGGTTTTCGCAAAAGTTGCCGCGTTTACAAACTATGAGAATTCATTCATTTTTTAATTTTTTTTTACTAGTAATGGCGGCGATCTGCGACATTGTAGCGGATGTGTCAGACACTTTTGACTCTTTTTTGGGACCATTGGCACATATACAGCGATCAGTGCTATTAAAATGCACTGATTACTATGTAAATGTCACTGGCAGGGAAGGGGTTAACACTAGGGGGCGATCAAAGGGTTATGTTCCCTGCTTTGTGTTTCTAACTGTGTGGGGGCTGGGCTGACTGGGGAAGGAGAGTGATCGTTGCTCCCATATACAGGAAGCATATGATCGTACTCCTTCTCCCCTGTCAGAACTGCTGGGGAGCGATTGCTAGTAGCTGGCGGACATAGAGTCCATCCTACCCGCTCCCAGGCTTTCCCGCTGCACAATGAGCTCGTGAGCGCGGCTCCGGCGGCACACGCGCTTACGATCTGCGATCTTGCAGCCGGCAAATGTGTTATCCTGCCAAGTTCCCGGCGTCAATCCACGGCGGGTGGTCGCAACTGGTTAAAGTGGTTGTATACCCATCTTTACCTACAGGTAAGCCTATAATAAGGCTTACCTGTAGGTAAAATGAATATCTCCTAAACCTGCATGGTTATTCACCTTGTATGCAGCCGCTGACCTCAGCAGCGCATGCGCAGTGAAGTTCCGGCGAAGGCCCAACATTGCACCGGACCTTGCCAGAAAGGAGGGCTCCCGCGCGCATGCATGGGAGTGAAGTCTCACGGCTCCTGCCACTCACAGCGCCAGAGCCGCGAACCCGGAAGGAACTCCCGAGGGAACATGTATGCTGTGCATACTAGCTCATTATGCCTTTGGTTTACAGGTTTTTTTTCTGTCTAAATGGCTGGCAACAAAAGTGAGTACACCCCTAAGTGAAAATGTCCAAATTGGGCCCAATTAGCCGTTTTCCCTCTCTGGTGTCATGTGGCTCGTTAGTGTTACAAGGTCTCAGGTGTGAATGGGGAGCATTACTCTCTCATATTGGTCACTGGAAGTTAAACATGGCACCTCATGGAAATGAACTCTCTGAGGATCTGAAAAAATGATAATATTGCCAAGACCCTGAAACTGAGCTGCAGCACAGTGGCCAAGACCATACAGCGGCTTAACAGGACAGGTTCCACTCAGAACAGGCCTCGTCATGGTTGACTAAAGAAGTTGAGTGCATTACTATGAGGCTGCAGGACCCCTGACCCTATCTGGACAGTGCTGATTGGCCCTATGCTAATCACATGCACCCTCCCAAAAAAAAAACGCTCTAGCAATACACACCAAACTGAGCTGAGCATGTGCAGCTTGCACCAAGGCTCTGATCTATCAGGAGATGGTTTGGGGACTGTGGAAGAAGGGGAAGAAGATAGGATCAAACAGCTTTTTTTACACAATGTAGAGGATTAACCCCTTAGGTTCTACAGTGAGTATAACAAGCATGCTTTACTGCATATACAGACTGATTTTACTTGTGTGAGTTTAGTAACACTTTAATACTAAACATGCATTTGTGAAGGAGTAGCTGCTATAACACATATGAAGACAGGAGGGAGATAATACGTCTTAGAATTTAAAAAGTGTATTTTATAAAAAAAAAAATCTCAATATTTATAGGACATGCATGATCTGGAAAATAACCAAAAAAACCTACTATCTGGTGCTCAAAATGAACTCAGAAAGGAAATGGCGTTATTACAGAAGAAAATTCTCATGGACACAGTAAGTTAAATTCTAGTGTTTGCATTGTCATGCGAGACATTCAATGTAGTATTATTATTTCTTTTTTTTTTTACTTTTTGCTTTATTATCAAAATAAATGAGAGAAATATAAAAATATTTTAACTTATTTCATTCTTTTTTTATTCTGTCAGCAACAGCGAGAGATGGCAAGTGTTCGAAAGTCGCTTCAGTCAATCTTATTCTGATGGCTCCCTGAAGGAGTATTAATTACACGATTAAGGGTCACTACATGAAGGGCCTTTTTGGTTTTGGTTTTTTTTGTTTCTTCTCTTTCCTTTTCTTGGTTGGTTACGTTGTTAGTTTCAGTCTAAAAAAAAGTATTTTTTTCCCCCTTTGGGGATAAACTTACTGCATGGAAACATATGTGTTGGGGATACAGATATGTGTTGCTATACTTGAAACAAAGGATCACTGATTTGTATTCCTGCATCTTTAATACCAAGTACTGTATAATGTAATGTATCATACAGATGCACTATACTTTGTTGTTAAAAGGATTTTTCTTTTCCAATAAAATATTTTTCTTGATTAAAAAAAAAAACTGATTATCCACCAAAAAGAATACAAGTCCCATTTTGTCTTCTGATTTTACAAAGTTAAATAAAGTTTGTATTGTTTTAACTACTTCCCAGAAGGATTTACCCCCTTCCTGACCAGAGCACTTTTTTGAGATACGGCACTGCGCCGCTTTAACTATTGCGCGGTCGTGCACTGCTGTACCCAAACAAAATTTATGTCCTTTTCCCCACAAATAGAGCTTTCTTTTGTTGGTATTTGATCACTCTGAACCTGAGCCTACACAGCGAATAGAGAATCAAATTAAC